>OZ018327.1:42624497-42755122 GCA_963969495.1 Ceratothoa steindachneri
CTCACTGAAAACGAAGTGGAAGAATTCCACAAGGTTCGTCAGGCATGACCGTTGCCTTCGGAAGCCGTGCTGGGAACTCCTCAGTAGCAGGTTTGACTCTAAATACGACGTCACTTTGTCCACCATCATGCTTTCCATGAGTTTACTGACTATCAAAGTCAGACTGATAGGTCGGTAGTTCGACGGTTGGTTACAGTCTCCTTTCTTGAAGATAGGAGTCACCTTCGCCTCACGCCAGTCTCTAGGAACGCATTTGGTCCGGATTGACATGTTGAAGATTGCGCTCAGGTTTTGTGACACTTGATCGCGCACTTCTTTCAACACTTTAGGTAGAAACCCATCCGGGCCAGGTGACTTATTCGTCATTAGGTCACTGATTTTCTTTTTGATTTCTCCTTCGGTGAAGTCCATATCCTCCAGCTTTTCACCCCAGTAGGAATCCGTCGGCTGGGGGATGGGACCACATTCTTCAGTAAACACTGAAGAGAAGTAATCATTGAGGAGGTTAGCATTTTCTGCATCAGAATGCTTCAATGTCCCCTCCTCATTCCTCAAAGGGCCAATCGTTCGACGGATTGGTTTACGGCTGTTTACATATCCAAAAAACTCCTTGGGATTCTCTTTACAGAGTCTCGCCACTCGGAGTTCCTCAGACCGCTTAGCCGCCCTTATGCTGGACTTCACTCTCCTGGCTAGCCTCCGGTATTCGTCAAAGTCACCCGAGATCTTCGATTGCCGGGACATAGTTCTCTTCTCCCTAAGCAGAAGGCCGATTTCTCGATTAAACCACTTTGGTTGAACAGAAGACCGACGGGGGCATTTCAGAGGGATGAAACGCGATTGAAGACTCATGAATGTGGTTTTGAAACTATTCCACGACTCTTTAACAGCATCGCACACTTTTAGTTTCACGTCAGTCAGTCCAGCACGAAGGCTTTCAAAGTCTGCTCTTCTCAAGTCAAGTTTTCTTGATTGACTGGCAACAGACTTTACCTTCGGGATCTTGACGGTAAATCTAACTAGCTGGTGATCACTGCCACCGAGCTCTTCGCCTACAGAGAGATCCTCAACGATATCATCCTCAGAGGTGAAGACCAAGTCGAAGATATTGTCTCCTCTCGTCGGTTCTCTGACCCATTGAGTGAGGAACTCGTTGTTGGCGAACTCCAAGGGTAGCGCGCTCTCGCCACAGGCTGCTCTGTTTTCCCAGTCAACTTGGCTGTTGAAATCGCCCGTAACGATGCACACTCTGCCTTGAACCAGCTCACCCAGCAGCTGGTACAGTTCCCTGTCCTTCTCAACAGGTTGGGAAGGCGGTCTGTAAAGCAGCAGAGTCCTGTATTTGGCAGGACCGATCTCTAGGTCAACGCCTAGGAGCTCGTGGTCGGATGAAACGTTGGAGTTCGTAGATTTGATTGTATCCTTGACATACAACATTACACCGCCATCCTATCTGTCTGGCCTATCTTTGTGGAAGAGTTGGTAGCCAGGAACCGTGAATTCGCCTTCAAAGTCTCGGTTTGAGGTTTTTATCTACATTCTGTTATGGCTACCATTTCTGTTTCTTCTGTCGCTACGAGGCCACGGAGCTCAGGAAACTTGCTCCTGATTAACCTCGCATTGAACAGAAGAACTTTCAGGGGGTCCCCTAATGTAGGACCCCCTATACTCTTCCATTTCCCGACTTCTTGTTTGTCGCGGTGGCACCATTTTTGACAACCTCCGAGAAGGTTGTTTGGGGAGTGACTCGGGCTCACTGGCGTACGTCCGCCTTCCCAATGGGCCGGACACTCCTTTGGGTGCGCTTCCCGACATCCTGGATGAGGTTAGCTAGGAACGCCTTGCCCTTAAAGAAGAGGTGCAGCCCGTCCCTTTGGTAGAGGTCTTTTCTACCATAGAATACTGCGTACGGGTCGACAAAAAAGACCCCCTCTGCCGTACAGAGGTCTGCAAGGTGCCTGTTTAGCGACATGTTTCTCAAGTGGGCAGTCCGGCTTGGACCCCACCTCGAGAGCATCCCCACCACGACGCGTCTGCTGGTTTTTAATCCAAAGTCGTCGACAGAGAGAGAGATAGAGAGAGAGAGAGAGAGAGAGAGAGAGAGAGAGAGAGAGAGAGAGAGAGCGCTACAATGAGCTACAAGGAAAAAAGTAACCTAGAAGACCTTACGGTCCATACAAGGAGGGTACTTTTGGCGCAATCTTCGAAGGTGTCCGTTGGCAACCTCGAAGATCACTCGCGAGGATCTTAACAGCGATTTCGCCAGACTTTATCTAGTCTTAACTTGAACTCGTCAACAGATTCACTGTTGACAACTTCCGTCGGAAGTGCGTTCCAACTACCGCAGATACTGTAAGTGAAGAATTTCCCACACAGATCACGGTGGTATCGCTTCAGTTCAAGTTTGAAGCTATGATTGCGCGTTCTGTTCTCACTCAGTGTGAAAAATAAATATCCCGGTAGTCAACATTGTCGAACCCTCGAAGTATTTTGGTTAGAAGGTAAGTGCAACCTCGCGAAAAGGGCAGATGACCAACCAGATCGATGTGAACGGCGTCAAAACGTGCTGATGGAAGTGGAAAAGCACCCAGAGGGGACTTTGTGTTGCGTTGAACCTTTGCACGTTGACAAGGGAGACATGCGCGGGTCCATTTGGCCGTCGGCGTTCATACCTGGCCACACATAACGTTGTGTGATGAGTTAGCGAGTTACTCGAATCCCAGGATGAGAGAGACCGTGAGTCTGGTCAAAAATGTGCCGACGGTAAGCGAGAGGAATGAGTGGACGAATACAGTCAGGCAATGAACAGTCAACCAGGATAAGCCTAGAGAGACCTTCCGGCAAGTCGATTTCGCAAACGATAAGCTGAGATGAGTGACGCAGTGTTTGCGTGTCTTCATCTTGTTCCTGGGCAAGCGCTATTGCCACCTGATCGATGGGCGCAGTTTAGGAAAGTTGCGTGCCCGAAATCGTTGAAATGCGAGAGAGCGCATCTGGTACGACGTTTGAAGAACCAGGAACGTAGCGAATATCGTTTGTCATCTGCAGGATGAAGTTAAGGTGACGAGTATCAACTGTAGAGTGCACAGAGGAGGTGCTACTAGAGGCGAGCGCACCAACCAATGGCTTGTAGTCGGTAAAAATAGTAAAATTACGTCCTTCCAAGTATTGTTGGAAGTGACGGAGGGCGAGGTATATGCTCAGTAATTCGCCTTAGAGAAGAAGGCGAGAGGTTGCCCATTGTCACTAACCTTCTGTTGTAGCACCGCACCGACATGAGTAGCGGACGCGTCCGAAGCAACGCTTATGGAAGCTCCTGGGCAAGGATGGGCCATGAAGACAGCGGAAGCCATGGCCTCTTTGGTGCGAGAGAAAGCCTCGCAAGCTTCGGGGGACCAGGAAAGAGGAAGGTTCTTCTTGGACTTGAAAAGCAATCCGTAGAGAGGTTGCATAATGTGTGAGATGTTGGAAATGAACCTGCGGTAAATGTTTACCATCCCATAGAATCTACGAAGTTGCTTTAGCGAAGAAGGTCGGGGAAAAGCCCGGATAACCAACTTTGCCCTCGAGAGGACGAATTCCCTCAGGGAAAATGTGGTGTCCCAAAAAGGAGAGCTGTGTGACTCCAAAGATACACTTAGAAGTGTTGAGTACGATACCATAATCATCTAAACGTGCAAAAACCAGGCGAAGGTGAGAAAAATGCTCCTCTAAAGATAAAGATGCTATCAGGAGGTCGTCTTTATAACAAAATACGAAGGGAAGACCTCTCAGAACATTATCTATGAAGCGTTGGAAGGTCTGACCAATGTTACGAAGCCCTTTAAAGTTCCCTGTGCTGAAGGTGAAAGTTGGGTAAGTGAACCCATAGAATTTTGTAAGATTGGAGGTGTTGAGGTAAGGGTAGGTTGAGATTGAGGGGCAGGTTGAGCATTTTGCTGGTAGTTGCATGGCGCAGAGCATTTCCTTGCGCTGGAGCCAAATTTGAGGTGATACCAGCAAAAGCTTGAAGGCTGAAAATAGCAGTATGAGCAGCACGACCAGTGGGAGGGTTAAAGTTACTGGCATGAAATGATGCTCCGTAAAAATTGTAAGGCTGAACACAACGGACAGCGTTGCTCCCATAATTAGAATCGTACCAGCAGCTACCCTGAGAGTTGTCAGGATTGGAGGAATTAGGCCTAGGTTGAAAATGAAACTGCTGTGCCTCACCTCTTGTGCTGGATTTTCCTCGTTGGTGTTGCCTTTTTCGGGAGAAGGAACGACGTCTGATTCCTCCATCCTGCTCACGATGTTGCTCTCGGTGAAGATCCGTTCGCATCTCTATGGCACGAATATCCATTTCAATCCTCTCCAGAACGGATAAAAGACCCGAAGCCTGGGAGGATTCGTCCTGAGGGAGTCTTGGCCGGTTGTAAAGAGCCTCGGCCGGTGACCTAACCTGAGAAATGGATACATGTAAGTATATCAAAGTTCGCATCAGTCTCTACTCTGGCATACAGGAGCAGGGGAAGGGGGGGGGGGGTCCCACAGGTCAGCACTTTAAGCGTTATTTCTTTCCTCATAGCTATTGATGGTTTCCTCTCTTCTATCTCAGTTAGAGCTCCACCCACTCAACTCAATTTGTGGATTATCTGGCACTCTTCTGTACATCCCCGCAGATTTCATAGAGAATCCGCCTCATACAATTAGCTGTTGACGTAGTGTATACGCTAGCTCTTTTGAGAGGATATCGTTTTTCAGTTATTAAAATTAAGGTGATCTACCTGCGCAGGTTGAGAAATTATCATCCCTCTCCATCTCTTCATTTGAATAACTTAATGGTTGAATTTGTTACAGAGCTGAACTTCCTGGATGTAACCGTGGATTCCAAATTAAAATGGATATCCCACTTACGCAACCTTAAGGTTGCCTGAAACTCCTGATCTCTTAAAAGTTTTACCAGCAGAGAGGAATGCTTGCCCTTCCTTTTGCACGTACAGCAGACCCCCAACGACTAGAGTTCAATGTATTTATTGGCTGCCACGCCTACAGCGTACTATGGCAAACTGTCGTCCACAGGTCAGCACTTTAAGCGTTATTTCTTTCCTCATAGCTATTGATGGTTTCCTCTCTTCTATCTCAGTTAGAGCTCCACCCACTCAACTCAATTTGTGGATTATCTGGCACTCTTCTGTACATCCCCGCAGATTTCATAGAGAATCCGCCTCATACAATTAGCTGTTGACGTAGTGTATACGCTAGCTCTTTTGAGAGGATATCGTTTTTCAGTTATTAAAATTAAGGTGATCTACCTGCACAGGTTGAGAAATTATCATCCCTCTCCATCTCTTCATTTGAATAACTTAATGGTTGAATTTGTTACAGAGTTGAACTTCCTGGATGTAACCGTGGATTCCAAATTAAAATGGATATCCCACTTACGCAACCTTAAGGTTGCCTGAAACTCCTGATCTCTTAAAAGTTTTACCAGCAGAGAGGAATGCTTGCCCTTCCTTTTGCACGTACAGCAGACCCCCAACGACTAGAGTTCAATGTATTTATTGGCTGCCACGCCTACAGCGTACTATGGCAAACTGTCGTCCATGTCTGAATCTCTGAGACTTAGAGTGAGTGACCACATCTCTCGTCTAGATGTGCCTGCTGTACTTCCAATTTTCTCTATTCGCCTATTAAGTAAAATTGTCGAATATAAGGCGGTTCGGCACCTTATTTCAATCAAATTTTAGACGAAGAAAAATAAGCGAATGAGTTTTACAAAATAAATACTTGAATTTAAGCTTAAGACTAGCGGAAGAGAAAATAAAATTTCTAAATATCTAACATTTGAATTTAATAATTGATTGCATTTAAAATGAATTTGATAAAATTAAAATGAATAAAATAATGATAACAATTACATTAAATTTCACTTACAATTTCAATATATATTCTGCGTATTTTTTTATTAGTTTCGTCTGAAAGAAGTCCAAATACTTGTGTTAGTTTAAAAATGTTATTGAAATCCTTCTTCTTTATATTTATTTGAAACAATTAATGTTTCAGTAAAAACTTTCAAAAAACGCTTGCAATCTAGCAATGTGCATAGTTTACTTTGAAGGTGTAGTGAAACTTCATTCAACGTTCGAAAACTCCATGCCCCCCCCAAAAGGAAGCCACTTTTCTGGTTTCTTTTTGCTGTACCAAATCTTTCTCCCCTTCATTTAACAGGAAGTTAACTTGTAGCGTGCGAGAATTTCAGGCGAGCTGCTTAAATGGTTTGCTTGAATTAGTCTTTTTGTCGACTCAGTATGGCCGATTGGTTTAAGGCTCTCGCTAACGGCTGTCCAGCGACGCGGAAAGCACGTTCGAAATTCGTTTCGCTACTTTTCTTTTTCTTTTTTTTTGCCCCCTTTCCTAGTCTAAGCTATCTACAATGGTGCCGCAGACCCGGGAGGCCGGGAAGTGAGAACATTAGTCCTCGAAATAGCATTTTCCTGACGCCGTTCTCCTCAATCCTCAAAGTACGCTCCGCTTCTAGGAGGGGGCCTGTGTAGCGTACAAGAATTTCAGGCGAGCGGCTTAAATGCTTTGCTTGAATGAGTCCTTTGGGGAACTCAGGATGTCCTAGTGTTTCAAGACTCTCGCTAACGACTGTCTAGCGACGTGGGAAGCGCGTTCGAAACTCGTTTCACTACTTTTCTTTCCTCATTTTTTCTTTGTCTCCTTTCCTAGTCTAAGCTATCTACAAACTACTGTAACAAATAGGCATATGAATCTTGCCAAATAGTTGCCTTTTGAAAGTCAGCGGACTTCAATATGCGAAATAAGTCTCGTGCGCTACTCTTCGCTATCAATGCAAAACTTTTGAAAAATCTGACATATTTTCTGTGAAATTTAATTTTATCAACCGTTCTAATAACTAATCTTAATGACTTATGAAGATCCTGATTAATATTTTTGGCAACTAATTGATGGCGGTATAGAATACGATGCGTTGTAAGAATAGAGGGGTATAGTTTTTTTAAGTGAGCAAAAAATCCCTTATGCTTACCAACCATAGATGGAGCTTCACCTGTTGCGCATGATAACAGATTTTCCAAGGGTACTTGTTTTCGTCAAACCAAGAATTTTTAGCTTAAAAATAGATAAGCCTCTATTGGTAGCTTCTAAAAGTCTTACGAACAATATTTCTTCACAACGTTCGCAGACATCATCTATGAAACGGACGTATTTCATAAGACCTGTTTTGTTATAACTTATTATAGATTCGTCAATTTGTAGTGAGAATTCATTCTTTAGTGACTCAACAAGCTGGTTTTCTACATCAGATGATATTTCATTACTTCTTCTCTAAATTGAATTGAAGGGGGGGGGGGGGAGGAGATCCTTATTATCAATTCATGTATAAATTTAGAATTTTAGCTTTATCGAATCTATTTACTTTCTGAATTTCCTTTATCTTTAAGTTGACCCTTCAAACATTGTTTTCCATTTATCTTGACTTAATATTCTTGTTGGCTGGGTTGATTCTTGATCTTCGTATTCTTCCTTTCTTGATGTATCTTTATTTTCTTCCAATTTTCTTGGGTTGATGATTTCTTGTTGATTTGATGAGTTACTCCTTGAAGTCTTTTTCTTCCGTTTCTTTCTCGAGGGGATCCATTTTATGTTTAGTCTTCTTAAGTTGGTCCTTCAGCGTTTTCCTTGAGTTCCGTTTATTTTCTGGAGATTTTCTTCGTAAAAGTTGTGGACTATTGAGTTTCGAACTCGGACCGATAGATTTAAACGCCGATGCTCTTAGCCATTACGCCACGGCTTAGCCCGTATTGAGTTGGTAATTTAAGGGGCTATTTATATTATCGATTTGGAAGGAATTTTTCTCTGATACATCTTCGCACCCCTACAAATCACTGCTCCGTGGTAATGCTTTTAATACGTTTCCTGAATCTTGATGCCCAGTTTTCATGAGAATTTCAAACGACGGCCGTATAATATCTTCATCAACTGAACAGCCACTTCTGGGTTTGAAATTATTTGCGCTATTTCTTAAGCAATCAAGCCACTTTCACTTATATCTGCTTTTTTTTTCAAAATGATGAAATGGTATTTCGTTAGTTAAAATTTGTCTTCAAATTCTCAAGAAGTTTTCTTTTTAACTCACAGAGCATCTTTCTGGAAGAGGCAAATTATGCCTGTGGCTCCAGGATTTTTAAGTCAGAGTTATCCTTCTCTTGGGTGGACTGCCTCTCATGACTACGAGCTCCACCAACCAGTCCCCATCGTGTGATGCCCAGTCACGGAGGCAGTCCCCCTTAGAAAATAATGTCAGCTTAAAAAGAATCCGGATGGAGATTCGAACTGCCGACCCAACGGTTGGCGGGCAAGCGCGCTAACCACTATACTACTAAACGTTAAACCTTGACGTCTTCATATCGTCGCTTGAAAATGAGCTCTTGCACATCAGCCAGATATGTTCTACAAAGCCATAAGCCAAATACTCCTCAACATACTATCTAAATTTACTATTAGTTTTCATACTTTTTGAGGAATGGGTCTGAAAATATAATAAACACCAATATTTTCCCTCCTAAAATTATCACAACACTGAAAAGGAATTTAGGAAACCTATTGTCAATATTAAAACCATTAAATGTCAGAATTAGGCATTAGCTAACACTATCAACATTAAATTAAGCTCCAACTACTCGATACAGCTCTAGTTCAAATACTACCGGCAGAGTTGTCAGATTTCTAAATGATTCACGGCCAGCGAGTCAGTGAGTCATAGCAGACGCCGCCAGCCAGGCTATATAATTGCTATTGAAGGTACATTATATATTCATCAAGAGTATATATAGATATTTATCGATATTCTATAAGAAATTTCTAAAACATATTGAGGTAAAAGATGGAAAAAAAGAATATTATAAACACTCGTTTAGATGTTTTTTTCTGACATGCTAAATGGTATTTCAAGGCATAATGTGGATTGTGGTGAACATTGTGCAGTCGATGAAGCACTGAATTATGGCTTCCATTGAGAATGGTTGCCTGACAGGGTGGCTAGATTTTAAAATCACAGAATTGCTTGCCAGACCTATCTTTCTATTGGTATCTAATTATTTTATTTTATTAGCCTTGCTGCCGACAATGTTATTAGTTTATTCTCCCGGCTACCTTAGTTTTAATGTTACCCTTTGTGCAATCGCTAAATCTGCTTACGAATACTGTTTCAGCCTTTTCATGTTTCCCAATAACCTTTTGCCTAAAAAAATGCTGCATAGGCAAATTAGTTTGATCGATGGAAATGAGAGCTTTTATCAATTGAAAATTAGGACACCCACCTCCAGCTCATCGATCAGGATGGTAAGGACCTGACCCCTGGGATTGAACGTCTAGTCACCCCAGGTGGACTGTTTATCGTAGTTCAAATCTCCGACGAGAAAGGGCCACGACACGGTGGAAGTACCCTGCGTCGAAGTCGGCTGACGGTGGAATATACGCATAAATATTATACCTTCTACCCAGGTGTACATGCAGTGCGACTGCCTGAAAGGAAGTATTTATAGCAAATAGAAAAACGGAGAGAATCATGCTAGGTTTAAATAGTGCATCCTCCAGTCCTCCCCCATCATCCTGTGGTGAAGGGGTTGCAAGACACTATAGCCGGGGAGGGTGAGCCTGGGGGATGCGCCCAGGATGGTCTCTGGCAGAAAGATGGCTAATAAGAAACGGGAAGAGATGAGCCTCCACAGCTATTCCAATTTGGCTCGGAGTTCACGGCAATTCAATTGAAGGAATATGCCCTCAAGGCCTAGCTCAGAAATGCAGGCCATTCTACGATGAGAAGACCCTCACGGAAATGGCCGTAGGGTTCCTGGATGCAGGACTACAGGTGCTGTCGCATTCGAGAACTTATCGGGGTAGGTTGGACTCGCTATGCATCTTTTCGTTTCTCTTCATCGCAGAATCGCCCGATCCGGCTTTGGGTGGGAGCGTAGGAGCCAAAGTTTCTTTGGTGATGCTCTCCTTTGATAGGTTAGTTTTAGGAATCTCTGGGATGGGATGTTGCGTCCTGAGCCTAACGACTCGGTGGAGGTGCGCGAATGTTTCGCTTTACGAAAAACGGTGATGCGGGGGCCCTGGATCACTTACATACCAAAACGAAGGTAATGCCCTTCAAACAAAATCTCGATGTCTGTGGGTCAGAGTTAAACCAATTAAGTATGATTGCTTCAGTTGCATAATCGTACTTAAGACACCACGGGGTGGGGTGGGGGGCATTTCCTTGCCTTGATTAACCGGGCTATTGAGGAAATAGAAAATTAAAAAACAATCTGTCAATATATATATATATATATTTATATGAAACGAAAGCCAAAATAGAACAAAATTTTCAATTAAAGAAAAGTAAACTATAAATAAAAGCAGAGAAAAGGCAAGAATCTTGATCTTTTGCAATCGAATTTAAGATGGGAAAAAAGTTGAGTATCTTCCGACCTCAGGTTTGAATTGTTAAGAATAATAGCAAACAGAAATGGATTCTTGCACCTGTGCCAATCATTGAGTTGTGATCCTTGGAATCCTGAAAAAAAATTTGAGTTTAGAAAATTACTTAAAATCCACCATTTACATTTCCTGGTGCTGCTTATTTATATTCTGAATGAGAAAACGCACTCTTATCCCCCCCCCCTCCGCTTCGCAACCTTTGCCGGGCCCTAAAACTGTCTGTGGAAGCAAGTAGTCTTCACAGAAACGTTCGAGGGAGCATCCCATTGGATAGCTCTGTGTTTCACGAGTGTGTCCGAATCAGAGACAAAGAAAATGACTATTGAGGCATTGATGGAAAGGCCCACGGGATGGGTTGGGGTGGAATGAAATGCAAATTTAAATCCCTGCATGCCGTATCTCATCTTCTTCGCTATGCAGCCCTAAGAGCTGAGCTGAACTGACATGAGACATAGTTAGTGGAGGGAAGCGCAAAACGTCGGTCCAGTTGCTCAGTCTGTGTAGACAGCCTGGTGCCCTCATTTCCAGTAATCCCTACTTGCAGCAGTCATGGTTTTATGGATACTTTACCCAGGGAATGTGGAGATTACAATGCCACAAGGGCACTAAGCGCAATGTGGGATTTGCTAAGGAAAATAAAATAGTCTCGAACTACAGAGTGGTACATTACGACCTAAACTAGAGAAGAAAATCAATTCCCAAATCTTAAAAATACTCATTGAATTTCCATGAAAATTGTACAGAATATCCTTTGACATTTTTTTCTGATAGTATTCTTGTTTGATTTCATAGAATATCAGATAAAAAAGGTACGAGGAAAGTAATGTGGATTTGAAAATACATTCAAAAGTAGAGAATGATAAGTATAAATGCAGATATAACCAGAAAACAATATATCTCATAGGCAATATAACAAATAAGAAGTATGGAGGCCCTTGTTATGAAATATTTTCGTTTCCAGGACTTCACTAATTTGTTGCATTGTTCTGGCGTGCTTTTATTTCATTGTTCGCCAGAGATCTTCAACTCTGTCGATTTCAGAGCCATGACCTTCTCACTGAGTATCTTTCATAGGTTTTCTATCAGGTTTAATTAAATCACCGCAATTCTGTGTAATTTTCATGGAAATTCAAAGAGTATTTTGAACAAAATGTAGATTTAAATATTTCATTCTCATTTTACATGGTACTGTATTTTGCAATTTATCTGGCTTAAATTAGGTGCAATTGGAAGTGGTTTTTCCACTTAGCTAAGCTGTAGCCTAAAAATGCAGAGTAGGTGAATTCCACTGTCCAGGAAATAAACTGACATAACATTTACTAATCTCTCCATCAAATTGGACATTAGAGAAATTGGGTGGAAAGGAGGCAGTATGGATTGATCTCTCTTTAACTTGCGAAAAGCAGGGATGGTAGCCATTTGCCAAGAATTTGGGAAGAACCTTCCTTCAGATTTTTAAAAAAGCTAACAAAAATACCCAGCCTTGGACACTCAGGCTGCATATAAAGTGTAGAACACAAGCTCAACATTATACCCGTCTGCAGCAGCCGGGGTGTCACGAATACTGCTAAATGGGATTTTTTAAGAAGGCTTTCTCGTGATGACTGCCTATGAGAGCATAACTCGTATTCTAGCCTATTGATTAAGCTATGTTAAAGAAACAAACAAGAATAAACAAACAAAAGACCAAACAACAACAAAAATTCAATGAAAGGTAAACAAAGAAAGCACGCCGGAACATGCGTCTAACAACAAAGAAGGTCAAATAAAATGGAGACCACCCTTCTCCAAACAGTCAGTCAATCTACAGGTCTATGCAATGGCAGTTAAGTTCCCTTTCCGTTGACTTTCAACTTCTTTGCCAGGCAGCCCAATGGGGTAACCTGATTTCTGCCATGTTGCCAGTGTCAGGAAGAGCGAAATGCTGCTTTGTTCGTCCAGAACTCGCGAACTCTTTGACGAGCTCATGCGCCGCAATGCCCCCATGTCCAGGAACCCAGTAAAAGATTCCAATGAACTAAGAGCAAGAAGGGCACTTTGTGAGTCACTATATATCACAATTAGGTCTCCGAATCGGATACGGCGCGTTATATCCGCTACCGAGTCGTGTATTGGAACCAGTTCAGGTGTGAACCCACTCAACGTCTGGCAGAGATCCGCAGACTTCAAACAGAGGGAAAACGACATGAAAGCCGACCCCCCCTTCGCACTTGTAACTACGAGTATCTGTGTACAGTGGCAGGGATCCAGCGTGACACGAAGTGTGCACCCAAAAGGTCGAACGTAATACTCCCGCGGCTATGGAAGTAGAAGAGCAGCGACAAATAGTCAAAGGTGGTACCCTCCAGGGTGGCGTCCTGTGCTGAACCAGAAACGCTATTGTCCGAGAGGTATAACCAGCTCTCGAATGATTTTCCTAGTAAAATAACATGGAGCAAGCCAGCCTCCTTCAATAAATTAGATACTCCAAAAGGAACTATTTTTATTTTTTATTTTAGGAGCCCATCTGGCGACAGCCTACTTAGGCATAAGTAGCCGTACTCACCACAAGGCCATATTAAAAACAAATAACTATGTAAATAACAAATAACGATAAAAAAGGGAGAAAAGCTAAAAAAACAACAAAAAAGGAAGCGGGCGCCAGCGTCGTGGATAGGCCAGGCTTTCCCCGGCGCAGGAACAAGCGACCTACGAAAAAAACAGTCAAATAAAGTGGAGGAAGCCCCAAAAAGTCGTATAGTCCGCAAGTCTGTGTGCACAAATCAGTCTAGAGTACAAGGGACAAGCAGTAGCGACTCCGCTCGTCCAGGTAACGGGACATGTAAGGTGCACGAAGATCACCCAGACTGGGACATTCAATAAGAATGTGCCGAACAGTCTGGGGGACAACGCAGTCATCACAATAAGGCGCATGCAAGCGCTCCATCAAATAGCGGTGCGTCCCGCGAGTGTGTCCAATTCGGAGACGACAGAAAGCAACCTGAAGCCGTCGCGGACTCTAGGGTAGGTCCATGGGAATAGTCGCGGCGCAATGGCACGCAACTTTAAGTTCACCTCGACCGTCTCACATCTTCTTTGCCAAGCAGCCCGTATTCCTACCATGTGGTCGGTGTGAGGAAGAGCGAAACGCTGGTCCGGTCTCAGAGTCCTCACGGACTCTTTGGCGCCATCATTCTCACATATCCAGGAACCCAGCAGAAGATTTACGACATCCGTCCAGCTCGCCAAAACCGTGGCGAGCCGGATATAACGAACCAGGGACTGCAGACGGCATTTTCCAGTCGGAGCAGAGCATCCGAAGTGAAGTGGAACTTGCGGAAGAGTCTGTGAAGATACCCTCTACGCAGATTCTGTTTAAAAAAATCTAACAGAAAGGCTATGTCTCGCTCACCCAGGTGTCGAAGCATGGCGTACGGGACATCGTCTGCACCAGGGGCTGTGTCCGCGCACGAAGCGAGAGCGGAACGCAACTCACTCACAGTAAACTTGTCGTTGAAGGGTTCTCCGCCTCTGGAGGTAAAGTCCAGTTGGCGACCTTCAGCCACATCGCGACGCGCATTGAATGTCGGCAGAGCAGCATCACGGCTAGAGAATGCGGAGAAAGCGGTCGCGAAGGACTCCGCCACGGACACGAGGTCCGAGATTGCGGTCCCATTCTCCTGGAGAACGGGAGGGTGTCCTGCAAGAACTTGCCTCTAATAGAGGGGTCTTCAGTTAAGTGAAGACACGTATGCCCGGCGTGCTTCGAAACATGCAACATGCCGGAAACTAGCCCTAGCTCGGCGAAATCGTTCGGGCTGAGCTTATAGCTCATGTATGCATAACGCTTCTGTTTAAAGACCGTCTCACACTCGGCTGACCACCACGGAAGTGGTTGGCGTGCAAAACAACAAGACGTTATAGGAATAGTAGGTAGGCCCACGGCGATGAGGTGGCCGGAGAACTCAACGGCCTAATCCACCAACATAAACAAATTGAAACAGAAATCAGTCATTTCCTGAAATGCGGACCAAAGCGCACGCGCCAAGCAGCACCACCGGGGCGAGTTCTTAGGCATCAGCGGCACAAAAAATGATATTTGAATGGGATACTGATCACTACCATGGAGGTCATCGACTACGCCCCCCCCCCAAAAAAAAAAAAAAAATCAGGCTGTGCATCCGGAGAGCACAGAGATAGATCAAGACAGGAAAATGAAGCGGTTCTCGGGCAGTGATGCGTAAGCTCATCCACATTTATGACATACCCTTGAACCCTGAGATTAATCGAGTAGTCTCCCCAAAGGGTGTGTCTACAGTTCAGATCTCCGAGCAAGAGAAAGGGCATCGGCAACCGTGCCACGACGCGGCTGAAGTACCCAGCGTCGAAGTTGGCTGACGGTACAATATAAGCAGAAATAACACTATATCTCCTATCCAGATGCATCTGCACAGCTACTGCCTGAAAGGAGGTTTCTAAAGCGAAGACAAGAACGGAGACATCATGCCGGGTGTAAATGGCGCATCTTCCTGCCCGGCGGTGGGGTCACAAAACCCTTATACCCCGGGAGGGTGGACAGGAGGCACGCGCCCACCATGGTCTCCTGCAAAAAGATAGCAACGGGAGGAGACGTGCCTCTGCAGTTCCTCCCAGTTGGCCCGGAGTTCGCGGTAATTACATTGAAGGAGTATGTCCTCCAGGCCTAGCTTTGAGATGCGGGAGCCCTCTTCGAAGTAAAGACCTTCGTGAGAATGGCCGTACACTTCCCAGAGGCAGAACTCCGTGCGCGGTTGGCCATACAATGTGCTGAAGGCGCTGTCGCCTTCGAGGACTTATCTCGGGATGTTCGGCTCGCCATGCGAGTCTTTTCCTCCCTCCGCCTCGAAACCTTAAGCATGCGGGGTCCCTCTTTTGGAGGATTCATCGTCTTTGAGCCACCCAGCCTACCACTGGGTGTGAGCGTAGGAACCGAAGCTCCTTTACTGCTGTCTTCCTTTCGCGGGAGCAGCTTTAGGAACCCTGGCAATGGCCCCACGACCAATTGCAGGGATGTTGCTTCCTGTGAACCTAACGACTCGGTGGAGGCGCGTGGCCGTTTCGCCTTACCGGAAACTGTCATATTGTGGGCAGAGGGGAAGCCCTGGTTTTAGCAGGGGCTGGGTGCGAACCCTTTGTGCCGCCAACGGTACCAGGGTAGTGCCCAGGATGGGTCGAACCTGCAGAAAGCTTCCTAATGGGCGAGGAAACGACCATGCTCGTAGGTCTGGAGGGGACAGGAGCAGAGTGTGTCTTTCTAGACATTGAGGCATAAGACGTCTTAGGCAACGCCTGGCGCGCCAGGACCAATTCTTAGCCTCGCGAAATGATACGATCATGGGCCTGAAGGGCCAGGATTTCCTTCCCAAGGAGATACGCACCACATTGCTTCGAAGAAGCGAGATGCGGCTCTCCGCAATTGACACACTTGGCAAAACAGGATTTGGACTTATGTGCGGACTAGAAGCAACTTACACATACTTCGGTTAACTCCGACTTTGCAAGTCTACAAGAACGATTCATGTGGCAGTCGTAGCAGCTCCGCGGCAGTGGCACGAATGCTTTCACGAAGGTAGTGATATCAACCGGCACGCACCGACTCAGTGAGCCTGTAAAAAGTCGAACGTGACGAAGAGTGTAGGAGTGGGTCTCGAGGCCCTACCCTGTTTTCTCATCACACGTTCGACAATGACCGCTCCTTGGTCGGCCAGCTCTAATGTGATGTCATCGATAGAGTACTCCTTTCACAAAGTTCATGGTAGAGTGCGGCGTCATACTTACCAGTGTGTCATTAAGTGTACCAAGAGATGTATGTAATCTTGGCCGCCTCGGAGGGATCCGACGCATTCGCCAGAAGTCTCCCGTCCGAGAAACGGGGCACCTTCGGCTCTCAACTAATCAGGCTAGCTAGTGCTCTTCTTTGATAGAACATGTTGCCCTTGGCCAACATGCTGCCATCAATGGAGCGAATAACCAGAAAGCGTTTGAAGTCAGGGGGCTCGAAAACGCACGGTAGTTTCTGAATGAGGCCCCGCTATGCGCAGTTCTGGTCTTCGTCTGGGACTCCCCACCTGGGGAAGCAACGGAGCCGGACGTGCCGATCCTGGCTTGGTCGCTTACCCTAAGGGCAGCGGACCCGTCCGTCCCCGTTGGTCCCGCGGAGAGAGAGGAGCCTTTAGTCTTTTTTGTCTAACGGTTTCTTTTCTTTTTAAGAGAGGAGGGTGGGGAATGAACCCGCTTCTCTCCTCCGCTGGAAGAGGACCGGCCTCAGGAAGATCCTTCTCTAAAATGGAGAAGGTCTTGACTGTCACAGGGGCACCAGGCGGGGGAGGAGATCCCTCCTCTATTTGTGAGGCCTCGAGGAATCTAAGCCGCCTGAGAAGCTTGTACAGGGGCAGACTTGGGTTCTGTGCTTGACACCGAGCACAGGTTCGACCCCATAGAAGATCCTACCCTTTGAGGCTGGGTCACCTCAGGGACCATATTCATCTCACGGGAATCCTCCATGTGGCCATCCTCCCCCCATTCGTGGTTCCTTTTTTATCTAATGCCGGGAAGAGAGGGGGGAAGCTGCACGGACCCCATGTTAAACTTGTCAAGCATGTATCCAAGACATTAGGGGGCACGGGCCCTTTTATCCCTTGCTCATCGAAGATGCTTGGCTCTATCAAGCTGCTCCCACTGGGAGAGGTCAATCATGGATGCCTGCCTGCTCTCTTGGCAATCCCCGAGGAAAGCAAATGAGGGACTGCCACTGTAGAAGAGATGGACTCGCCCAAGGGCGCCTCCATAGAAGGGGGTGAGGGGGAGTCCCCTGCACCCATTGGTCTAGGAGAGGAGTAAGTCTTCTCTCTGTTAAAAGAAATTTGGAGGGTCCCCTGAGAAAGCACACGAGAGGGGATCTCCTTTTCTACTGTGGTGCTTGCTACCCATGGGTAGCACATATGTATGATCTACTGCCCTAAATGTTTTCAAATATATACTTGTTTCAATGTCACACCACTTTCAAACTGATCTTGCATTAAACATCCACCCTTTGGAATAACCACCTTTCATCGATATAAAACTGAAGCATACTCTAGTGAATGGTAACTGTGTGTAGAATGATGTGTGTGTGAGAGCCATTCTCCTCATTTTGTCCACTATGGATTTTCACCACTTTGGTTTAGTCTGTTACCCTATTACCCTACCCTTTCTTGACTTATAATAAAAGAATGTGAGCATTTAGCTAGGAATGGTGGTTGGGATAGATTAAATTAATTAGTTTTATATAATCATCCCTTGACTATTGTGGGGATTATGTTCCAGAACCCCCCCCCCCCCACAAAGGGGAAAATCTGCATAGTAGAAACCATATTTTTATATATTTTAAGCTTTTAAAAACCCTCCCCACGTTCTTAAAAAACCTTTCCCACTCTCTTATAAACCATTTCTACACTTTTAAACAAACTAAGAAACATCTTTACACATCAGGAAAATATTTGTACAATACTATGCATAGCAATCACACATGGATGCAAACTGAACAAGGGAGTACCGGATACAGAATAGCATGTTCTGATTGGTTGTCTCTCATCCATTCGGCCAATAATGTGCCATGTATAAAATCATCTGGACTTTGAAATCAAGTGTTCCTTATACAATCGAAACTCATACAAACTTTAACCCTTTTAACCTGATTCATAATGCGCTCCTTCACCACTTCATACTTTTCTTCACTTACACCCACAATTCATATAAAAATCATGTAATCTAGCTTCCAAAAACTCACTTAGTTCTTTCACCCAGAAACTACCGTCCTCTTCAAACCTTTCCCCACAATAACTTTCATATTCCTAACTTAGTACCCTTTAGCCCATACACACTAAAATTATTCACCTTTGAGACATATCATATCAAAACACTCCTGCAAACTTCCACTTCCAGTCTCACACTCCCATCCATCACTTCTATTTATATTGGAGTATAGGGAATCTATATTGTTGGACAACTTCAGTTAAATCTGTCTTAGAAGTCTTCTTTTCTTTCTTACTCACCCTCAGCTCACCCATGTCAGACACTACTACTTCCTTCTCTCATCTCTCCTGCTCTGGGAGTTGAAGTCACTGCCACACCAATTATACCCTTTTCTCTAATTCTCTCCTCTCTCAACCTTGCCCAGTTCTCCATTCTCATTTCCAGTTGCGCTGCCATATTCTCCCAATCTGACTTTCACTATCCCCAAATCTCTCTTCCATTCAACCTTACATTTCTTTTTCAAACTGTCATTCTTCACTCTCAGCTGCACTTTCTATCTCGCACTTGCTTCAACTCCAAATCCAGACTTTCATTTCTTTCACTCTCCATTTTTATTTTATTCTTTCTTTAAGGGTAAAAGTTATCAACAATTGCCTGTCTCCACCAAACCCATCAGGTGTCCCTTATTTGGCTGTCAGGAAACTGTAGTCGATGATCTCACGCCCTCCCCCCAAAAAAGGTGTACACAAAATATAACTAATTGGGAGCCAAACAATCTTTAAACACATGCCAGGAGATAGGTACTTAATGGCTTTCATTATTGGATATATTTTGCTGATATCGGATTTAAGCATCAAAATCGAGAGCCCTGGAATAAGGAAACCAGTGGACCTATTTTCCTTCTTAGTCCCTTTCAACCATGACAGTTTTTTTGGGATAAACATCCTGCTGTTCAACCCTGATACAGAAGAGGATCTGAAATAAGGCCTAATAACTTTCAATGAGAACTTAATGCTTCAATTTTTTTTTCCTGAGGGCATTTCCAGCAGATCATATCTTCCCCCTCCTCCTATTTTTGTCTGGTAGCCACTGCATAATTGGGGGAATTTAAGGTTGGGATTTATCTGGGAACTGATCCAGTGTGATAGTGTAGAAAAATGTGGCCTAAGATGTGGGAATGAGAGCTGATGAGAGGAGGATCAGTTTGGCTGAAATAATCAGCATTATTTGAATTGAAATTAAAAAAAAAAAATTAAAAATTAAAGTTTGAGTTCTAATAACTCTCAAATACCACTATGAATTGGTGGTTGTTGTTTTTTTTTGTAATTATCAATGAGATCTTGTAGAAATTTCTGTCTAATTCAATTTTTCTGTTGTAAATTTGGCTTAAATAAATTCAAATAGGACTTCTTTGCTGCTATATTTTTGCTCCACCAAGAACTTTAATGCAATTCAGGTCCCATAAATTTTGTGAGTGTGGAAGGTACATAGAATCTTGCCATACAGTCACTACCACTTTCTAGCATTTTACAACTTTATTAACTACTCCAGTTGCCTTCCCATTTT
Source organism: Ceratothoa steindachneri (assembly GCA_963969495.1). Classification (NCBI taxonomy): domain Eukaryota; kingdom Metazoa; phylum Arthropoda; class Malacostraca; order Isopoda; family Cymothoidae; genus Ceratothoa; species Ceratothoa steindachneri. Next base: position 42,644,307 of record OZ018327.1, read on the forward strand.
TCAGGCTTCATAACACTTTCAACCTCTTGCATACTTATGCATTCCATACCTTAGCAGAATACCTGTTTTTGGCTCTTCATTTCACATTCTCTTCATCATTAAAACATTTACTTTTAATCTCATCAAAGGTTACACATTTCCTTGTGTTCATACAGCTCTTCTCTATGGTTTTCAACTTTCTCACTTTATCCAAAGTAACTTCCTGTTCCTATCAGGATCTTCATTCATCTTTCCAAATGCTTTATTTGATGCTTTCTTCAGCATTCTTTCACTTCTCTTTGTGCATTCTTGGATTCATTTACTCATATCTTCCTGACATGCTAATTTTTAGTAGAAAGCATTTGCAAGTATGCTGGCTATTTTCATTTAAATGAATGTTTCACATCATCATTCCAACATTCAATATGCTACTTTCTATTTCCAGTTCTAGCACACTTAGATGCAGCCCTTGCATTAGTTAGTAACTTTTCCTTAAATTTATTTCGCATTTGCTTATCCATATTCTCCTATTCTCACATATTCTTGCTTCTCTCATTCATTCAACACTTTTAAGGCTCTCTTCCTTTCCTCACTATTTCTGAGACACCAACAAATGCAACCTTCAAAAGGACAATGTCAGATATTCCCATATCAATCATACTTTTCTCTTCCTTGCCCATTCCATGTGTATGGGAGAAAAAAAAAATGTCATTGACAGAAGGGAGGATTATTTTGGTACAGAAACCTACATCCTTCTCTCCATATAATGCTTGTGCCAAGTCATTCTAGAAACTCTCTCGGATCCACTTCTATTATTGCAAGGCCCATATTACAAATCAAACGATTCTGCATTTGCAAATCTCAATTACATAATTCTTGAGTTTAAGCATGCAATGTATCATGCCACTCCTCCCATAAAAGCCTTGCTTCCCCCTATTTACCCCTACCACTACAATTCAACATGATCACATATATTCACTTCATCCCACAAAGTGATAGCATCTACAATCTTTCTCTCTTAAACATATCCACTACCTGCCTCCTCACATATACCCATCACATTCAAGACAAATGCTCATTTCATAAATTGATGCAGATTAATTGATCTAAAAGGAGAGGATCTGTGCACCCCCGCCTCTAAATGATTTTGCAATGCAGTTGTAGGAAAGGAGGAAATTTTTTTAGGGTGCAGCTTTCTCTATTCACGTTTTACAACACATGTGAGAAGATGGAATGGAGTTTTCTTTCAGGCTCATAAACAGGAATAATTGTTAAAATTCAAGCAATGAATTGCACCCAGGAAAGAGAAGAGTTTAGGGCTAGTGTAGTCCCAGTAGGGGACAGCAGAAGCTAAGGTTCATGATTTGCCACCTCTAAAATACAAACACATACAGTTAATTAAGGCAAATGAAGAAAATTTCATAAGATGAAAAACATTACAAATACCAGATTTAAATTACAACTTTAAATAATGTAAATATACAAAAGATATACATGCTTTTCTTAGAACATACCTGATAATCAATGTTGCGTGAAATTGGGCTTAAGATAATTTAAGCTGAAGACTGACAATATTTTTTTGTATTCAGTATTTTCTTTCCACACATGGCACAGATTCCCTTTTTATATGCACATCCTTGGCAGTAATGAGACCCGAATTGATGAACTTTTGAACGGCAAATCCTGCATTCTTCAAATTTGCTCTGGAAAAGTCCAAGTTTTTCCATGACTAAATTACTTAGGTTACAACTGGTTAATTAATACTCCCATGTCAGCCACCTTGAACTCCCCTCAACCAGACTTGGAGGGCTTGATTATTAGAAGTATCTGTAGGTATTGTCTAAGGTATATAATATTATGGGAGTTGTGAATATGTATTGAGTTGTGTTAGCTTATTGGTAGCTGTGAATGCATTTCTTAAAGGCCTATCTGGCAAATGCTACTTAGAGCACAAGTGGCCATAATTAATTTAGCATATCCATCGGCAATTTAAATGGATTGAGTTAAAAGTAAAAACAAACTTGTGATTGATCATAGAAAGAATAGTGAGGAGTAAAGTGAAAGGAAGAAGAGTTAATTGGACAAACTATAGGTGAGTGTAGCCTGTGTGTGAGTAGGTGTAGTTGAGAGTTAGCAGTAGGGATGTTGTAGTAGAGTGGTTGTCCGCCTCCCCTTTCCCCTTGCCTGTCTCCTTTTTCAGGATGTTTGAAATGAGGATGATGCAGCGAAGTTGCTACGGTGGGGGGGACTTGATATATTTCTATCATGCTCCCCCATTCATCTGTTTTCCTCCGCAGGCAATATTTGAAACAGGAATGAAAGATTAGTTTGAAGTGATAAACTATTGATTGAATTTAACAATGAACTTAAATTAATAAAGTAAAAGTGTCTGATTGGAATTTAGAAAGAAGAAGCTGAATAGTTATTCAGGTGAGTCTTATTGTGAATGGATGTGTGTGTATGTATGTCAGTGTAAGAATGTTTAAGTGTGGCAGTGAATCAGTGATTGAAAATGTCTTCTCTCCTTCCAGCTTCTTGATGCCGGCTAGTCAAGCGTCTTCTGGTTTTGTGAGGCAGCGATAGCCAGCCTTCACTCTCAGTCATTCTCATGATGAGAAGGGACCATCTACAAGTGTGGACCTTGGAGAGCGCCTCTCAGTCTCCAGTGCAGTGATTGGAGCTAGCACCCCAGACTCCAATACAGCGGTTGGGACTAACGAGTGTCCCAGGTCTATAAAGTCTAACTCTTTGCCGAGTCCCGGACCTCTCAGAATCCCCCTGAGGCCGCCCCCCCCCCATTCCACAACAAAGATAAGCGAGCCTGCCTTCCCTTACCCTTCCAATTCTCCCTTTTTTTTGACTGCTTATAACCTTTAGTTCAAGGGTGCACCCATTACTTTCATTATTTTGCTGTTTCTGATATATATCTATATATATTTATTCTCATTTATAAGGTTGTATATTTATTTTTTTAAAGGTTTGGGGGCTGTGAATGCTTAAGGTTTTGGTTTAGTTTCCATTATTTATTGGGTTTTAATAAAATTGAGATTAGACTATCTCCTCATTATTCTCTCCTTGAACAACTGGGTTGGCCTTGTCTGGGCGGTGGGGATAGTTGATTAGGGGCTTGCAACCCTGCCACAACAATGTTTGAGTGTGGCATTGAATCTGTAACTGAAGATTCCTTCCCCTTTTCAGCTCCTTGCTACCAGTTGCACTATCAACATCCCGCTTGAGAGGCAGTGGCAGCCAGCCTTGACCCTCACTCACATTCCAAGTGACTGTGTAGGGACCGTCCTGAAGCATGGGTTATTGTGAGCGTCTCCCAGTCTCCAACAAGTGGCTGGAACCCACATGTCCCAGTTCCCTGACTACAGAATACATTAAGGAATTCCTAGAAGAAAGCAGGCCCACCCCTCTTTCCCTCCCAATTTATGCGCGCTGTTTGAAGCGGCAAGGATTGTAGTGCGGGCCCTGGGACCCTGCCGCCACAACACCTGCATAGCAATGCACATTGATGAGAAGTTGTTCATTGGACATTCTCTCCCCAAGAGCTGCAGCTCCCACCTGAGCAGCCAGAGAGGTATGATGGGGTGGATTGCTTTATTGGGTTGTACCAATCATTGACAGGATGGCCAGGATCAGAAAATCTGTTGTGGTAGACCCAGAGACTTTTAGTTGGCTTGGCAGCCAACAAGGACCCCTCAAGTACTAGTCTCTTGCAAGTTGCAGGCATTGTTTATAGAGGTCAGGTTCTTATGCCTAGAGAAAATAGACAGGGAAGGGTTGTATAAAAAAGTGAGTGCTTAGAGGGACAAGGAGGAAGTGCACCAGCTTCCCCAGTCCCTGTCTAAGAGTTCAAGCAAACTTCATCAACCTAGTACTGAGACAAATACCAGATGGTAAACACTGCAGCACGGTCCCCTACCAGTCTTCTGCATTGAGCATCTATACCCTGACCCCCCAAAACATTACTTTCTATAAATATGCTCCTTCGCTTTATTTGGTTGAATGGTACTTTGCAAAAGCCCATGTGAAAATGAGTAATAAACCATATTAATGGACAGATCAAAATATATGATTGAAGATTTTAATATTTAAACGAATGAATTTCCATTATTTGTCTTAACAAAAAAAGTAAGATGCATATAGCAAATAGATAAATGTATACTAATGGCAAAAATAAGATTAGATATATATTAAGACATTAAAGGCATTTATAAAAAATATAGATAACAGACTGGAATTAAAAAATACTCACAATATATGGACTAAATCTATTTTTCTTGGCTGTTAGCAGTTTATTTTCATTAACTTTACGACCGCCACTTTCAGTTGTATTTTTTGCACCTTCTTTCCATTTATCTGGAGTGATAACCTTTGTTAAAAAAAAAGAAAAAAGTTTAAAAAATTTTCTCCAGGAAAAATTCTAGAGGAAACTGAATTAGTAACAGTAAAAGGCTAAAGCACCCTTCAGTCCATCCATTTGATATTATAACAGGAACAAACTATAAATTTATTATTGAACATAAGAAAAGAAGTCTAAAAAAGCTTATCAATAGCCTAAATGAGGCAGCTCCTTTTCCCATCACCCACCCAAATTTAGTCCCACCTAGCATCCTCATCTATTCCATTCATCTACCACTCAATTTGCAAACAAATTTCTACCGATCTCTTTTCTAAATCTAAATGTCCAGCTTAAACCCATTGCTATGTGTCTTATCCTGTTCACTAAAATAAGAACTTTACACGTGTCTTCCCTTTGAAGATGTCAATCAAGTCCCCTCAAACTCTTCTCCTCTCTAACCTCTGAAAATTTATTTTCTTTAGCTTTTTCCTATAAGGTAAGGCTCCTCAACCCATGAATCATTGTATTCATCCTTCTTTGCACAGACTCTAGCAAAGCAATATCCATCTGATATGACCAAAATTGCACCACATAGTCAAGATGAAGCTTAAACTAATGTCAGGTACAGTTTCAGAGTAACATCAGCACTCCTATTATTTACATTCCTCCCAATAAACCCCAAAGCTTACTAGCTCTATTCCTAGCACTTATACACTGCTTTCTAGGCAAGAGGTTTAAACTTAACCCAGACAACTAAGTCTCTTAACTGCTTAATCATTGTCTAATATTCCTGATATACACTATTCCTCTCTACATTTAGGGTTATCTTCTCCCTCGACTGCTCTCATTTGCATCACATTTCTTAACCTGACCTCACTTGCTAGTCCCCAAACAACCATCACCAGGTACCTCTTCAGAACAGTATAATCTCTTTCCCAAAGTCTGAGATTTTAACCTTATTTATTCTACTGATCACCCTTTTCCATTTGGCCATGGTTGCTATTTCCAAAATTTCCTATAATCTCTGTATTGCTAATACCTTTTTCCCTATTTGTTAGAACTAAATCCAATATATCATCACCCCTACTGGGTTGGTTTACAACCTATGTAATAAAATTATGCTGCACCATATTAAAATATTTCTCTGCCAAATATGTCATTCTGCAAAGAGATCTATAAACTTTAAATTTTTTTAAATACCCTCATGGTGGTAAAAAACCAAATGCATATCCATTGCAATAACCAAACCAACATCTAAGAAAGTAGAAAAGTATCTACCATAATATAAAATATTCACTAAAAAGAAGAAAAGACAAATGAGAACAAACAAAACCTTCCCCAACAGAAATTAAAAATGTAAATCATGAGATTACTAAATCACCTGAAAATCACATCCTCAGAGCACCATCCGAGTTAAGTTCAGATATCCTGCAGATGACTGCACTGAGCACCAAGAAAAATATAGTAGCAAACTTCATCAACCTAGTACCAAGACAAGTACCATGTACAAAGTTTCATCAGACTAGGACATTCAACTGAAAGATGAAGCACAATTTGAGGTAACAAGCCATCCTCGCAGAGAGCTTCAGTAAAACTTTCCACCAGATTACTGGTACTAAAACTGGTGAGTGCCCTCGATTCAGGAGAAACTAAGAATGACTTGGCATCATTAAGGCATTGGGAATAGGGGGTCCAAGGCAATAGTCAAGAAGGCTTTTCTAGAATTTAAAGTGAAACAACAACCAAGGTTGTATCATGCAGAAAGGTTGTAAGGAGAAATGTGAATAGGAAGTGGGGAAGCTATAAATAAAAGGAACAATAAAGAAAAATGGGTGGGGTAGAGTAGCGAGTGGGGAAGAATGCAGACAAGTGAAAAAAAGGCACCCTAAAAGGGGGTAGCCAGTCACAACCAGGGATGAAAGCTGGTTGGCAACTAACCTGCAGTATTAGCCATGACCAAGAAAATAGGTGAGAAGGAAGCATGTAAAGCAATGTGAAGTGAAAAATAGCAAAATATTTCAGGATGGAATAAAGCCCAGTAAATTTCAAACTAGTTTTAGAGTAGCAGGATTTTTTTTTAACATGCCCATCTGGTGACTGCCTTCAAAGGAATAAGTTGCTGTAATTTAAAATTTCAGCCTAGTGCTAAGCTACTTTAAAGTTAATAAAGCCAAACTAAACAAAGAAAAAAACAAAACAAATAAGAAGGATGCATGCTCCGGCATTGGTGTGTGTGGGGGGAGTGAGAGACCAGCCTCTTCCTAGCGCAAGAACATACGAACTACAACAAAGAGGAAAATAAAATGGAGGATGCCAGCCTTCTCTCTAAAAAAGTCAGATAGTCCACAAGTCTGTGTGACCCCGCTCATCCAAATACCATGGAAAAAATGTTCTAAATAGTCGGGAGTACAATGCAGTCATTACAATAAAGTGCAAGCAAGAATGGTGGTGCATCCGGCGAGTGTGTGCAATTCGAAGATGACAGAAAGCAACTTGAAGCCATTATGGCATTGGGGTTAGGTCCATGGGAACAGTCACAATGCAATGGCACGGAACTTTAAGTTCCCCTCGATAATCTCATAAACTTCTTTGCCAAGCAGCCTGGAGGGTTGCCTTGATTCCAGCCATGTAATCAGTATAAGGAAGAGCATAACACTGGTCTGGCTGCCCAGTCCTCATGGACTCTTTGGCACATTCATCCCCCTACAATTCCCACATGCCTAAGAACCAGATATCCAACAAAAGATAATCTAAACATCCACCTGGCTGGCAGCAACTGTGGCATCACAGATACTGTGAGCAGGGGGTGTGGGGATTCCAATGGTCCAAGAGAACTCAGGGTGGTTGTAGGTTGCTAAAAATCACAATCTGGTCTTCAAACCGGGCACAACACTTTATCTTCCAGCAAACAGCTTGGCTCTGCTGACTTTAAGCAGCAGGATAAGGTGTGGAAAGTGACCCCTTCTGGGAGGAAGCCATCTGTATACACTAACACTAAACCAAAATAGCTTAGGATATGACTGGCATATGCACTGTCAAAATCAGCTGAAGATGCAGTGAGAGCCATTGGCGACAGAAAGGCGCCGGGCTTTCTCATACAAGTGAATAGTGCACTATGTATGGTACAGATTGAATGGCATTTCTACAGCATCAACAAGTAGGCTCTTAAAGGGTGATGTGCGGAAGGCACAGGTAGCTAGGTAAGCCACCTTGGGCCATACACGCTCGGCTGCAGATCCATGAAACTTGTATCTGTAGTCAAGCTTAAAACGAACAAAGGATTTATAGAAAAACAAGGCAATAACCCTATCAACACCCCAGGCACTGAATGTCACAGAATAAAAGATGTTCATGGGGCAGTTACAAGAGACACTCAGGCTGCGAATATGAGCCTAAAAGTGAAGCGTCTGTCAAAAACAAGACCAAGGAGATGGTGTGAATACACCACTTCCAGGCGAGCCCCATTTATGAACAAGTATGGGTTAGGGTGGAGCTGTGGATGGTGGCAGAAGTGCACCACCTTGGTCTTGGCCATAGTGAGAGATGCAGCTTAATGCATGTTGGAGTCAACGCTCCAGATTTGGCATCTTGGCTGCACCAAAAGAGATCGAAAGGTTGTCCAAATAGAGGGTAGTGAGAACATCTTCCAGCAGCACCTAGGTGATACCATTGATCCCGAGAGCAGAGTGTGAGACTGGAGACACATCCCTACATGATACCCTCTTCCTGCTTCATTGGGCCAGAAAAGGTTTCCCCAACCCATAGCGGAATTAGTGATCTCACAAAAACTCATAAAAAATAATTGGGAGGCAACTCCAAATACCATCATGTGGAGTCTCCTTGATACTGTATCGCTATGCGATATTATAGACCTCCAGATCAAAAAACTCTATGAAGTAGTACTACCTATCCAGTCAGTGCAGAGCATCCAATGTGGAAAGGACAGGTGGTCTCCACTATCTAAGAAAAAGACTAGTCTAACATTTACCAATTTCTCCATGCAGGAGGTTAGAAAGATTGTGCGGAAACTGGCTGAGGTGTAGTGATCTCTCCCCACTTTGCGAAAAGAGAGAACAGTAGAGATTCGCCAGGGGTCAGGTAGGATACCCTCTACTAATATCCTGTTGAACAAATCTAACAGAAAGGCCATGCCTCTCTCACCCAGGTGTCGAAGCATGGCATACGGAACATCGTCCGGTCCATGGGTGGCATCAGTGCATGAAGTGAGGGCAGTATGCATCTCACTCAATGTAAACCTGATATTAAAGGGGTCTCCACCTCTGGAGGTAAAGTCCAGTTGGCAGCCTTCCGTGGCATCACAATGTGCATTGAATGCTGGCAGAGCACCATCATGTCAGGGCTGCAGGGTCTGAGATTGCAGTCCCATTAAGTGAAGACAAGTATGCCCACCAGAAAGAGCAGCAAGTGTGCTTCAAAACATAACATAACCTAGCCCTAGCTCAATGAAATTCACCCATAGTGAAGTCGTTGGGGTGGTGCTTATAGTGCATGTAGGCATAATGCTTCTGGTTCAGGGCCATCTCACACTTGGATGACCACTACATAGGTGGTAGGTGTGCAAAATGATTAGATGTTCTAGGAATAGTAGTTAGGTAGTTAGGGACATGGAAATGAGGTTGCCAGAGAAGAATTAAACAGCTTCATTCATTGACCTAAACTCAACTGGGAGAGAGAAATCAGTCATTTCCTGAAATGCAGACCACCGCACCCACGGCTAGCACCAATGAGGCAGTCTCTCAGACAGCAGCGGTCCAGAAAATGATATTTGAAAATGAAAGTGATCACTACCATGGAGGTCATCGACCACCTCCCACCCAAAAAGAGAGATCATGCCAGGTGTAAATGGAATATCCTCCTGCGGTGGTGGGGTCACAAACCCTTATACTCTGGGAGGGTGGGCAGGGGGCATGCACAAAAAGATAAGATAGCTAACAGGGAACAGGATGAGATGAGCTTCTGTAGCTCCTCACAGTTGGATCAGGGTTTGCAGTAATTCCATTTAAGGAATATGCTTTCCAGGCCCAACTTTGAGGAGAAGACTCTTATGAGGATGAACATACGCTTCCCGAAGGCAGAACTCCGGGCGCTGTTGGCTGAACAAGGTATTGTTGCCTTCAAAGACTTACCAGGGAGGTTGGGCTCACTGTGCAACTCTTTTCTTTCTCTACCTCAAAATCTTTGGCAGCTGGTAAGGCTTCAGAAACAGGGGTCCCTCCTTTGGAGGATCCACCATCTCTGAGCCAAGCAGTGCAACCTGGGGGGGATGGGAGTAGGAGCCAAAGCTTCTTTGGTGCTGTTCTTTCAGAGGCATTGAGTCCTGTGAATCTAAGGAATTGGTGGAAGCACTCAGCTGTTTCACTTTACAGGAAGTGATCATACTGGTTTTTGCCAAACTGGGTGTGAACCCTTTGTGATGCTAGCTATACCAGGGGGGGGCTGAGGTGAGTAGAAGGGTTCCAAATTGGCACAGAAACAACCGTGCTTGTAGACCTGCAGGGACCGGGAGCAGATGGTGCCCTTTTTAAAATTGAGGCATAAGACATCATAGGCAGCACTGGGTATGCCAGGACTGAGTCCTTAGTCTCGTGAAATGAGAGATGTTCCATAGCCTGAACAGCCCGGATATCATTCCTCCAGGAGATACGCACAACATTGCTTTGAAGTAGCAGGGTGCAAGTTTCTGCAATTGATACAATTGTCATACGCAATACAGACTTGTCGTGTACCAACCAACATGCACCAACTCGGGGAGCCTATCAGGGTTGAATATGACAGAGTGTACGAGTGGGTTATGTCCTTATAGAGTAGTCTACGAGTTCCCTCACATAACTAGTCCTTTCATGAGGTTCAGGATCTAGTGGGGCATCACACTCTGTCTCAAACTGGGGTCAGGCGACATGCCCAGACTCTTTAACCCAAAAGTTGATAGCCAAGGATAGAAGATGTGTCGACTCAAAACGAAACTTTATTTACAAATGTTTGATAAATGAATCAACTTGAAAATGCCGATATATTCCAGGACTATATTATCATAGAAAGGACCTAAAAATTGATTACAACCTTGATAGTTCGAGCTAAGGAATGACCTTTTGGAACATGTAAAAATATTTAGAGTATGGAAGACACAAGAACAAATATGTACACAAAAATAACGCACGTATGATATTCCTATCTATGAGACCACGGAGAAAGAAGGTTGAGCCACAGAGGGAAGCACTCACCGATAACGTAACTAAAATGTACCTACGCGTACAAAAATAAAGGGGCACTCACGACCACCAATATCAGGCCTAGTATGGGCCACACAAAGACAAGGACACCACACACGGTTGCCCTACCAAAGATGCACAAGAGGCACAACACTCGCGGTAATTCCGCACTAAAATGCAAAAGGGGTACAACTCTGCCGGTTGTCTTACACTAAGTCAATCATTCACAATAAACTTAACTCAGGGTAACCTTAACTCACGGTAACCTTAACTCACGGTAACCTTAGCTCACGGTAACCTTAACTCACGGTAACCCTAACTCACGACACCCTTAAATCAGGATGGCCTTAAATTACAATAGCCTTAAATAGCAATAGCCTTCCGAGACGCACGAAACCGGAAAATAAGTACACGAAATCCACTCTGCTCCCGAACACAATTTTCTTCTCCAAGCACAAAAAAAATGGTCTGTCTTCTGTGAAGAATTTAGGCCTCGACATTGAATTCCACGGAACACTAACAAATATGGATCGTTCAAAATCCCAATGCTGCATCAACATACAATGAAAGTTCTTAACATTAAATATAAAATAACTTTCTTTCATGACAAAATTGTAATAATCTTAATCCAATAAAATAATTAGGAGGGAAACCGGCCGATCAAAGCGAACGAAAATTCTAGAACTCCTTTGGATGATGTGTCAGCCTCAATTAAGCGAACGTAGGTCCCACGATATCACGTCACAGTCCTCGTCAGAAAATAAAGGCAAATTATCAGATATTACGTGGTTATGGCCTTATGGAGTAGTCTATGAGTTCCCTCACATAACCAGTCCTTTCATTAGGTTCATGATCTAGTGGGGCATCACACTCACTGTCAAGCCGTTAAGTGACCAAAAACCACTAATCATGGTTGCTCCAGACCATAGTATGCATTCGCCAGTAGGCTGCCATCCAAGAAATGGGTCACCTTCAACTCTCTACCAATCAAGCTAGCTAATGCTCTCCTCTGATGGATTATGCTGCCCTTGGACATCAGTAGAGCAAATAACCAGAAAGTGTTTAAAGCCAGTAGACTAAAAAATGCCAGGTACTCTCTCAATGAGGGGCCCTGACATAATTGAGGCTCTGCTTATATGCCAGAAATGGGGCTGGTGAAATTGTAGAAATTCCCCAACAACCACTTCTGACTCTTTCTGGAGGTATGGTCTTACTGCAGCAACCCTCTACAACCAGTCTCTACATAGCCATCTAAATTGAGCATAAGAGCCTACTAAAAAATGTGGGTCAGCATGACACCAGCAGCTCTACATAACCATCTTAATTGAGCCTAAGACCCTGTTCAAAGATTTGGGGGTGGCATGACATCACCCTTACTGCAGACACACCCAAAGACATCATAATTTGGGGAAACTTGGTCATGATACATGGATTGTAGGCAAGCCACCTGTTGTTTTGGGTGTTGTGGAACTGGTCCTGGCTGAAAGTCTTTTCATCTGAGGAGAAGCTGATCCTGCCTGGCTCCAACAGGATGCTTCAGCTTGTTCAGGAGCTTATTTGCTTTCAAGTGGTTCTCATTTTAATTGGCTGTCAGAATTTAACCCCTGCACCTCTAGTACAAGCAGAAATGAAGGTCCTCATTAAGAGTGAGCTTCATGGTGAAAACTACAACACCCACCTTTCCCCAAAGCCCAGATTCCCATCAATCACCTTCTCCTGAAGTTGTTAGATGAATTCTGTCATGCAGATAGAGTTAGAACACCTGTTGTGTCCCTTTCTACTGGCTAAGGCTTCTTAGTCTCTATTGCAACTGTCTATGTCTTGTTTTACAGCCTTGTTTTCATGGAGTAAATCATCATGATGCAGGTAACTCTTTTTCCAATATTCAGATGGCTTCCAATCCTCCATGTCAGCCACTTTTTCTCACTAAAACTTTAATCTGTATGCTCTCCAATGCCATTGATTGTTCACTGATAGATCAAAGTGTTCCTGAAAAAAGAAGACTAAAAATCATCAAATTTAGTCAAACACCCTGTATATAATCCTTTCACTTTGGCTAACAATGGTCTTATTTTTATCAAACTATAATCAGTATTGGCATTATTGGAAAAATGTATAAAATAATCTCTTTATATCTAAGATGGGGAAAAATATGCCAGGAACTAGGAGTGGATGTTAAGTAAAATGTCTTAGCAAAGTATTCTGTAAGTGTTGTTTTTTTTTGTTTTGTTTTTTAAGAGCTCATCTGACGACTGCCTACTTGGGCATTAGTGGCTGTATTAAAACTGGCCTAGTTCTAGGCTACTTTAAATTAAATTAGAGAGACGAAGAAAACACCCCAAAAAGGGGGAAAGGAAGCAAGCTGGTGCATCGGGGGGAGGTCCCCCCGGCGCAGGAGCGTGCAACCTAAAGGGAAAAAAAAGCAAAGAACAAAACAAAACAAAAAAACAAACCCTGCTTAAATAATAGGGAGAAGGCCGGCCTCCCCCAAAATGTCAAAAGTCCACCGGTCAATGTGCACGCACACGTCACGAGTACAAGGGACAGGCGGTAGCGACCCCGCCCATCCCGGTACCGGGACAGATAACGTGCGCGAAGATCACCCAGACTGGGACATTCGACAAGAATGTGCTGAACAGTCTGGGAGACGACGCAGTCGTCGCAATAGGGCAAAGGCGAGCGCTCCATCAAATAGCGATGCGTCACACGAGTGTGTCCGATTCGGAGACGACAGAAAGCGACCTGAAGCCGTCGCGGCATTGGGGGATAGGTCCATGGGAACAGTCGCGGCGCAATGGCACGCAACTTTAAGTTCCCTTCGACCGTCTCCCATCTTCTTTGCCAAGCAATCCGAAGAGTTGCCCGTATTCCTACCATGTAGTCGGTGTGAGGAAGAGCGAAACGCTGGTCCGGTCGAAGAGTCCTCGCGGACTCTTTGGCGCCCTCATTCTCCGCAATTCCTACATGTCCAGGAACCCAGCAGAAGATAATCTCGACATCGGCCCGGCTTGCCATAACCGTGGCGTCACGGATATCGCGAACGAGGGGATGCGGAGATTCCAATGCCCCGAGAGCACTCAGGGCACTTTGTGAGTCGATATAGATCACAATCCGGTCTCCGAACCGGGCACGTCGCGTAATCTCCCGTACCGAGTGGTGTATTGCCACCAGCTCGGCCGTGAAGACAGACGCAGCGCCTGGCAGAGCCCCCGCTGACTTCAAACAGAGGGGATACAGCATGGAAGCCGACCCCCTCTTGGGACTTGGAGCCATCCGTATACACTGGCACGGTTCCAGCGTGACACGAGGTGTGCTCCAAAAAGGTCGAACGCAATACTCCCGGCGCCGTACAAGCTTTGGGTGCAGAGGCGTGGCGACAAATAGCCAAATGTGGTACCCTCCAGGGTGGCGTCCTGGGCAGAACCAGGGGCGCCACCGGCTAAACCCAGAGGGGTTAGGGTATGACTGGCGTCTCTCGGCGACATAGGCACCGTGGAAATCAGTTGCGGATGCGGTGAGAGCTGTTGGTGATTGGGAGAGGTGCCGGGCTCAGCGTACAGGCGAATCATGCACTGCACGCGGCGCAGAGCGGGTGGCATCTCCCCAGCATCGACCAACAGGCTCTCAATAGGGGAAGTGCGGAAGGCACCGGTCGCAAGGAGAAGGCCGGTGTGGTGGATCGAATCCACCTTCCGCAATAAACTCTCGGCTGCGGATGCATAAAACTCGCATCTGTAGTCGAGCTTCGAACGAACAAAGGATCGATAAAAAAGTAGGGCAGTAGCCCTATCAGCGCCCCAAGCGCTGGACGTCACGGAACGGAGAATGTCCATAGCGCGGGAACAAGAGACCCTAAGGCTGCAAATATGAGCCTCCCAGGTGAGGCATCGGTCGAATACAAGACCAAGGAAACGGTGCGATTCCACCACATCCAGGCGCACCCGATTAAAAAACAAATCTGGGTCGGGGTGAAGCCGTGGATGGCGGCAGAAGTGCACCACCTTAGTCTTGGCCGAAGAAAACCGAAACCTGTGCGCTTCGGCATAGCGAGAGACGCGGTTCAATGCCTGTTGGAGTCGACGCTCCAGAGTTGGCATCTGGGCGGCGCCAAAAGAGATCGAAAGGTCATCCACGTAAGGCGTAGCGAGAACATCTTTCGGCAGCACCGAGGTGATGCCGTTGATGCTAAGGGCCAAGAGTATGACACTGAGGACACTTTCCTGCGGGACACCCTCTTCATGCTCCTTTGGGCCGGAGAGGGCTCCCCCCACCCGTATGCTGAATCGAAGATATAGACATTGGGAGGCGTCCCCTCGCCCCCATCGTGTGGAGAGTCTCCATGATACCGTATCGCCACGAGGTATCATAGGTCTTCTCCAGATCGAAAAACACCGTGGCGTAGTGCTGTCTACGAAGGAAAGCCTCGCAGACGGCATTTTCCAGTCGGAGCAGAGCATCCGACGTGGAGTGGAACTTGCGGAAGCCGCACTGTGCAGAAGACAGATGGCCTCCGCTGTCCAGGAAAAAGGCTAATCTAACCTTTACCAATTTCTCCATCAACTTGCACACGCAAGAGGTTAGAGAGATTGGGCAGAAACCGGTCGGAGTAGAGTGATCTCTCCCCGGTTTGCGAAAGGCGAGCACAGTAGCGATTCGCCAGGAGTCTGGGAGAAGACCCTGCACCCAGATCCTGTTGAACAAATCTAACAGAAAGGCCATGCCTCGCTCACCCAGGTGTCGAAGCATGGCGTACGGGACATCGTCCGGACCATGGGCGGTGTCCGCGCACGAAGCGAGAGCAGAGCGCAACTCACTCACAGTAAAGTTGTCGTTGAAGGGTTCTCCGCCTCTCGAGGAAAAGTCCAGCCGGCGGCCTTCCGCGACATCACGACGTGCATTGAATGCTGGCGGAGCAGAAACCCGGCTAGAGAATGCGGAAAAAGCGGTCGCTTAGGATTCCGCCACGGATGCGGGGTCCGAGATTGCGGTCCCATTCTCCTGGAGAACGGGAGGGGGGTCCTGCGAGAACTTGCTCCGAATCCTTTTGACTCGCTTCCACACCTCTGCTAAAGGGGTCTTCCCGTTAAGTGAAGACACGTATGCCCGCCAAGAAGAGCGGCGGGCGTGCTTCGAAATAAACAGGAAACCTAGCCCTAGCCCGACGAAATTCAGTGACAGTGAAATTGTTCGGGCGGCGCATGTAGGCATAACGCTTCTGTTTCAGGGCCGTCTCACACTCGGCCGACCACCATGTGAGTGGTCAGCGTGCAAAACGGCCAGACGTCCTAGGAATAGTAGTCAGGCCCACGGCGATGAGGTTGCTGGAGAAGAACTCAACGGCTTCATCTACCGACCTAAACTCCTCGACTGAGATAGAAAATTCAGTCATTTCCAGAAATGCACGCCCCGCGCCCGCGCCAAGCACCACCGAGGTGGGCTCTCAGGCGGCAGTTGCCCTGAAAATGATATTTGAATGGGAAAGTGATCACTACCATGGAGGTCATCGACCACCCCCCAATCAAAATCAGGCTGTGCATCCGAAGAGCACAAAGATAGGTCAAGGCAAGAAAATGAAGTGGTTCTCGGACAGTGATGCGTAAACTCATCCACGTTTAGGACACCGATCTCAAGCTCTTCGATCAACACGGCAAGGAATTGTCCCCTGGGATTTATTGAGTAATCTCCCCAGAGAGGATGTCTGCCATTCAGATCTCCAAGCAAGAGAAAGGGCATCGGCAACTGTGCCACGACGCGGCGGAAGTCCCCCGTGTCGAAGTCAGCTGACGGTGGAATGTACACAGAAATGATAGTATACCTCCTATCCAGGTGAAGCTGCATAGCCACTGCCTGAAAGGAGGTATCTAAAGTGAAAACAAGAACGGAGACATCATGCCGGGTCGCAAGACCCTTATACCCCGGGAGGGCGGGCAGGGGGCACGCGCTTAGCATGGTCTCCTGCAAAAAGATAGCTAACGGGCACGAGACGAGCCTCTGTAGCTCCTCTCAGTTGGCCCGGAGTCCACGGCAATTCCATTGAATGAATATGCCCTCCAGGCCTAGCTCGGAGGAGACGCGGGGGCCCTCCTCGAACAGTAGACCCTCACGGGAATGGCCGTACGCTTTCCGGGGGCAGAACCCAGGCCGCTGTTGGCCGGACAAAGCGCTGTCGCCTTAGAGGACTTATTGGGGGAGGTTGGGCTCGCCATGCGAGTCTTTTCCTCCCTCCGCCTCGAAACCTTAGGCAGACGTTGCGGCTTCGGAGGCGGGGGGGCTCTCTTTTCGAGGAACCACCGTCTCCGAGCCACTCGCTCCACCACTAGGCGTGGGTGAAGGAGCCGAAGCTCCTTTGTTGCTGTCCTCCTTTCCGGAGACAGCTTTATGAACCCCGGAAGATCGCCTAGCGACCATCTTCAGGGGTGTTGCCTCCTGTGAGTCCAACGACTCGGTGGAGGCGCGTGGCCGTTTCGCCTTACGGGAAACGGTCACGCTGGGGGAAGAGTGGGAAGCCCTGGTTTTAGCCAGGGCTGGGTGTGAACCCTTTTTGCCGCCAGCTTTACCAGGGGAGCGCCCGGGTTGAGTAGAGCACGCAGAAGGGCTCCGAATGGGCGCTGAAACAACCGTGCTCGTTGGCCTGGATGGGCCAGGAGCAGAGGGTGCCTTTCTAACTATTGAGGCATATGATGTCCCAGGGAGAGCCGGGTGCGCCAGGACCAAGTCCTTAGCCTCGCAGAATGAGAGTCGATCATGTGCCTGAACGGCCAGGATTTCTTTCTAGAGGAGACATGCATCACATTGCTTCGAAGAAGCGGGGTGCGACTCTCCACAATTGACAAACTTGGCCACACACGATTAGGACTTATCGTGTGCTGCCTTGGAGCAATTTACACAAACTTCGGGTGACCCCGACTTTGCAGATCTACAAGAACGATTCGTATGGCCGAAGCGGTGACAGTAATAGCACCGCCGCGGCAGTGGAACGAATGTCTTCACGCGGTAGCGGTACCAATCGGCACGTACCGATTCAGGGAGCTTGTCACAGTCAAACGTGACAAAGAGTGTAGGGGTGGGTCTCGAGGCCCCTCCCTGTTTTCTCATCACACGCTCGACCTTGACCGCCCCATGGTCGGCCAGCTCTAAAGTGATGTCCTCTATGGAGTAGTCAACGAGTTCCCTCGCATAAACTACCCCTTTCACAAAGTTCATGGTAGAGTGCGGTGTCACACTCACCGGGGTGCCATCGAGTGTCCGAAGAGCACTTATCTTATATTCGCCGGATTCGCCAGACGGCTCCCGTCCGAGAAACGGGTCACCTTCGGCTCTCTACCAATTACACTAGCTAATCCTCTCCTCTGATGGATCATGTTGCCCTTGGCTAACATGCTGCCATCAGTGGAGCGAATGACGAGGAAGCGTTTGAAGCCAGCGGGCTCGAAAACGCCAGGTAACCTCTGAATCAGGGGCCCCGATGTCATCGAGGCTCCGCCCTGTGTGCTTTTGGTCTTAGTCAGGAGCTCCGCAACTGGGGGGGCAGAGGGGCCGGATGTGCCGATCTTGGCCTGTTCGCTTGCCAGAGTGGCAGCAGCCCCATCCATCCCCGCAGCCCCCGCGGATGGAGAGGAGCCCCAAGTCTTCTTTGTCTTTTTGGTCTTAGTCTTTTTCTTTTTTGGAGAGGAGGGCGGGGAATGAACCCTCTTCTCACCTCCACCGGCAGAAGCCCCTAGGCCAGATGGACCGGCCTCAGCCAGGTCCTTCTCCGAAATGGAGAAGGTCCTGTTGGTTGCAGGGGCCCTGGTCGGACGAGATCCCTCCCCTGCTGGCTTTCTTGGCAGTCCCCTTAAAAGAAAAGGAGGGACTGCCACTGGAAATAGGGAGGTGCCCGAAAGTACCTCCAGAGAAGGGGGTGATGGGGAGTCCCCTACACCCGTAGGCGTAGGAGAGGAGTAAGCCTCCTCTCTGGTTAAAGAAGTATGGAGGGTCCCCTGCACAAGCGGCGGACCTGCATTTTTTTGGTGGAGCTGCCCGAGGGCGGCTCCGTTGATGTTACAGGGGAATTTGGGGGTTGTTTTTTTTTTATATTCATCATTGGGCATGGTGACCCTCTTTTTTAGACGGGATGCAATCATGCATCACCTCTCGCAATAGCCCGCACTGCAAGAGGTGCTTACAGGCCCGGCAGAGCCAGGCGCCGCCATTTGGGACCACCCCTCCCGCCTGGTGGCCTGGCAGTCCATCGGCATGGCGGCTCCACCTTAGACACGGCGTAAAATCAAGGATAGAGAGTGAATTGAGGATGAAAGGGATATGAGGAAGGCATGGGTGGGGATGAAGCAGGTTGTTAAAAAAAACCCATCCCGAACTGGAGCTCAGGGGTTAGGGAACATTGTCCCCTGCCCCCTTAGCCCCGATCCGGGATGGTTAGCCTGAGAAGAAGGTCAGCATCTACTCTGTGAAATTAGAGGCTGACCAGAGAAAGTTGTGGGAGAGGTTGTATGAAAAGCGACGAGGAAGGGGAGAAATACAGGCTATCTGAAGGAAGGAAGAGAGGCTAAGCTGGGGCCGGACGGAGCACTGGATCCCGTCAGCACGGCGGCCAGGATGGCAAATCGCCGCACCCCTTACGGGGTCTGTAAGTGTTGATTGTCAGACAATTTCCATTGCAATAAAAGCTTTTATTTCATCCGGAAACATCTTTCCAACTTTTTACCCAACCCTGAATATTAAATTGTTGAGTGACTGAAGTTGCATTTCCCAGAAAAAGAGTTAAGGAAACCATCACCTTAACTGGGTTTGGCTTAAGAGCCTCATGATAACTTATCTGACATTGATTGAGTTCCTTAGTTCCTTTCCTTATCCCAACATTTGTCTTCTTCCACTCATTCATACCATTGTTCATTTGTCATACTCATCATACCATCAATTTTCAACTATCCCCTACTTATGATCACACTTGTCTTTCATTCCCCCAACATATTTTTTCCTTTCTCCTTGCATTAAAGTTCAGCCACATAACTGTGTCCAGGAACTTTTTCATTAATGCTTACAATCATTAACATTCTTATAGCAAAACTGCTTTTATGCCATATATATCAATCCTCTCATTCTGGCTTTCACTCAGTAATTCACTTTGTGATATATCACTCCTCCTTTCCATTTGTTTAATCATACACACTTTCACTATCCCAAACTTTGGCTCACCAACACTCATAATAATAGAATAAAATTTTTCATTCTAACAAATACTCATTTGACATTAACTAAAACTCCCCGAAGAACTCATCACTGAACTATAAAGATCAAACTTACTTTACAAATCAAGATCCCTTTCTTTCATTCACCTCACTTTCTGATAAACTTCTTTCACTCACACTGGTCAATCTATGTTCATCTTCACTTGTATATAAGGGAATCCATACTATTCTTTCACCTTAGACCAACATTCTTAACCTTTTGTGTTTTTCCCTTTCTCTTCAACTCAGTCCATCCTTCATCATTCATTTCCATAGTCTCACACCCCTATGAAGATTTGTGTCAGCATTTATAACTATTGTTATAATCTTGTATACATTATTATTTCTTAAATAGTGACTAGAATTTTAATAAATATCAACTTTAGAATAAGTACTTATTCCCTGTCCAGATACTTCTGTCTCACCAGCTATACCTTGAGATTCCAAATGCTAATTCCTAGGTAGACGAGAATATGCTAAAAAAAAATTTACTTTATATAATTAGATCTTACTTAAATATACCCTATGAAGTTAGGTCTCAATATAAAATTATGTTAACAAGACGACCCAAACAAAAACCAAAATTTTAGTCTAAATTCTCTTCTAAAAATCATTGATGTTCAAGTAATATAACAGTGCAGAAAGTTCTACCAACCTTTCCCAATTTTTCTTGACATTTATCACAGACCATGATGAAGACTTTTAAATTAAAAGTTTTTTATTTCCTATATAAATCTAAAAAAAATATATCCATTGATCATTTTATAATTTAAATCTTTTAGTATTAAAGGAAATTTGCAACCTGCATGAAATATATAATTTACTATCATAATTGAAACATAAGCAAAATTGGAATACCTATATAAAGTAAGGGTCGTGGAGAGTCTTAATTTTGTATGCGATCTCAGACTGAAATTTTTTTATGATTCGTAAAGTTGAGTATGGTCTAAATACAACATAGTGATGCAGGTTAGGGGTGAGTAAAGGTTTTTTTTTATATATTAGGTTAAGGAATAATTAAAACATTTTTAAATACGAGTATATATTAAAATTACTCCTGCACTCTCTTGGGGGCCAGAATAAGAATTTTTTTTGTCAATACGTCTTTAAAATTCTTGCCATGGTGCATACAGTCTCAACTTTCCTCAAAGTTTGTGAACAAAAATGTAAAAAGGGGCTTTGTGGAAATATCAATTGGTTTCACTTTAATCCATGGTCTTGTACTCAGTCAATATTTGTGGCTAAATCATGGTTTTCATCAATTACTAACCATGCTCAATATAACAAAATGACTCAATGTGGATAGCAATAGTTCTAATCCATTTGGTCATAGCTGTGTGATTTAATATTTTGTCCTAGTCGAGTCTCGCATAAATGGGAAATGCTTCAAATAAGACAGCAGCGAGTTTCAGTAAATGAAATCTTTATAGAATTTGCAATAAGATAGAAGATTTGAGCATAGACCATGATGAAGATTTTTGAAGGAGTCAATGATGCCTGCCACCCAAACATATGCATGTATAATATGTGGGAAAAGTTAAATACAAGTACAGTAAACCCTCGCTATAATGAACCTCAATATAACGTATTTCGGATATAACAAACCAAATTTCCTGGCTGAACTCCATCGGGTTTAACAGGCAAGTGTTATGACCAGCCTGAGTGAGTGTTGTTGTATCACATGTCTCCTACAGTGCAAGGTTCGTATCAATACTATGTTGTGTAGTCCACTTAACTTTATTAGTAATTACATACGTATTACATATCCATAATAAACTTGGTTCGTTATTTCCATTGCTTTTAACGCCCATTTGGTCTAACGAACTTTCGGCTTTAACGAATGACCCCCTGCCCCATATAGTTTGTTATATCGAGGGTTTACTGTATTTGCAATGGAAGGTAGTTATCTGGAAGGTTCTGACCTTGACTAATAGTCTGAAATATACTAAGGATATTACTAGATATTTTTAGAGGGTCTCTCCAGGCAAATGCATGCTGAAAAACATGCTCCTGCATCGGAGGGAGATCTGCTTCCTGCCTTGTCTGGAAGCTGACGATACACTCAACACCCTAATGTCAAACAAGCCACAGGTCAGTCTATATCAATCTATCCTGAGTACAAGGGACAAGCAGTAGACCCCACTAATCCCAGTACCAGGACAGATAATATACACAACAAAGATCCTTCAGACAGGAACAGTCGACAAGAAGTGTGAGAAAGAGTAAAGGGCTGGTCTGGTGACTTAGTCAAGTTGGAGTCTTTGGCACCATCATTTCCATGAACCCAGCATAAGATTATCTCAACATCAGCCTGGCATCACAGGTACTGCAAGCCAGGGAGTGGAAAGATTCCAATGCGAGAGAGTACTCAGGGTGCTTTGTGAGTTGCTATAGCTTACAATCTGGTCTCTGAAATGGGTACAATTCATTATCTCCAGTGCCGAGTGGTATATTGCAACCAGGTTGGTGCTGAAGATAGATGTATTATTATTATTATTATTATTATTATATTAGGTATTTTACCACCGTAGACACCATAGGGTGATTCAACAGTGAATCTTGAGTAGAATTATGTGGCTAAAATTTCGGGAATATAAGAAGCAATCTGAAGTATATAGGGTACACAGAAATAAAATATATCTATTATAGTGAGATCAGGAGCTTTCAGTAAAGAGGCATAAAAATAAAATTTAAGTCATATACAAAATCATAAATTTCTAAAAAAAGCATATCTAACTAAATAACAATAGTAAAGAGGCATAAAATAAAATTTAAGTCATATTTAAAATCATAAATTTCTATTAACCCCTTCTGCAGGAGTTGGTGGCGCCCGGGTAAGGTGCTGTATACGATATTTTATTTAAATTTAAATTTTGCATTTATTGCATTATTCATGTTGTTATGTTTAAATTTTGCTTATTCTTATGATCTTTGTTCATGTTGAGAATATCTTTCAAATAATTAATTAAAAAAAAATTAAAAAATGACATATTGCTTACTCACTTAAATGCAATGTTTCCACCCACCCAATAAATCCATTGCTTCACATTCTTCATCATTGATTGAAATATAAGTGTCACTATCACTAATATCATTTGATTCATTGTCACTCTGCATGGGTTTGAAGTCAATATCTTAAAAATTATCACTATTGCTTGAAGAAATTGTGGGGGAGCGGTGTGTGTGTGTGTGTGTGTGTGTGTGTCTGTAGGGCCATTCTCCCACCCACCCCTTTACATATATCTTTCCCTACCCCTGTGTGAGTGTGTGGGTATAATTTGCCTTCCAATTTTTTTATATTATGAATACGAATAATAACTGATTGTATTCTCTTTTCAGAGATATATTTTTGTAAATATATATAAATATAAGAGTAAATATTTAGAAAGTTAAATTGTAATTAGTTGTCCAGCGCATTGGGATATTACACTTAGGTAAGATTGGTTCTTTGTTAAAATTATTTTAACAAACAGGCCAAAGAATGAGGTAATGCTAATAGGCTCAACATTAATTTTAACAATGAGGGATAGCAAAGTTCATCACCAGATTTTTCTTTCAAAACGCTATACCAAAATTTCTCTGGCTCTTTTTAGTATTGCATCCTGTGTCTTCAAAGAGTGAAGCTTTAGCGGACTATGAGAGGAATCCTCGAGGCGAGTGCTCCGCCCAGCCCAGCCCTGAAACGGAGGGTGTTACCTGCACTGCCCACCTGCATTGGCTGACGAGCCTGTCCCCTTTAATTGACTACTACTACTATGCCCCCCCCCCAGCACACAAGTGATACTCCCGTGCCCCTTCTCGTTCGGGTGTTTGTTTAGATTGATTTGTTGTGTGGACCTTGTTTGGGTTTTTGAAATTTGTTCTCTGCGTCTGTCATATTTTATTTTTGTTTTCGGTTGGGAGAATTTCAACTTGTATAGTCTTTATTTTGAATGTGCACCGGTGTTTTTGTTTTTTTTTGTAAATATAAACTGTAATTATCACTGTATTTTGGGGGTAAAGTAAAGGACTGTATATCAAATCGTATCAATTCTTCCTCAGGGTTCTCAAGGTTGCTAAATTCTAGGATAAGGTTGGAACGCAGGGTTAGTGTTGCTTTCGGCCCGCTACATATGGTGCCCGAATAGGACCTTGAGATCTCGAAACCGGAGGAATTTGATTTGATTGCAGTCCATCTGTATATTGGTAAAGTAGTTTGATTGATTTTTCCCTCCTCCTATCCTCTGTTACTAACTCAGGAACAATGGCTTCGGAAGAAAGTTTGAATGAGAAGTAGTGCGATTGAGACTGGAGTTGAGGAAGAAAAAAGAGGAGTGCGAAGTGTTGCGGGAAATGATTGAGGGAATGAGGAATGAGATGAAAGGGATGAATGAAAAGACTGATAGGATGAAAAAGGAAATGGGTAACTGACAGGATCAGACTGACTGACGGATGCAGGACTTATATAATATGATGACAGGGGCTGGACCAGCCCCAGGACCTATGACCCTGACCCCTGCTCCGACTGAAGGGACGCCGCTGAATGGAATGGATGGCAGTGTGATTGAGTCTAAAGAAGATACTGTGAGTGGTAGGAAAGAGGATGAATGGAAGAGAGTGGAAAGTAAGAGGAAGGAAGATGGTTCTAAGGTTAAGGATAGGAAGGTGAGAGGGAAGAGTGTGGATTCGCTATACTCAGATGAGGGAGAGAGTGACGATATGATTGGAATGAGTGAGACCGAGAGTAGCTCTTCGGAGAGTGAAGTGAATGTCGGGAAAGGAATTTTGATTAGGGAAGTGCCTAGGATTGATAAGTTTAGATTGCATGGAGGATGAGTTCTTCGGGGATTTTGAGCGGTACTGCAAGCTCAGGTACCCGCAGAACAAGGGTCACTGGGTGAGTGTTCTGGGAGATTGTTTGGATGGGAAAGTGATGGAGTCCTTTCGAGTGATAACGAGTGTGGGAGAGCTAAAGTACGATGTAGTGAAGAAGCGGATGATTGGACAGGTGAAACAAATGAAAGAGTGTGAAATATAAGAGACTGAATGAATTTGAGAAGGCGTGTATGGGTAAGAACGAAGGGGTAAATATGTATGCACATAGGCTTGAGAGTATGGCAAGAATGAGGTATGGTGATGATGATGTAAATGAATGTAAACCACTGATGAGGAAGTTTCTGGACACGATCCCGTGAAAGGTGAGTGAATGGCTGAATGGAAAGAGAAAGGAAAGAATGAGACTGACAGGTGAACGGTTGATGTGAGAGGATGTGTTGGAGCTGTTGGAAGATGGATGATTTGATGATGAAAGCGATCTAGAAGAGGATGGATGGTACAGCGTGAATGTTGGGGGTAAGAAGCCCAGGAGCTTTCATCCACCCCAGCAGTTTGTCAGCTACAGGGATGCCCTGAAGGCTGCACCAGCTGGAGTGATGTTGAGCTTCCTGGGCTGGCAGAATGGATGGGTAAATGGAGGGTGGTCGAATGGAAGGGGACAGATGAATGTCAAGCGTGGGAACGGGTATATGAGAGAGAAGCCGAGGTATGTCCCAGCAAATGAGAGACTGAATGGTGTGAGAAAGATTGTGGAATGTTGTAGGTGTGGAAGGAAGGGTCATATGTTGGCAGAATGTAGGTGGACGTCTGGTGCATGTTTTGGGTGTGGTAAGAAGGGGCATATGATAAAGGATTGCCAGGAAAGTGCGAAAGAATGCTTCGAGTGTAAAGAAAGAGGCCATTTGAAGAAAGATTGTCCGAGGTTGAATGGTGGAGCAACTGCTGAGGAAAGTATGAAGTATGCTTGTGTTAATTATGGAAAGGCTGGTCATTATATGAGGATGTGTCATGACCAGAGGAATGTATGTAGCTATTGTGCAATGGAAGGACATTTGAGTGAAAAGTGTTGGATTAGCCTGAGAGCGCAAGGTGTGAATGGAAAGTCTGAAGCGGGAAACTGAATTGTAAGAGGGTACCTGCTGAAGTATCCTCTAGGTGCATGAGTGTGAGTAATGTGTTGGTAAGTCTGTCTAGTGTGAAAGTGCTGTCTGGTAGGAAGTATGAGTGTCTGAGTGTGAAGATGGAATTGAGTGTTTGGCTTTAATAGATTCTGGAGGCAAGGCGAGTTTGGTGTATAAAGATGTGTATGACAAGGTGAGTGAGAAAGCCTTCCTGTCTGAGTGTAAGGGTAGTTTGGTAGGTATTGGTAGTAGGAGAGTGCCTGTGATTGGAATGATAAGGTCAGCTGTTCGAATGCATGGTATGTTGATGAATGAATGTGAATTCTCGGTGATTGATAAGGTGAATAGTGAGTATGGTGTGATTTGGGGGTATGATTTTATTGAAATGAATCGTATGATTGTGCATCCTGTGGGTGATCAGATTGGGGAAAAGATTGCTAAAAATGGGGTGTATAAGTTGTATGTAGGGAAAGATGGTAGTGTTTTGAGGAGTATGTTTACTAGTATTGAGGTGACTGCTATGGAGAGTGTAAGGCTTGTGAAGGGTGAAAGGGTGTCTGTTAGAGTGAGTTGGAGTAAGGATGTTAATTTGAATGTGGGTAAGAACACTGTGATATTGGATGGAAAGGATGCCTGTTATAAGGTAAGGTGTGTTGCTTGAGTGTTTGATGGCTTGATGAGAATGAATGATCAGTTTGTATGTGTGCAGGCGGAGAGGTGAGAGGGATCCAAGTCAGAGATGTACTAGGCCTCTCCACTGTCAATGAGGTAGGTATGGATGATAGCACAGATATCAGGGTGAATGTTGCAAATGAAAAGACATGTGAATGGACGTATAATGAAGTGGGAAGGATGGTGGAATTGGATGGATGTTTGACCCAGTATGAAAGGGAGAATGTGTATCGAATGATATTTGAACGAAAGGGAGCCCTCAGTAAGGGTGATCTGGATTTCGCAGTTGCAAAACTCCCGGAATTCAAGATTGTCCTGAAGGAGGACGCCACAATCTATCAGCCGCCGAGGCATTTCCCACATCCGGTTGCCGATGAGATTGAGGGGCAGTGTTTGGAATTGGAGCAATTGGGGGTGATTGAAGAAAGCAAGAGTTCATGGAATAGTCCAATTGTGCCTGTACGTAAGCCGGATGGAAGATTGCGTCTGTGAAAGAAAGGTTTCCGATGTGTGTGGTAACTGTGTGTGTGTATAGTATGCATGGGATGGAGTGGTTTACGAAGTTGGATCTGGTACAGAGGTATTACCAGATGACCATTGCTGAGGAGAGCCGGTCAGTAACTGCCTTCTCTTCCACAAAGAGGCATTATCAGTTCCGGAACCTCAGCTTTGGGTTGGCTAATGCTCCCGGAGCCTTCCAGCGGGCAATAAATGTTGTGTTGAGTAAGTTTGCGAGTAAGAATGTGATTGCGTTTATAGATGATATTTTGATTATGACTGAGACTTTTGAGGAGCATATGAGATTGGTGAATGATGTGTTGAGAATATAGGAAAGTGTTGGTGTGAAGGTGAAAGTGGTGAAGTGTGAATGGTTTGCGAAAGAAGTGGAATTCCTTGGGCATATGGTGAGTGAGAATGGGTTACGAAAATCACCGAAGTATGTTGAGAAGGTGCAAATGTTTCCGAAACCAGTGACTGTGAAGCAACTGAAGTCATTTTGGGGTTTGGTTGAGTTCTAACGAAAGTTTATATGTGATTGTTCTGGTGTGAGTAAGCCTCTGACTGAGTGGATGGGCAAGAAAGGTAGTACGGTTGTCAGGTGGAATGATAAGATGAATGAGGCGTATGAGAAACTGAAAGAGGCAGCGGCTGAAGATGTTGAATTGGCGTATCCAGATGATGGTGTGAATGCTAAAATGCTTGAATTGTATACAGATGTGAGTGGGTATTGTATGGGAAGTTTTCTGATGCAAGAGCAGCATTTGAATGGAGAGAATGTCAGGCGAATAATTGGGTATGTATCCAAGGCTATGAATGTTGCAGAACGAAAGTATTCGACTGTGGAGAGAGAGTTGGCTGCGATAAGGTATTATTTGAAAGTGTTGCATCCGTTTTTGTATGGTGTGAGGTTTGTGATCAAAACAGATCATCAACCTCTTGTGTATCTGCAGCATATGAAGTGGGCTGATAGTAGGATTGCAAGGACTTTGGAAGATTTGAGTGACTTTGACTATGTGCCTGGTGAACGGAATGGAGTGGCTGATTTGATGTCAAGATATCCTGGTACAAATGATGAAAATGTGTGTGGAGTGAGTGATCCTGAGTATTTGCCGAAAGGGATTATGAATGGAAAGGAGAGTAAGGGTGGTGGCGATTCCTTGTTTGAGAGTGTATGGAATGGTTTGCAAGATTTGAAGAGTGATGGAGTAGATGTGAGAGTGCCCGATAGTGTAGATGACTTAAGGAAGGGGGTAATGAGTGAAGTATGTAGGAAGCCTGAAAGCATTGGTATGGCAAGGGTGCGGAACTTCATGAAAGAATTGAGAGCGATGTGTATGCAAAGGGTCCCGCCGTTTCAGGAAGTGCTGATTGTAGTGAGTCGTTTGTATGGAGTGATTGTTTATGTGAACTTTGGTGGTGAGAGGTGATTGTGTACAAAGATGAGAAGATGAAGGATTTGAATCTTAATGTGGTACATCTGCAATGTTTGAGCGGTGTGCACTACAATTGGGTGATTGAAAAGTGCTTGTATATGAGGGAGAAGAATGATTATCTGGATGAAGATGAGTGTGTGGTGAGTGATGATATGGGAGTTGATGACAGTGTGGATATCAGTGCTGATGTTGGTGTACTTGTTCCTTCTGTGTATTGCGAACATGGTGGACCTGATATGATGGAAGCGAGAGTGAAAGTTAGTGAAAGGTTCTTCTGTGGTTTGATTGATACTGGAGCGCAAGTGTCTTTAGTGAATGAGAGGATTCTGAGTAAGTATGATGAGTTTAGATGTTGCGAGCATAAACCTGTGAAGTTACAGATAAGTGGATTAGGGAATGGCATGATAGTGGCATGGGAACAGGTTAGTCTGAAAGTGAGTTTGGGTAATGGTGTGAATGTGAAGCATGACTTTGTGATTCTGAAAGATGAGCAAATGCCGTGTTGTTTTCTGCTTGGGGTGGACTTTATGAGATTGAATGATTTGTCTTTGGATGCTGATAAGGATTGTCTTATGAAAGGCGAATGTGAGGTGATGAGGTTGAATGAGTGTGCGAAGAATGTGTTCAAATTTTGCGGTATGATTGAATTGGTCATGGATGATGAGAATGAGATTTTAAGTGATGATGATATTCTAGAGATGCAAGAGATGTGTCCTTTTGTTAGTGAGTTAAAGAGGTGTGTAATGACGTGTGTTGATTTGGATGAATGGCCTGAGTGTTTAAGTGATTTTAAAAGGTATGCTAAGGATTTTGTTGTTTGTATGGATGTTGTATATTTTGTGAGGCATGTGATATGTATGCACCTGTGATGTCCTTGGTTGGTATGATTGGTGTGATGAAGGTTGTGCATGATAATTATGGGCATATGGGTAAGTTTAAGCTATGGAAGTCTATGAAGGAGCGTGTGTTCCACCCGTTTCTGAGAACTGTTGTGAATGATGTTGCAACTATGTGTGAAAGGTGTCAGAAGCGAAAGGTGCAAGGTGTGCAAGTGAAACCACCGATGTTGAAAGTTGATGCAAAAGAACCAGTTGAATTGGTAGTGATTGATTGTGTCTCTTTGCCGTGTACGAGTGCTGGGAATGTTGGTATGGTTGTTATGGTTGATCATAAAAGTAAGTTTGTGTATGCACTGCCTGTGTGAGATAAAAGGAGTGTTACTGTTGTATGTATAGTTGAGCAGTTGTTTTTTCCTATGTGTGTATGGAAGCCCAGAAGATGGCTGAGTGATAATGGGCCTGAATTTGTAGGAGAAATGTTTGAGCAAATGTTGAGAGAGAATGGTGTGGAGCATGTGAGAACAACTCTGTATGTATCATCTTCAAATGGATTGGCTAAACGTACGATAAGAACCTTGTGTCAGATGTTGAGAATGATGAGTACGACAGGGAATGACTGGGATGTATGTCTGGGGAGTGTTGTGTGTGTATAATTCAACTGTGCATAGTGCAACTGGAATGTCCCCTTGTCAGTTTGTGATGAATTTTGAAAGGCAAGTGAAAGATAGGTTTCGTTTGAGTGAAAGTGAGCAGAGTGTATGGCGTGAGACAAATGAAAAGTTCCATTCATTTGAATTAGGTCCGAAAGTATTGAAGGTGAAAGAAGTGAAGGGTAGGTTGAATGTGTCGAAGATGAGTGAGAAGTTTGATGGACCTTATATAGTTGTGAGAGTTTTGGAAAATGGAGTGACATATGTTTTGAAAAGTTTGAATGACGGTATGACTAAGAGATTGCGGGCTCATCAGAGTCAGTTAAGGAGGTGGAGAGAACCTCCTGACTACCTGGTGAGCCATCTGGTGTATGAATTGTGCAAAGAGAGAAATAGGGTGCATGATGATGAGAAGGCATGTGATAGTATGGATCTGAATGGGAAAGAGCTTGTCTTGGTCTTGAGGAGTAGAAAGCGTACAAAGAAGAATGAAAGGAAGTATGAATGAAAGTAAGTCTGAGCAGTCTTTCTGGTATGGGGGATCTTGAAAGAGAGATTGAGTGTTTGCGTAAACAGGTAAGTGATTGGCTGGTATAAGTAGACGAGTGAGTGAGCTGCCTGTGCCTGATTTTTCTGGTTTTGGGAACAGTATGAATGATAGTGTATTTGGGCAGAATGAACCTAGTATGGCTGATTTTTCAGGTTTTACGAATGGTTATAGTAGGGGTGAGTTTGATGTAGTGAATGAGGAAGTGGCTGATTTTTCAGGTTTCTGGTCGGAACCAGTCGAAGGGGTTTCTGGTATGCCTGTTGAGAATACAAGGGATGTGAGTGACCTGTCTGTTTTGCAAGAGTGTGCTTTTAGTTTGATGAGGGCTGTGAGTGAGGAGATGATGAATGGAGGTATGAAGAGTGAAGGTTCTGAACGAAAAAGTATGAAAGAGTTCTGTTGAGAGATGAGCGAGTTAGTAATGAAAGCAAAGAGTATGGTGGATGACATGATTGATAGTGACAAGAGACCGAGACTGACAAGCAACTGACGAACAACCCCAACCGATTGCTACGCATAGCCAGGGACCAGTAGAAGAGTGTGAATGGGTGGGATATTACACTTAGGTAAGATTGGTTCTTTGCTAAAATTATTTTAACAAACAGGCCAAAGAATGAGGTAATGCTAATAGGCTCAACATTAATTTTAACAACGAGGGATAGCAAAGTTCATCACCAGATTTTTCTTTCAAAACGCTATACCAAAATTTCTCTGGCTCTTTTTAGTATTGCATCCTGTGTCTTCAAAGAGTGAAGCTTTAGCGGACTATGAGAGGAATCCTCGAGGCGAGTGCTCCACCCAGCCCAGCCCTGAAACAGAGGGCATTACCTGCAATGCCCACCTACATTGGCTGATGAGCCAGTCCCTTTTTTTTATTGACTACTACTACTACTACCACCATCCCCAGCGCACAAATGATAGTCCTGTGCCCCTTCTCGTTCGGGTGTTGTTAGTTTGTTTTGTTGCGTGGACCTTGTTTGTTTGGGTTGTGTAAATTTGTTCTCTGCACCTGTCATATTTTATTTTGTTTTCGGTTGGAGAAGTTTAATTTGTATTGAGTATTTATTTTGAATGTGCACCGGTGTTTGTTTTTTTTTTGGTAAATATAAACTGTAATTATCACTGTATTTTGGGGGTAAAGTAAAGGACTGTATATCAAATTGTATCAATTCTTCCTTGGGGTTCTCAAGGTCGCTAAATTCTAGGATAAGGTTGGAACACAGGGTTAGTGTTGCTTTCAGCCCGCTACAACATCATTAAAATATACAACAAAATTAAAAGTTTTTGCTATATATTATGCAAGTAATCTCCAACTGGCATAGATCATGCTTTTGCCTTGCAGGTATAAACAAACCCGGCCCACAGTGTTTTTATTGGTCAGTTGAGAATGACTTCATTATAAGACACTTTGAGTAATCTCAGGAATGTTCATAGCATACTCCGATAAAATTACAGAACAGAAAAACAATCATTTATTTCATGACGATAACCCTTTCATCATCGGAGCCATGCACAACAGTAGGCATGATGAAAGCTGTTTCATCATCATAGGGAAGAGGTTAAAAGCATAAATATCTAACTAAATAACAATAATAAAGAGGCCTAAAAATAAAATTTAAGTCACATTTAAAATCATAAATTTCTATTAAAAGCATAAATATCTAACTAAATAACAATGTAATAGTAATTTGGATAAAAGCAACATATTATAGGTCTCAAAGGAGACCTAGACCAAAAATATCATTGACGATATTCCGGATATGATGGGCACTCAATCAGGATATGGTATATAGTCAAATTGACTAAACAGTCATCGCATAAGGGTCGATGGTGTCACTCCATATAGTAGCTGTGTGTGTTTTGTGTGGCCAATGCACAATCTACAGAGTGATCCCCCAGGATCTATTTGATGATAGTGCAGAAGCCAGTGGCAAAATAGAACTGCTGACTCGTTGATATTTATTATCAAGGCCAATGTTCTGCCAAATCTGCTTTCATCAGGCCATCTCAGCTTTCTTGGTGTAACATTTAAAGTCACTCTTTGGCAGATTGATTGCTGAAAGCTGACCAGTGGTTGCACAATGGCGAGCCAATGTGTCCACTGCTTCATTATTTGGCTCACCCACATGTGCAGGGACCCAACATAGACAAACTAGTCATTGTAGAGTATATATTCTGCATTGTATTAACTAAACCAGCGGATTCCTAGTAAGATATTGCTGGATATTCATTATAGCGCTTCTAGAGTCAATATGAATAGTGACAGGTTGGTCATTATTAAGTGATGCAGCAAAATTAAGGCTATAATAAATGGCATAGAGTTCTGCCATAAATACGGTAGCATGAGACTGAAAGTGTTGTGTGGCCAATGCACAATCTACAAAGAGTGATCCCCCAGGATCTATTTGATGATAGTGCAGAAGCCAGTGGCAAAATAGAACTGCTGACTCGTTGATATTTATTATCAAGGCCAACGTTCTGCCAAGTCTGCTTCCATTGGGCCATCTCTGCTTTCTTGGTGTTACATTTAAAGTCACTCTTTGGCAGATTGATTGCTGAAAGCTGACCAGTGGTCGCACAATGGCGAGCCAATGTGTCTACTGCTTCATTACCTGGCTCACCCATATGTGCAGGGACCCAACATAGACAAACTAGTCATTGTAGAGTATATATTCTGCATTGTATTAACTTAACCAGCGGATTCCTAGTAAGATATTGCTGGATAGCCATTATAGCACTTCTAGAGTCCGTATGAATAGTGACAGGTTGGTCATTATTAAGTGAAGCAGCATAATTAAGGCTATAATAAATGGCATAGAGTTCTGCCATAAATACGGTAGCAGGCTATTGAATGCGTTGTGTATATGTGAAATTCAAATGTTTATATGTAAATGCCACTCCGTCTTCAACTTTGGATCCATCTGTGTATATTATAAGACATCCATTATGTGCAACACTATGTCTAGTGAAAATGCGCAAAGTACATGGGAGGGAAACTGCAGTCTTTGGGATATTATTTAATTCTTTACAAGTCTTCAAGTTTATTAAGGACCACAAGGGGTACATGGGAGGTGATACTGTCATAATGTGTGCAAATGAGATTCTACACAGACTCTTCAATGCTTTTGTCAGTTGAAAGAAACAAGTATAACTAGGATTGGGGATGTGCACATCCTCTTGGCTAGACTCATCTTCATCATCCACCAGTGCTATGCATTCAGGGAGAGGGTGGGTCGGATTGCACTTGATTCATAGATACGTATTGAGCAGCTTTATATTTTGGTATGTTTCCAGTGGTTTAATCCCTGATTCAGCATAAAAACTATTTAATGGGGATGATCGAAAAGCTCCAGTTGCAGTCCAGATGGCTGCATTATGTATTGGTGTTATTCTGTTTAATTCTGTATGAGAAGCCGATGAGTATACTTCACAACCATAGTCTAATTGGGGCAGAGATGTCTGATCTGCTCCCCAGCTTCTATGTGAGATATGTTTGAAGAGAGTTAGGGATTTATGCATTTAACTTTCAGATGGGTAATATGTGGTTTCCAAGTTAATTTATCATCAATGTACATCCCAAGAAATTTTTAGATCGGCACATTAGTGATTGGTCTACCATATAGGGATAAGTTTGCTGCCATCCTAGGGCATCCTTGCTTCCTGCAGATGTGCATAGATGCAGTTTTTGCGGTAGAAAAGGTAAAATCTGTCTTATTACTCCACTTCTCAAGGTTACGTAGAGCAACCTGAAGACGATGTTCAAGTAGATGGGGGATTGTACCAGATGCATATATTGCTAAGTCATCAACATAAAAAGTTGATGCAATATTGTTGGGAAGAGACCTAGTGATTCCATTAATTGCTAAAATGAAACAGGTACAAGACAAAACACTGCCTTGAGGGGACTCCCTGGGTTAACAACTTAGGGTCGGAGGTGGTGCGGCCAATTTGTACTTGGATACTTTTATTATTTAAGAAGTTCTGAATGAAGATGGGCAGATTGCCTCTGAACTCAAAGTCATATATTGTCTGAAGAATACCTCTCCTCCATGCAATATTGTAGGCTTTCTGTAAATCAAAGAATATTACTATGGTATGCAAACAAGAGTTGAAGGCTGCTATAATATATGTCTGCAATTGAATCAGGTGGTCTGTGGTACTGCATCCATGATGGAAACCTGATTGCGCTGGGGTTAAATGGCCTTCCCGTTCTAGGACAGTCATAAACCAACTGTTAACCATTTTCTCCATCAACCTACACGTACAGTTGGTCGGTGTGAAGGGTCTGTAATTTCCTCAAAAAAATAAATCCTTCCCCGACTTGGGAATAGGCAATACAAATCCCACACCCAAGCTCTGTGGGTAAATTCCCTCTGTATATATTCTGTTATATGCTCCCAAGAGCAATTCTCCTAGGGATGGGTAAGCATGTTTGATGAAGGTATATGTAATACTATCAGGGCCAGGACTACTGTCATGCGTCATTGACAGGGCAGATGCAAATTCACAATAAGTGAAAGGTAGATTGTAATGTTTTTAAGCAGAAGTTCGTGAATGGAAGGAAATTGGAGCAGACTCAACAGTTTCTTTATGTCGTTTAAAGGCATCAGAGTAATTATGATCACCAGATATATTGATAAAATGATGTGCTAAAAGTAATTTGCTACAGTGGCATGATCAAGTATGAGGTCTCCATCAGGAGAATGTAGTACTGGAGTAGGATTTGGAGTAAATTTAACAGATATTTTGCTAATACGTTTCCATACTTGATGCAATGACAATCGGGATGTAATTGAGGACATATAATTTTTTCATGATTGCTGCTGAGCTTCCTTAAAAACTTGATGACAATGTGCTTTGGCTCTAGTATAGTTAATTTGGGTTTGCACTGAGTGGTTCCTTTTCATAGCCCTCTCTGCTCTTAGGCGAGCATGACGTGTTTGTTTACATTCATCTGTAAACCAGGGCACTGGAGTTCATCCCTTCAATCCCAACTTTAGAGGGATTGTTTGTGTAGCGCGACGGAAGTTGAGTCTCTTGAGTGCCAATAACTGGGATCTTTTGCACATTACTCTCTGGTAGATGAGGTGTAACATGATATTTTATTTTGAGGGGGGGGGGGCTATTGTAGGCGAAGTAAGGAGACATTTGTTTTGTTTTTTTGTACTATGAGTAGTATGAGTTTCCAGTTGTAGGGCAGTCTGAGAAGTCTCACTACACTGGGGTGTTTTTGGTGTTTCCAGTCTTGATGTTGCATGCTGTTGCCTTCTAGGCGAGCTTGGGACTGTGACTGCCTTAGGTTGCTGTTGTTCTTTAGGTGGAATAGAGGTAGTCTTTTGCGATCGTGTTTGAATGTGAGGGTCATCAAACTTACGCAGATGGTCTTTTAAGAGCTTTACTGTTTGTTCTGCTTTCTTCAAAATAGGAGATGCATCCATATTATTTGTAGACTGTACTTTTGGAGGAGATCCCCTAGTTTTCACAAGCAGAGTAGGTCCTGTTTCATGCTCCACATCAATGATAGCATCAGAGTGCTGATGCCATCTCTGTGGTGTGGATGTTGAAGGAGTATGTGCAGTGGTCGACATTGTAGGAAGATTAGGTGTGGTCCTTGCTGAGGCAACTGTACTGTTAATTGCGACATTGCCCTCTTGGGCAGGAGCAGAGTATAAAGGCTCATAAATAGGGTGTTGGTCTAAGATTTTTTGGAAAGCTACAAAATGAGGAATTCGCTCTCTCTTCTGTAGGTCCAAGACATCTTTCTCACACTTGTATTTTGGATATTGTCTATCATTACTGTAGTGATGTTCCTTACAATGGAAGCAAGACACCTTACTTGTGCATGCATCCTTGTGATGACCACCACTACATCGGGCACATGTGTGTACCTCTCTATGGCAATATTTTGCTACATGGCCAGAGCGCTGACATATGTAACACTGCTGCGGGCGGTAGTGGTACTGGTCAATCTCAACCAATACCCAACAAGTGACACAAGGCACTGGCGGACAGGAGTGGAGGTTAAAATTGAGGATATAAGTGTTGGTTGGTACTAATTGTCCATCTTGTCTCAGTTGTACTCTACAGACATCTGTGACACCTTGGTCCTTCAGATGTCCCATATATTTCTTCCTCTGATGACTGCTGTAGTGTAGGGGTGCGAATTACATCCTTAATAGTGTTATATTAGTGGTGTGCAGTAACAGTGATCTGCTTTCCCACTAGAGACTTTAATGATCTGATCTTGGCAGCCTGCACACTAATTTGGGCCTCCACCAGTAGAGAACTTTTTGTAGCCTTGACAATTTTTAATGTTTGGCCAACTTTAGACTGGATGTCTTGATACAGTTTAATGTTATTTACATCTGTAGCTAACTCTAATCCAGGAAACTGGATGAGGAAGTATTTTTCAAAGTAGGGAGTTGGAGCTGTGACTGCACAACTAAAATCAAAAGTAGCTTGCAGTTGATGCTGTCTCTGTGATCTCTTTCTATGCCTCACTACTGGAATCCGAGGATTCAAAGCTGTGGACCTACCTGGACTATAAGTGGAACATGGTACATAAGGTTCCAGTGTTACATCATTTGAGTCTCTAGTGTCATGGGAGCAGTTGGCAACAGAGACACCAAGCTTGCATGTACAAGTGCATAATGCACTGAACAATGTAGCCATGAACAACATATTCATGGCATCAATAGGGAATGTGTGGAAAGCCCTATTAGCCAAATAGAGACCAGTTTGGTGAATCAAGTCTACTTACTAGAATTCACATTCAGCTGCATCCTCACATCCACAGTCAAATTTCTAGCATTAGTTAGGCCTCATCTTGATTATGCAGAGCAATTTTGGTTAACATATTATAGGATGGATATTGCTCTGTTAGTCTGCAAAGAAGGATGACTAAGATGATTCATGGGTTGAGGAGCTTAACTTATGAAAGGCTTAGGACTAAATCTTCATACATTATAAAGGATAAAATTTTGAGGGGGGGGGAGGTTGATTGAAGTTTTCAAGTGGGTAAAATAATTTGGTTTCTTATATAACATAAAAGATCAGAAAAGCCACTAAGTCCTTCAAATGTCATAACAATTTAACAGATGATAAAAGCCACAGGGGTCTATCAGAGGTTATCCATCCAAGTCAATCAAAGATCTCTGAAACACCAAACCTTCAACATAAGCTGCACCCCGAATAATAAGCTGTTTTGAAGGTGATTGGTTCTGAAGTGCAACTGAAAAATGGTACTATATAGTATTCAATAGGCATATCTACATTGTCTGTTTACATATATTTTGAAATATTCCATCAGAACCTTAAGTTAGACGCGGTATCTGTTTTTGAATCACAACTGCTGCAGTGACATAAAAATAAATGATGGGAAAAAACACTAGGACATTTCAAAGTTCTTCGATTTGAGAAGGAAGAAGTTGCTGTCTACGATATCTTACCTGGATGGGTTCCACCGGAGGGAAAACCCCATAAGTACCAACACGCCAGCAGAATGAAAGTTAAGAATTTGCTATTGTATTAAAACATATGAGCATCTGCTGGAAGGTGTGTTGATTGCACTAAGTAATGACTAGATTATAGTAATACAATTAGGATAGTTAATTATGAATATAATATGTGAACACATTGTTATTGCTGTGCAGGGGGTTAATATTTGTATAGGTTTTGACCAAGGTGCTCCGCTTGTTTACTCTTGGATACAATTAAGGATGGTGACAGGATAAATGCATTTGGCAGGCTATTCCACAATGCAATCACTCTTACTGAGAAATATCACCTGCATAATTCTGTGTTACTGTAGGGCAGGAATATTCTGTGTGAATTACCGCGGGTCCTAGAGGAGGTCTGGAGGGAGAACAACTCAGAAGGTTTCACAGGAGATAAGTCATTGAAAATCTTCCAGACTTTGATCATGTCAGTTCTGAGCAGCCTGCCATGCACAGAGAAGAGACTCAAGGCATCGAGCTGCACAAACGGTAGAGGATTACCTCTAATGTAGTAGTCAGAGTATGGGCCAAGATTAGGAGCAGATCCCTGGCAGAACCTAAGAACACAAACCTTGTCTGAGTTGAGCCTGAGACCCCATGACTCCACACACGAAACCATTAAGTCTACATCTCTCTACATGGAAGTAATATCTAACATTGTATTTACAAGTCAAACCATGAACCATAAAGTTAATATAAATGAGAAATAGGGTTGGTTCAAGGACAGACCCCTGGGGAACTCCACTAGTTACACAAGAAGAATCACTCTCAAAACCCCCGACCATAACCCTCATTACTCTACCACTCAGAAATCCATATATCCAAGAGTGTAAGGGATCCCCTATACCAAGTTCAGAGAGCTTGCTGATCATGAGGTCATGATTGATAAGGTCGAATGCCTTACTAAAATCAAACAATATGAGGTTGACCATGTGCCCTTGGTCAAGCCAGCAGGTGACATCGTATGTTGCAAGGAACTGATCATCAACCGAGTGGGTCTTGCAGAAGCCAAACTGGTTAGAATCTAATAGGTTGTTATCCATGAGGATTAATAAGTGGAATAAGACTATATCAATTGACACAGTTTGTTGAAGGGAATACTGTGAACAAAGGACCTATTTAAGTAAAATATAATAATAACTGGAAATAATCCTTGTGGCAATCGAAATAAGTCATTTAAGTAAAATTGAACTTACTGTATATATTCACTTTTTGTTGAAAGTCATACTGTGAGTGAAGGATGTATTTAAGTAAAATATAATAATAACTGGAAATAATCCTTGTGACAATCAAAATAAGTCATTTGAGTAAAATTGAACATACGGTATATAATCACTTAATAAGTAGGTCAAGACAAAACTCCTGAAGTTCTATCTAATGTCCTTTTATGTTAGCCTAAATTGCCAATTAAAGTTTTAATAAAAATTGGGTGAATTAAAGAGAAATTAGGAAATTGAATACTACGAACACAGGACATTAATCATGGCAATACCGAGATCAAACAAAAGAGAAGTAGCAGAAGAAAATAAGAATGCCTGTGTGAAATATGAGAAAAAGGATTTGGGAGTTGCGTGTGAGATTTACAATGCATGGTTTCATATTAATTGTGAGATGATCCCACGAGGAGTCTATGATTATAAGGGTAAGGATGCCACTTAGGTGGCACAGTTCAGTTCAGTTTTGAAATATTGTTTTTGCATCAGCACTTCTTTTGTACTTATTTTTTTTCATTCCATTTTAAAGAAATTGTATCATTTTTTATTTAATTATGAGCAAGTTAAAACTAACCAGTGCCATCCTGGTCATTGTGACTTCCAAGCATGAAAGACTTAGGTGTGAGTTTTCATTCCTTTTTTTCTGGGATTCGTTGTTTGTAGTTAAAATATGTTAGGTTGCTGGCATTTTTGTTTTAGCTGCCTTTGTCAACTTTTCCACATCATAAATATTGTTTCTTTTTTTAACTCTTGATTTTCTTTAGCAAATAGTATTTTGCCAATCTTTTCCTGGTTTGTGCTGTTTAATGAGTCTTGTATTTTAAGGTACTTTCATTTTTGCGAGCATTACATTCTAGGAGGAAGTGACTGATGTTTTCTTCTTTTCCTCCATCGAGAACAACCTCGCTGCAAGTGTAACTACCTTGGAAAGTTTCTCGAATGGAACATGCGAAATTCTCTCCCTCTTTATAAAGGAAATAAAACCTGGTAGTAACAGTAGTATACAGGCCACCAAATACCACCCAGGAGCAGTTGGAAATAGTCATGGACAAAATCAGAAACACATTGGACAACCTACAAACCCCAGACACAGAGTTTCTATTACTAGGGGACTTCAACTTCCCCTGTGTGAACTGGGATACACTAGAAATAGAGGGCGGTAGCACAGAAGAAAAATACAAAGCAAAGAAACTGACAGCCCTCATGGAGACAAAATTCTTAACACAATTTATAACACCAACAAGAGGCCCCAACATCCTAGACCTGCTGATAAGTAATAACCATGATATATTACACAAATACATACTCATTGAGACCACCATGTCAGCCCGCAAGATCTGCGAAGCCACGCTCACAATTAATGTGCTGGTAAACAAGCAGGGACAACTAAAATGCAGAGCCAAGGCAGGTTTGGGAAAACTCAACTTCAATGACAAAAACATAAACTGGGCTGAATTAAGGAACCACCTAAATGTTGAATGGAAGGCACTTCTGACAGAAAGCAGTGCTGAACTCATGCTCTCCACTTTTTCAAGAATTTGCGAGGGAATATGTGAAGCACATGTACCACCAAAAAGAACATCAAGGAAAACTAGGAATATACAAAGAGATAGACGCATTCTAATGAGAAAGAGGAGCTTCATTAAAGCTAAACTGGCTAGGAACCCTCCACAACATAAAGCAGCCAAACTACAAGAAACTCTCCAAGAAATAGATTGAAAACTACTAAAATCTCATGAAAACCAGAGAAAGAAAGAACAACTCCAGGCAGTTGAAACTATAAAAGTCAACGCAAAGTTCTTCTTTACATACGCAAATGAAAAATCAAGAAACATATGAGTGGTTGGGTCACTAGAAAATGAGGAAGGAGATCTGGTGAGCGACTCTCAGGAAATGGCAGGATTCCTCAAGTCACAGTACGAGGGCATCTTTAGTATACCAAACCCTGATAAGACAGTAGATAACCCGTCAGCATTCTTTGAGGTACATGAAACCACAACACATACACCAATCTTGTCGGAGATAGATCTGGAGACCGACAACATAATTGAAGCTATCAATGCCATTGACTTTAACTCTGTGGCAGGCCCAGATGATTTTAGTGCACAATTACTGAAAAAGTGTAAGAATGAACTGGCACTACCACTGAAACTAATAGCAACTAAGTCCCTGACTACTGGCATCGTTCCCCCATCTTTGAAGGAAGGAATAGTGACTCAATACACAAAGGAGGTAATAAAGGACTAGCCCAAAATTACCGGCCAGTGACCCTAACCTCGCATATAACTAAAATAATTAAGCAGATCATCAGAAAAATACTCACCGCACATATGGAGGACATTGAAGCATTCAACGAGGGCCAACATGGATTCAGAAAAGGCCGATCCTGCCTGTCACAGCTCCTTACCCAACAAGAAACTTTACTAAAAGACATCAGCAGAGGAAAGAATGCCGATGTGATCTACCTAGATTTTGCTAAGGCATTTGATAAAGTGGACCATGGCCTAGTGCTCCATAAACTGAGATACATTGGCATAAGGGGAAACCTCGGGAAATGGATATAAACCTTCCTGACAGACAGGAAACAGAGAGTATCTGTCCAGGGACACCTCTCAGACCCAAGTGCCGTAAAGAGTGGAGTTCCCCAGGGGTCAGTGCTGGGACCCCTAGTGTTTCTGATCATGATTGGGGACATAGACAGGGAGCTTCAGCACTCTTAGGCCACATCATTCGCCAATGACACGAAAGTGAAGAAGAGGATAGATACTGAGGATGATGTGACCCTGCTACAGAATGACCTGAATCGCATCATAGACTGAGGAGACACTAACAATATGAAAATGAATAGTGAGAAATTTGAGCTGATGAGATATGGCCCATTGCAGGACATCAAACTGGGCACTAGCTACCAGACAGGCCAAACTCCCATAGAAGCTAAACACCATGTCTGGGACCTGGGAATTACCATGAGTGTAGACGGAATGTTCTCTGAGCATATAAATTGCATCACCAAAACAGCTAGTAGACTGACCAGGTGGATCCTCAGGACCTTTCAAACAAGAGAGAGAACCTGCATGCTGACACTGTGGAAGGCCCTGGTCCTCCCTAGGTTAGAATACTGCTCCCACCTCTGGTCTCCACACAAGACAGGGGATATCACCAAACTGGAAGCCCTACAAAGATCATTCACAAGCAAGATCTGCAGCCTCCAAAACCTGAACTATTGGGAGTGACTAAAAGTACTGAACTATATTCTCTACAAAGGAGACGCGAGCGCTACCTGGTGATTTATGTGTGGAAGACCCTAGAGGGGCTGGTACCAAATGTAGGGCTGAAAGTCAACAACCACATAAGAAAAGGAAGACTGTGCTTCATCCGGAGAACAGAGGCCACATCCTAGAGAGCAGCAACAGTCATTCATAACTTTCACATGGAATGGAGCTCAGCTCTTCAATGCAACACCAAAAGCAGTTAGGGAGCTAACAGGGGTCATGACTGACACATTCAAGCGCCACTTAGACAAATGGCTGGCTACAATTCCTGATGAGCCCCCAACACTGGAATATACCAGCACTGCTAGCAACTCTGATAAATTTCCAAAACATCAGAGAATCAGAGCTGCCTAGCTACAGCAGAGGCCCACCTTAGCTGCACCCACCGAGGGTGCAATTCTACAAAGTAAAGAAAGTAAGTAAGTAAAGCTCACATTCCTCACAACTATTCTGCAATTTATTTCTATCATTCGATGGTAGACAATTTGTCCTAGCTCTATAGTATATTACTGATGATGGTCTATTGTCATAAATAGTTTCCCCTTTTATTTCTTTCTTAAAGTTTTTGTATATATACAATGAATTTTTATTTGCAAGGTATCTTTTCCATAATTGTGAATCCCATTCTTTGAATATTTTTGTAATATCTTCAAATTTCATTTTTGTTATCATTTTTAAATTAATTCCTAATTGTTTTATATGATTTTTAATATTATTTATCCATTTTTTTTATTATCCTTAGAAATTATTTCAAGAATTCTTTGCATTAGATCATTCTTACCCTCATAAATATTTTTTTATATATCGTATTTGCCTCTTCATCAAGGATGATTCGATTTCTTCTCTTAAAGTACTATTTGCAGCATATCTTGGCTGTCAATATACCTTATTTTCAATAATTTGCAACTTATTAATTTCATTTTCTGTCATATTTATTATGTTTGACCCATGCAGTATTGAAGGCAACACTAGGCATTTCCAGAATGTTTTTCACAGTCCATAACTGGATGAAGATCTTTTGATGGCTGGCCAATTCATGAGTGCTGTTGAGGATGGTGGTGATTTTGATCCTTTTGATTACATAAGAACATAAGAACAT
Source organism: Ceratothoa steindachneri (assembly GCA_963969495.1). Taxonomy (NCBI): domain Eukaryota; kingdom Metazoa; phylum Arthropoda; class Malacostraca; order Isopoda; family Cymothoidae; genus Ceratothoa; species Ceratothoa steindachneri. The sequence goes on from OZ018327.1 coordinate 42,687,753, forward strand.
AAGAAAAGAAGGAGACTGCAAAAGACCATTCATGGCCTACACTTGGCAGCTCCTGTTCCAGTCAACACACAAAAGATTTCTTACCAGAGAAAAGTCATCAACATTGTCACCCTTTACAGGAGTTCATCAGATCTAATCTACAATATACATAAAATGCATCCAGAGGATTATGTCCATTCATGCAACCGCAAAATAATCTCCCCACTCATAAGAAAAATATATACATATGTACATAAAAAAGTCAGTCCCATCTAGCAGCTTCATTCATATATTTATCTAATCTATTCTTAAAACTACCCAGAGAGGAGGCTTCTATCACATGTCTAGTGAGCCTATTCCATTCATCTACCACACGATTTGTAAACCAATTCCTCCCAATCTCCTTCCTAAACCTATACTTATCAAGCTTAAACCCATTGCTACGTGTCCTGTCATGTTCACTAAGTATAAGAACCTTACCCAGATCCCCTTTATTATATCCTTTTACCCATTTGAAGACTTCAATCAATTCCCCTCTGACTCTTCTCCTTTCCAATGTATGTAGATTTAGTTTTCTGAGCCTTTCACCATAAGGTAAGTTCCTTAGCCCACCAATCATCTTTGTCATCCTTCTCTGCACAGACTCAAGCAAATCAATATCCTTCCTATAATATGGTGACCAAAATTGTACTGCATAGTCTAGATGAGGCCTAACTAGCGCCAGATACAGTTTTAGAATGACTTCAGCACTCTTATTGCTTACACTCCTCCTAATGAATCCCAATATCCTATTAGCTTTATTCTTAGCATTTAGGCATTGCTTTCTAGGACGAAGGTCTGAACTTACCAAAATACCCAAGTCCCTCTCACAATCGGTCCTCCCTAAATTTCTCCCATTTAATTTATAACTATTCAGTGGATTATTTCTACCTATACTAAGTACACTACATTTGTCTATGTTAAACTTCATTTGCCATTTCTCAGCCCAATTGGACAGAATGGTCAATTCCTCCTGCATTACAACAGCATCAGAATCAGCCCTAATGGCCCTACCTAGCTTAGTATCATCAGCAAATTTACTCAGGTCACTACTTATACCTATGTCAAGATCATTAATATAAATTAAGAATAGCAAGGGACCCAAAATAGATCCTTGCGGAACTCCACTGCTAACACACCCCCACTCAGATTTAACTCCATCTATACTAACTCTTTGCTGTCTGTCACCAAGCCATGACTGAATCCACCTAAATATACTGCCATCGATACTGTGTGCTTTAACTTTGCTCAGAAGCCGTAAGTGTGGCACTCGATCAAAAGCCTTACTAAAGTCCAAGTATAAAATATCATAGTTTTCATCCTTATCTGCTGCTTCATACACCTTACTATAAAAAGACAGCAAATTAGTCAGGCAGGATTTACCCTTACTAAAGCCATGCTGTGATTCTTTTATCAACTTATGCTTATCCAAGTGATCCCTAATATTCCTTGCTATAATAGATTCCATCATTTTCCCTACCACTGATGTCAAACTTACTGGTCTGTAATTAGACATATTTGTTTTATCCCCTTTCTTAAATATAGGTATCACATTGGCTTTCTTCCATGCCACTGGCACAATGCCACTCTCGAATGATTTTCTAAAGATGCATGCTAGGGGCTCACTTAACACATCCTTACATTCTTTCAAAATTCTAGGAAAGACCTCATCAGGACCGGGTGCTTTACTACTTTTGATTTTATCAATTTCCTTCGTCATTATCTCCTTTGTGATCAAGATATCCTTTAATTTCTCTTCATCATCACCCCGAAAGATCATTGACACCTCGGGTATATTTAGAGTATCCTCCTGTGTAAATACTGAGAGAAAAAAGTCATTTAGCATTCCAGCCATTGAGTCCCTATCACTCACTAATTCTCCATTGGAATCTATAAGTGGGCCTATTTTATCTCTAACCTTAGTTTTGTATAATTGATAAAAACTTTTAGGATCTTCCTTTGCCCTATTTGCCACTTTAATTTCATAATTTCTCCTTGCTACTCTAACTAACTTTTTAATATTTCTTGCTAGTTCATTATATCTCTGCCTTAAGTGATCCTCTCCCTTTTTTATTTTCCTATAAATGCCCTTTTTAATGCCAATATAATGCTTAATTTTATCTGTCATCCATTTTGGGTCATTATTTTTAGTCCTAATCTCCTTATAAGGAATGTTAATCATCTGACCTGTAATTAATTGCTCAATTATTCTTTCATACTCCTCTTCAATTGTAATCTCTTCCTCCTGGTGATTATTGTCTCCACTAACTGATATCATTGAATCTATTCCTGATTTGATTTCATTGCCTGGTTTCTGTACAACTGCCTCCAGGTAAGTCCTTAGCCCATTATAATTTGCTCTTCTAAAGTCAGGAATTTTAACATTGTTCATGCTACTATCAATACCATTCCATTTCATCTTGAATCTAATTTCACAATGGTCACTATTACCCAAATTTCCTCCAATCTCAGTATCCTTAATAACTTCTTCCCTATTTGTCAGAACTAAATCCAGTATATTATTACCTCTAGTGGGTTCGTTAATAATCTGCCTCAGAAAATTATCTTGGACAACATTCAAAAATTCCTCAGCCTCCTGATCACCCACAAGAGCTTCCCAGTCTATATTTCTGTAATTAAAATCGCCCATTATACACACATGCTTACTTCTACATGCCCGTTCAATCTCCTGCCACAGAAGATTTGAAGCTTCCTTACTAAGATTTGGTGGTCTGTATAATAATCCTAAGACAAGCTTGCTTTTACCTTCCTTTACATTTAGCCATGTTAAAGCCCTCAATCTCAACCTCAGGTTTAAAGTGATTACCTGCCAAATCAAGCCATGACTCTGTTATCGCAATTATATCGAAATTCTCTTCACTCGCTACCGCTCTTAAGAGATCTATCTTATTCCTTATACTCCGACCATTTGTGTAGTATATTCTTAAGGTTTTTTTATTATTCCCATCTTCATTGCATTGTGCTTTTTTATTCCTAGTTATCTGCTCATTCCCTTGTGCATTAGTCCCCCTATAACGCATCAGTATGCCCTCTCCCCTAGCTATTCCTCTATCTCTGCATCCCTTCCATTTCCTACACCTGCCCTGTATTCCTGTTATTCCCTTACCTCTAACAGCTTCTAGTTTCCCACCCGTAAGGACCTAATCACACTATCCAGCTCCCCCCATAGAACCTCAACACCTGCCCGACTAAGATGGAGCCCATCCATCGCATACAACCTCCTATTCCCATAAAACCCTCCCCAGACATCTACAAACACCAATCCTAGCTCCTCACACAGTCCTTTCACAAATTCATTCAAACCAATTGCACGCGACAACCATTCTACCCCCACATCCAATCTCGGAAGCACACCAGAAACAACACCTTTTACCCTGCTTTTACTCATCCTTTCAACTAACCTTTTATACTGCTCACGTAACTCACATGTACCCACCTTCTTTACATCATTCACTCCCACATGCATAATCACAACTGCATCCCTCTCACACCCAGAAACCAGCCTATCATACTTCTCACAAACATCACTTACACCAGCACCCGGCAGACAAACTCTCATTCCCTTCCACTTGCTATCACTCAACTTCCTATCTAAATACCTAATCTGAGAGTCACCCATCACTAGCACCTCAGTCATTCTCCTATTCTGTCTTGGCCTAACATTACCCTCCCTCCTGCTCTCAGTCACACTACCACCCATCCTGCTTTCATCCACAATCACACCAGGCAAATCACTTTCACACTCTTCCTCTCTCAGGACATTGAATCTGTTAGTCAACCTAACAGGTTCTATGTCCCTCTCATTCACACACCTAACCTGTCCTAACTTATCTATCCTATCCATTTTCACCCACCATTCATCATCACTCACAACTTCCACACTGTTCCCAGTCCTAGCCCTATCTTCCACCCTCTTAGCACTAATCTCACCCTTCAATCGCACACTTGCATCTCTTCTCACCTCAAACACCAAATCATTCAACCTCTTACATTCCCCACTCAACCTCCTAACCTCCCCTTCCAGAAAACACACACGGCATTCAGTTACATTCACTCTCCTTTCAACTCCACATGCATCACACACCACATACACACTACTTTCAAACGGCATGCTCTCACCATCTATACAAACAGCCATACTCTCAGAAATTTACTAAGGAAAAAGTTAACACTCACCAAAAAATATTCTTGCTCAGGATTGCTGCCAGTTATCTTCCCCAAAAGTATTAATCACTAATGTATTTATTACACAGTGATTGATGTATTAAATAAATACAAGAAAAACTATACACCCAAATCAGTATTATATCCCAATCTTACAATGAGAATCAAGAGCTTCCTGCAAGACAACCTTCCAGAACAAAGCCAGACAGCCAATGGACCTATTTGCCCATCACAAATTTCTCAACCTATCATTGAAAGAGCAGAGATTAAAAAGCTATGGGCTCTGATAATATTCACCCCAAAATACTGAGTGTTGTGTCGAGGAGTTGTCATTGCCATTGACTATATTTATTGTTTAATGAGTCAATTAATTCTGCTTCAGTTCCTGAGGATTGGACTTCTGCAATTGTTACACCAATCTATAAGAAAGAGAGTAGAAAGAGCCCTGATAACTACAGGCCAGTGTCCCTGACTTCCCAGTATCAAAGTTGTTGGAGAAGTGTTTGCGGGAACGAATTGTTGGGCACCTTTCAGAGAACCAATTCATCTCGGAGCATCAGCATGGACTTGTGAAAGGAAGATTATGCCTGACCAACTTACTGGAGTGTTTGGAGTATTGGACTGACTGTTTTGATGAGGGTAACCCAATTTAACTGGATCTGAGAAAGGTCTTTGACAGTGTGCCGTTGCAAAGACTATTCTTCAAATTATCAAAAGCTGGAATTGGTGGTAGTTTGCTCTCATGGATTGAGTGCTTTCTAAGGAAGCGAAGACTGTGTTGTTGTAAATGGTAGTGTGTCAGGATGGAGTGAGATATGTAGTGGGGTGCCACAGGGGACTGTACTTGGACCAGTGCTTTTTGCCATTTACATTAATGATCTTTCCAGTACTATAAAGTCAAAGATCAAGATATTCGCAGATGACACTAAGGTATATAATGAAATCAAGGTACCTGAAAACATTGTGAGATTGCAGGAAGATATGAGGAGCATGGAGGAGTGGTCACATCAATGGTTGATATCAACCAATGCAAGATAGTGTTTTGTTCTACATATAGGTAGTAATAATGAAGGAGCTGTATATCAAATTAATGGAGCTGAAATTGCTTATTCTGATGTTGAGAAAGACCTTGGAGTGCTGGTCTCATTTGGTTTGAAGTTTGAGAAGCAGATTTTAGTGTGTGAAGAAAGCAAATTTTGTATTGAAGCAGGTTAAGCAGAACTTTCACTTCTTGAATGTTGAGTCCGTAGGAATATTATATAAAGCTTATGATAAACATATAAGGTTTAAGGTAAGTTACCAATGGGTTGCTGCCCAATCCAAGTGGATTCTATATGGCAGCTAGGGTGAAACGAGACAAATCTATAAAAGGTGGAGGAGACCACTTTGTGACAAAAATGCAAAAAACGACGGGTTAAAAGATTCCTCCGCCAATATGAATCGAAGACGGGTATGTTGAAGGATAGTTAAAAGGGTTGGGAAACAGGACAACCGGAGAATGGTAAAATGGCTTCAATCCAATAAAAGGTGGGCAACGATTGGTCCCCACCGCAAAAACGACAGCAAGGGCTGATATGAGCATCACCCGAAACAAGATGGCCGTGAGTAAGTCTCATGTGGCCAATGCGAACTCGGCAAAGGGCCACCTCCAACAACCGCATTCTATCAGGATTTGAGGGTCAAGAGCGAATAGAATTTTTAATTTTGTATAGTTTGGATGTTGAACAGTCATCCCATTCATTCTGCCACAGTTGAAAAATATATTTTCTTATTGAAGGAAAGTAGTCCCTAAAAGGCAGAACCTAGTTCTCAGGGGAAACAGAATGTGCTGAGCGGGCCAGCCGATCAGCCTTCTCGTTACCCAGGACCCCCATATGCCCAGGGACCCAGCAAAAAATAATTCTATAGCGGGACGCATTAAAAGATCTAATTGACTGTAAGACACTCCTTGAGTTGGAAAAAATGACAAAATCACTAAAAGGTAAAATTTGGATGAGTCTAAAGGCTAGAAGGATTGCTGAAAGTTCAGCGGTAAAAATGTATGCTGCTGGCAGCAAAGATAGAGTTAGGAATTCTCCTCCTGGGTAGATGGCTGCGGCACCCACGCCACTGTCCGACTTAGAGCCATCCGTGTATAATGGGCAGCATTGTTTGTGTGAGGTCAAATGCACTAAGAATAGGCTCTTAATGATGCGAGGGTCCATGGAGGACTTCTCCACGCTCCACATGTTGGTACATACTGTGGGGAGAGGAGCATGCCAACTAGGGGTCAGTAAGGATGGAAGGGTAAGGACCCTTGGAGAACCCAGGTTAAAGAGATGATCTCCTATGCGGAGGTTCAAAGGGCGGGGTAAAGATGGCAACTAATCATATGCCGCCGTTGATTCAGCAGCATACAGGCATCTGTAGACCTCTGATACAGGGGCTTGCTGTACTCGGCAGAGGTATCGCATGCAGATTTGAAGTCTATGGTAGGGCAAAGGAAGTACCCCACTCTCGCAGTAAAGGCTGTTGACAGGAGAAGTACGGAAGGCTCCACTAGAAAGGTGAACTCCGAGGTTTCGAATGGGGTTCAGCATTTTAAGGGCTGAAGGGGAAGCCGATGAGTAAATTTGACAGCCATAATCCAATTTAACATAACTTAATTTCACGGATGACAAAAGCCACAAGGGCCTATCAAAGGTTATCCGTATCCATCAAATCCCACCCACATAATGCATCCATAGGATTTTGTCAGATCATGCATCTACAATATACAATTTAACAATCCATAGGAATGTCCAACCATGCATCTACAATATATAATTTAAAGCCTCCATAGGAGTCTGTCAAAAACAAAATCAAAGCCCCCCCCAAAATATACAATAAAAAGAAACTTCATCCAAAGGAATGAGTCAAGAAACATATCCACATACCGAAAAGTAATAAATTAACCCTCCATCCCCATATAATCATCCAATCTGTGCTTGAAAACATTCAAGTTTGGGCTGTCTACAGTCTCAGGTGGCAAACTATTCCAATAATCCACCACTCTGTTAGTGAAAAAATATTTTCTAACATTCAGTCTGCACCTCTGTTTTTTAATCTTTAAGTGGTGGCCTCTAGTTCTATTACTACCTTCCAACTCAAATAACTTGCTGAAATCCAATTTATCCACCCCAGAAAAGATTTTAAAAAGCTCAATCATATCTCCCCTCACACACCTTTTTTCAAATGAAAACATATTTAATACCCTCAGTCTATCTTCATATTCAAGGTGCTTCAGGGATGGTATTATTTTTGTTGCCCTCCTTTGTACCGATTCTAATAAGTTTATATCATCTCTAAAATGTGGTGACCATGCCTGTATACAGTACTCTAAATGTGGCCTGACATAAGAGTTGTATAGTTTAAGGATGACCTCCTTACTCTTGTAGCTAACATTTCTTTTAATGTAACCTAGCACCCTATTTGCTCTATTTTTTGCCCCAATACACTGCTTTGAAAATTTCAGTGACCTATCCTAAGTCCTTCTCATCTTCAACTGACGAGGGCTGTGTATAATGTCCACAATGTTTGTCGGTCCCTGCCCCATGAAGTGTGTGAGAGGACTTTCAAAATGTCTAGAGCCCTCAGACAGCCTGTTCGAAGTCGGCATAGGTGTAGTAACCAGGATAACTTTGGATCAAGAGTTACGCCAAGGAACCCAAACTCGGAGACAAACTCTATATCTATGCCTTGTAAGGAGATAGATGGCGGAACAAGAACTCCTCTGCCTCGGGGGAAATACATTACTTTGGTTTTGTTCGTGGAAAAGCGGAATCCTTTAAGCTGTGCTCTTTTGGATACAGCATCGACTGCCAGTTGTAGCCGATGCGCTGCTGATGGAAGGCGAGGTGAGGAACAGTATACTGCTAAATCATCGACAAACAGAGTAGCCGATACACCCTCTGGAAGAGACGAAATAATATCATTGATGGCAATTATAAAACATAAGACACTTAAAACACTGCCCTGAGGAACTCCCTCCTCTTAGGGTTGCAGGTCAGAGTATGCGTCTCCAACACGAACCTTGAAGGATCGAGGTGCTAAAAAACTTTGAATAAGTGAAGGTAAAAGGCCTCTCATCCCCCAGACGTATAGCTGCTTCAAGATGCCATATCTCCATGTTGTGTCGTAGGCTTTCTCAATATCAAAAAATATGGCCAGGACTCGGTGCTTTAATGAGAAATCTTTCCGGACTGATCCCTCAAAATGTACTAGTAGGTCAAGGGTATTATGACCTTTGCGGAAGCCACATTGAAATGAAGAGAGAAGGTGATTGGTTTCTAGGAACCAGTTTAGGTGCTTCAATATAATTTTTTCCAGCAACTTACTCAAACAGCTGGTGAGAGCTATAGGGCGGTAGTGATCTGCATCCAACCCGTCCCTGCCCGGTTTGACAAAGGAAAGGATGATCCCAATACGCCATGATGACGGATAAAAACCCTTCACCCATATAAGGTTGTACAAATCAATTAAGAAGAGAGTAGAGTGTGGATGTAGGTGCCAAATCATATCAAAATGGATCTCATCAAGGCCAGGGGAAGTAGATCTGCAAAGGGACAAAGCGCTATGCAGCTCAGGGTTCAGCCGAGTCAGCTCCAGAGGCTGCCCGCTTATTGGTGGTGGATGATCTAGGTGAGGAATCCTTCCTCTTACCACTGGGCTTTGGGTCTTGGGGCCCGGGTGGATGAACCTTCACTGGTCGATGTTGAGGATTCTTTCAAATAGCGTCTGATGTCTTCAAGTGGAGCTGCTGAAGAGAGGGGGGCTACAATGGTTATCTCGGTGTGAGAGCGATGCTTCGACTGCATATTCTGAATGTTTTCGACGCTGCGAGTAGATCTAGGGTGAAGTGCTTCAGGCTGGTCGGAACTCGCGCTGATGGTCGGTTTCATCCAGCGTCACGTAAAATGTCAGAGAAGAGCCGACCGAGTGGGGAGGTTTGTGGCCGGGCACGCTGGCGGGCCTCTCTTATATCTAGATATAGGGAGTCACGCAAAGCAAGAACTTCCTTTTCATATAAAAATATAGAGAAGAGTTTTGATGCAGCACTGTGGGTACCTCCACAGTTGGCACAGTGGGGTGTTATGGCGCATTCAGGGCCATGGTAGTCAGAGCTACAATTCACGCAGGAGCGAGGGTGCCGACAGGCACGGCCAACATGTCCAAATTGATTGCAATCGAAGCAGCATCTGGGTTGGGTAGTTCGATGTAGGGACTTACTGGGACACGAAGGTACCCAGCTTTAATATGCTGCGGCAGTTCTTGTCGTTCAAATGTTAAAATCAGTGTGGTGGTTGGGACTTTAGTGGAGCTTAACGTTTTAGTTACCCTGTGTACATATGTGACACATTGGGTACTGAGCTTACTCTGAAGCCGGGTGAGGTCGTAGTCTTTTAGTTTGTTTGAATAGATGACACCTTTTACAAAATCCAGATGCAGATGGGGCGAGACAGTTATTGGAATTTCAGCTATCGAAGATAGATTTCGCACAAGCTTGTGTTGAGAGTGGAATGTCACCTCGACTACGACATCACCACTTTCTCTTGACCACATCTGGACTCAAAAGATTCATTGACGTCAAACACACCAACTTTTGCAAGTGGGATGTCGGATGATGAATTCATGACAAGAAAGCAAGGATAATCTAGATCTGGGTCTACTTCATTGGAATAGGGGGTCCAGCATAAGAACATAAGAAAAGAAGTGTGGTGGAGCGAACGTGAGTGTGTGTAAAAGGGGCCATTCTCCCTCCCTCTGTAAGAATGTGTGTGTGAGTGGGAATGAGATTTTTTATATTTTCTCTTTGCATATATATGTATTTGATTTCATGTATTAAAACCGTTTTTTTTCTTTCATCAGATTTTACTTTGTTTAAAATAATCTTTTAGCAAAGTTGTACTTTGCTTAAAATAATCTTTTATCAAATTGTACTTTTGTTTAAAATAATCTTTTATCAAAAGATTATATTTTGAGGATTGTTTGGATATACATTTAGAAAGAGTGGAAGCTTGGACGGACAGCAAGAAGGGTTCTCTAGACGAGTGCTCCGCCCAGCCCTGAGACGGAGGGCTTTCATACCTCGCTAGACACCTGGACCACCACACCCGCATTGGCCGACAAGCCTGCCTCCTTTTATGTTAGCCTACTACCACCCACCTCCAGCACACAAGTGATAGCGCGTGCCCCTTTTCCTTCGGTTGTTGTTGTGTTTTTTATGTTTTGTGTAGATATATTTAAGTAAATTTGTTGTATTCGCCTGTTAGAAAATTCTCTTTTGGTATCTTATTTGGATTGGGGAATTTGGCCTCATTTTGAAGTGTGAACACTTCCCTTGTAAACATAAATTACTGTAATTATCATTGTACTTTTTTTTGTAAGTAAAGGGACTGTATATACAATCCGTTTCATTCTCCCTCGATTTCTCACGTCCGGACAGTGTAGGAAGCAGGTTGGATCGATTGGGATCAGAGATATATTTTCGGCCCACTACAGAAGGAGACTGCAAAAGACAATTCATGGCCTACACTTGGCAGCTCCTGTTCCAGTCAACACACAAAAGATTTCTTACCAGAGAAAAGTCATTAACATTGTCACCCTTTACAGGAGTTCGTCAGATCTAATCTACAATATACATAAAATGCATCCAGAGGATTATGTCCATTCATGTGACCGCAAAATATAATCTCCCCACATCTTAGAAAAATATATACATATGTACATAAAAAAAGTCAGTCCCATCTAGCAGCTTCATCCATATATTTATCTAATCTATTCTTAAAACTACTCAGAGAGGAGGCTTCTTTCACATGCCTAGTGAGCCTATTCCATTCATCTACCACACGATTTGTAAACCAATTCCTCCCAATCTCCTTCCTAAACCTATACTTATCAAGCTTAAACCCATTGCTACGTGTCCTATCATGTTCACTAAGTATAAGAACCTTACCCAGATCCCCTTTATTATATCCTTTTACCCATTTGAAGACTTCAATCAATTCCCCTCTGACTCTTCTCCTTTCCAATGTATGTAGATTTAGTTTTCTGAGCTTTTCACCATAAGGTAAGTTCCTTAGCCCACCAATCATCTTTGTCATCCTTCTCTGCACAAACTCAAGCAAATCAATATCTTTCCTATAATATGGTTGTGGTGGAGCGAATGTGAGTGTGTGAAAGGGGCCATTCTCCCACCCTTTTTCCCAATACACTCGCCCTCCTTCTGTAAGAATGTGTGTGTGAGTGGGAATGGGTTTTTTTTATTATATTTTCTTTTGTACATATGTATTTGATTTCATGTTGTATGAATAAGGTTATTTAACATCTCATTTTTTTTTATTAGCTACTAAATGTTAAAGATTTTATGAGACAGCATTAAAGTACCAGAATAGAAAAAAAAGAAGAAAAGAACAAAACAAACAAAAACATTGCCTGCATTTTGCAAGAGCGACTGTAACGAAAATATTTTGAAGATATTTAAAGAAGATATAAGAAGTCTTCTAATAGTACTTGACTAGATCTTAAAGACAACTGAGCTCCGAGGTGGCAGGCACCATAAGCCCCGCACACCCAATTTTGTCACAAGAGTGACTGCCGACAAGATTTTCCCCCGGGGAAGCCGGCAAATCATAAACCGTGGTACCACGTAAGAAAACTCCTCTTTTGTTGTCTCTTGTTTTGGTTGTCCCCTTCTGTATATGCACTCTTAGTATTAATATATATTTTTTTGATTGATTTGGTTCCAAGATAGGATTGTTTTAGTATATATATATATATATATATATATATATATATATATATATATATATATATATATATATATATATATATATATATATATATATATATATATATATAGGCTCATTGGGTGCATATTTACCCATATTTTTGTAAATATTGTATTTTTTTCTTGTTAGTAAAGGACTGTACATACAATCTGTTTCATTCTCCTTCGATTTCTCACGTCCGGATTAGTGTAGGAAGCGGGTTGGATCGATTGGGGTTAGTCTAAATTTTTCGGCTCGCTACATGGTGACCAAAATTGTACTGCATAGTCTAGATGAGGCCTAACTAGCGCCAGATACAGTTTTAGAATGACTTCAGCACTCTTATTGCTTACACTCCTCCTAATGAATCCTAATATCCTATTAGCTTTATTCTTAGCATTTAGGCATTGCTTTCTAGGACGAAGGTCTGAACTTACCAAAATACCCAAGTCCCTCTCACAATCGGTCCCCCCTAAAATTCTCCCATTTAATTTATAACTATTCAATGGATTATTTCTACCTATACTAAGTACACTACATTTGCCATTTCTCGGCCCAATTGGACAGAATGGTCAATTCCTCCTGCATTACAACAGCATCAGAATCAGCCCTAATGGCCCTACCTAGCTTAGTATCATCAGCAAATTTACTCAGGTCACTACTTATACCTATGTCAAGATCATTAATATAAATTAAGAATAGCAAGGGACCCAAAACAGATCCTTGCGGAACTCCACTGCTAACACACCCCTACTCAGATTTAACTCCATCTATACTAACTCTTTGCTGTCTGTCACCAAGCCATGACTGAATCCACCTAAATATACTGCCATCGATCCTGTGTGGTTTAACTTTGCTCAGAAGCCGTAAGTGTAGCACTCGATCAAAAGCCTTACTAAAGTCCAAGTATAAAATATCATAGTTTTCATCATTATCTGCTGCTTCATACACCTTACTATAAAAAGACAGCAAATTAGTCAGACAGGATTTACCGTTACTAAAGCCATGCTGTGATTCTTTTATCAACTTATGCTTATCCAAGTGATCTCTAATATTTCTTGCTATAATAGATTCCATCATTTTCCCTACCACTGATGTCAAACTTACTGGTCTGTAATTAGATATATTTGTTTTATCCCCTTTCTTAAATATAGGTATCACATTGGCTTTCTTCCATGCCACTCTCCAATGATTTTCTAAAGATGCATGCTAGGGGCTCTTAACACATCCTTACATTCTTTCAAAATTCTAGGAAATACCTCATCAGGACCGGGTGCTTTACTACTTTTGATTTTATCAATTTCCTTTGTCACTATCTCCTTTGTGATCAAGATAGGGGAGCTAAGGAACGTTTGGCACGAGAACCCTTACGAGAAGGGAAGGTTTTTGGCTTATGGCTAGCCATTGCAAAAAGAAAAAAACTTCACATTCTCCTTCGGGGCTCCCCACCATGGAGGCCTACAAGGGCCCGGCACTACTGCAACTATAAAATTAGTTACGTCCGGTATGTCCTCTTGGAGAATGGATATGGATTCACCACACAATCTTTTGAAACCTAAGAGGCTGCCCAAGTTCTCCTATGCATGAAGAAAATGGGCCAATGATGGGTTTCTCCTTGGGCATGCGGTGGAGATGCCCAGCCTCTTTCACCTACATGAAAGAACAATTCAGAATCAATCCATTAAACGAGCAGAGGTCGGGTATCAATAAGGACCACTAGATAGGTGAAGGAAGAGGGAGAAATAAAGGGCAGCGAAAGAGTGTAATAGAGGAGGAAAGAAAGAGGGGCATGTTAAAAGTCTTGTTGGCAGCACCATGGTTCTCCTAAGGGGCCCAGGGCTGACCCCCCTCATCACGAGAAGGCCAGAGTCTCTCTGGGAACAACCCCTGAAGAAAAGATCCCAAAGAGGGAGGGGGATAAACATATAAGAGAATTAAATAATCACTAGCGAGGCGAGATTTTAAAGCACAGAGTCCATATTTCTTATTCTCGCAGAAATTCAAATGGTGTTATGTTAGACCACAACTTGAGTATGCTATTCAGGCATGGTCTCCTTACCTGCAGAAGGATATAAAAAGAATGGAGGATATTCAGAGAAGAGCTTCTAAGCTGATACCAGTATTTATTTGGAGCATTGACCTATGAGGAGAGATTGGAGAGACTTGGGTGGAATACCCTTAAAAATAGAAGAAAGAGGGAAGATATGATAGAGGTGTTCAAGATCATGGGAGGATATGATTTTGTGTCTGAGCCCGAGTAGTTTTTCCAGTCTGCACAATAGATTACTAGAGGTCACAATCCTCTGAAAGTAGTTTTCCTGGGAGTTTGGGTGCCTTAAAAAAGAGGCCGTTTGACTCGAATGACCTATGATGAGCCCTTGTGGATTTGTAATCTGTTATATTATATTGTGGGGGACTTTGATTTTGTCTTCCCCTGGTGATGGTGCTTTTTGTGGGTGGGTTTTGACGGAGGCAGATGACCTTTGATAGGCCCTTGTGGCTTTTGTCATCCGTGAAATTATGTTATGTTATGTTACAATAGAAGACTCTTTAAGAAGAGATGCAACAGAACTCTAAGGCAGAAGTTCTTCACTCAAAGGGTCGTGGACCCATGGAATGATTTGCCAGGCGATGTTGTGAACTCCACCAGTGTAAACTCTTTTAAAATTAAATATGATAAACATATAAGAGAATTAAATAATCACTAGCAAGGCAAGATTTTAAAGTAAAGTGCATATTTCTTACTCTTGCAAGAATTCAAATAGTGAGTTTAAATGAGTGATTTTGTTTTGGACTCTTTTTGATAATTAGAAAAATGTTCTTCTTGATAGCTACATAAAACCAGTCACGTAATTTTGTAGTTATATTCCTGTACCATCTGACTGGAGTATCTGTGTGTGTGTCTTAGGCCTCTCCTTCCCTTGTGTGGTCTGACTGAATTGGGTAATGGTAGCAGTACATAAGAACATAAGAAAAGAAGGAGACTGCAAAAGACCATTCATGGCCTACACTTGGCAGCTCCTGTTCCAGTCAACACACAAAAGATTTCTTACCAGAGAAAAGTGATCAACATTGTCACCCTTAACAGGAGTTCGTCAGATCTAATCTACAATATACATAAAATGCATCCAGAGGATTATGTCCATTCATGCAACCGCAAAATAATCTCCTCACTCCTTAGAAAAATATATACATATGTACATAAAAAAGTCAGTCCCATCTAGCAGCTTCATTCATATATTTATCTAATCTATTCTTAAAACTACCCAGAGAGGAGGCTTCTATCACATGTCTAGTGAGCCTATTCCATTCATCTACCACACGATTTGTAAACCAATTCCTCCCAATCTCCTTCCTAAACCTATACTTATCAAGCTTAAACCCATTGCTACGTGTCCTGTCATGTTCACTAAGTATAAGAACCTTACCCAGATCCCCTTTATTATATCCTTTTACCCATTTGAAGACTTCAATCAATTCCCCTCTGACTCTTCTCCTTTCTAATGTATGTAGATTTAGTTTTCTGAGCCTTTCACCATAAGGTAAGTTCCTTAGCCCACCAATCATCTTTGTCATCCTTCTCTGCACAGACTCAAGCAAATCAATATCCTTCCTATAATATGGTGACCAAAATTGTACTGCATAGTCTAGATGAGGCCTAACTAGCGCCAGATACAGTTTTAGAATGACTTCAGCACTCTTATTGCTTACACTCCTCCTAATGAATCCCAATATCCTATTAGCTTTATTCTTAGCATTTAGGCATTGCTTTCTAGGACAAAGGTCTGAACTTACCAAAATACCCAAGTCCCTCTCACAATCGGTCCTCCCTAAATTTCTCCCATTTAATTTATAACTATTCAGTGGATTATTTCTACCTATACTAAGTACACTAAATTTGTCTATGTTAAACTTCATTTGCCATTTCTCGGCCCAATTGGACAGAATGGTCAATTCCTCCTGCATTACAACAGCATCAGAATCAGCCCTAATGGCCCTACCTAGCTTAGTATCATCAGCAAATTTACTCAGGTCACTACTTATACCTATGTCAAGATCATTAATATAAATTAAGAATAGCAAGGGACCCAAAACAGATCCTTGCGGAACTCCACTGCTAACACACCCCCACTGAGATTTAACTCCATCTATACTAACTCTTTGCTGTCTGTCACCAAGCCATGACTGAATCCACCTAAATATACTGCCAACGATCCTGTGTGCTTTAACTTTGCTCAGAAGCCGTAAGTGTGGCACTCGATCAAAAGCCTTACTAAAGTCCAAGTATAAAATATCATAGTTTTCATCATTATCTGCTGCTTCATACACCTTACTATAAAAAGACAGCAAATTAGTCAGACAGGATTTACCGTTACTAAAGCCATGCTGTGATTCTTTTATCAACTTATGCTTATCCAAGTGATCCCTAATATTCCTCATAGGCTATTAATTAACTTTTTGTAGACTCCTTCTTATGCTCTTATATAGGAATAGAGTTACTAGGGTATTGGTTTTATTCTGTATGTGGCTGATTCTCTGACAAATCGGGCAAATAGTTTAAAATATGGAATCACTCTCTCGTATTTTTATGAAAATTGGTGTATTGGTAGATTTGGGGTTGCAACCAGAGAGTCTGAAATCCATTTTCCAATATTATAATTTGAAGAAAAGTTATGGACCTCCGATATTTGGAGGATCCGGCAGCCTCCAGCCCCCCAAATTATAAAGACTCGTATCTCAGCCCCTAATTTACCTGGAAAGTTTAACGAAAATACATTCAAAAGTTAAATTTTAGCTCTTTAAAAAATTTATTATCAATATTTTACTCAAAAATAAGATTTTAAAAAGTTATGACCATCTAAATTTTTAAATGGGAGTACATGCAAATTAAAAAATGTTGCTAATACTTGCGATTAGAGGCATCGTATGCGATCGGACGTGTTCTGCGCAACGTTTTTGTTTTGTATTTTTCGGTCTACTACATTTAAGTTGAGGAAGATAGTTAATATTGAATGTTAGATAAAATACTCAAGGAATTTTTAATGTAAATATGTAGATTATCGGCGCGAACGATGGGACGTATAATTTCGTCAGTGTTCCAAAATGTTTCACATTTTTGGAGTACATTTAAGTTGACGGCTCGTGTGGGGGTAAACACAATGGGGTAACTACACTACGATGATCCTGAGTTTCATTAAATTTTGGGGGGGTCTGGGGGCACAGCCCCCAGTATATAATCCTAATTGTTTATAGAATAATAATTCAAAAAGGACTCAAACGCGCATGAATATTCCGACACGAGTGAACGATAATATTTACACAATTTTTTTTTTCGGTCGGGACGCTAATCTACATAGTTACCATTTTTAATTACATTCAAAGTGAAATCACTAACGTAAGCCCTCGTTTGTTTACGTTTCAGGGCGGCCTAATTTTCTTGGTAATTGTGTAGAGTATGGTTCTGCAAAAGCTGTAGGGGTAACGTGAAAGTTATGAGAAAGAAAATTGGGAAATGAAGCAACAAATAAAAAGATTAGAAGAGGAAAGGGAAGTCTGGAAAGAGAGACTGACATCTTTATTAGAGGATAAAATGGAAAAATTCAAAGAAGAGATTACAGAGAGAGGGGGCAGGTACAAACCAATGGAGCCGGTAGTATAAATATAAGAGAATTAAAAGGAGAACTGGTAAAACATGTGATAGAAGAACTTAGGGAAGAGGAGGATAAGAAAGCCAGGAAAAGTAATTGGTGATATATGGGATGAAGGAATCTGAGAAGGAGAGAGGACAGGATAGAGAGGAAGAGAAGAAAATAAAGGGCTTTTAATGCAGTTAAATACTGGTAAATATGTAGATTATCGGCGCGAATGATGGGATGTACTATTTCATCCGTGTTCCAAAATGCTTCACATTTTTGGAGTACATTTAAGTTGATGGCTCGTGTGGGGGTAAACACAATGGGGGGACTACACTACGATGATCCTGAGTTTCATTAAATTTGGGGGGGGGTCTGGGGGGCACAGCCCCCCAGTATATAATCCTAATTGTTTATAGAATAATAATTCGAAAAGGACTCAAACGCGCATGAATATTCCGACACGAGTGAACGATAATATTTACACACAATTTATTGGGGGGGCCGGGCCGCTAATCTACATATTTACCTAAATACTAGTAAGGCATCTGGCCCTGACAACATTCATTCTAGGATACTCAAAGAAGGTGTAGAAAGTATTGCAGTAGCTCTTGAGAAAATATTTATTAGATCACTAGAGTCTGGAGAAATACCAAATGATTGGAAATTGGCAAATATAGTGCCAATTTTTAAAAAGGGAAGCAAAGAGGACCCAAATAACTTTAGACCAGTAAGCTTAACTTCTCTAGTCTGTAAAATTCTTGAGAAGATGGTTAAGAAGGAAATTTCTGATCATCTAGAGAGTAGCAGGTTAATTAATGATGCTCAGCATGGTTTTAGAAAAGGTAGATCGTGTTTAACTAATTTACTGGATTTTATGGATTACGTAACTAAAGAATTAGATAGGGGTGAGAAAGTTGATGTGATCTACTTAGATTTCAGCAAAGCTTTTGATAAGGTTCCACATAGAAGACTAGTTCATAAATAGGACTATTTTATTATTTAAAAGAGGTTCGCATAGAAAACGGGGGAATGGAAATTGGCAAAAATATGTAGATAGTACTGGACTGAAGGCGATAGAGCAATAACTGATCTTTAAATAGATGAAACAAATAAATGAAATAACTGAACAAGACGATTGATTGAAAGAGATAAGTAACTAAGCTTCTCAAATGCCCCTGATTCTCGTTACAAATACAGTTTTAGAATACGCGATATTTATTATAAACCTTAAAAAATATAGTATAAATCATTTGCCCCCCCCCCCCCAAAAAAAAAAACCAAAGTAATAAAGTAGTTCTTCAAAAATCAGCAGATCAGGTTAATTGGGATAGGTGGTCCTTGTCTTCGTGTCTCCCGGCCAACAGCACGCATAGCGCATTGCCGCGAAGGATGGCCATGCCAATCCTTTGCTTCAGCCACAAGGTCTCGCGTGGCTCGCCGGTCTCCGCCCTGATACGCCGACCCAGTTCCTCGATGGTCTTGAGAGTCGAGGGGCCGGCTACGCATGATGTTTCAAATGCGAGGGGTTCGAAGTGGTACGTCTGCGAAAGGGCTGCGTATTTCCGTCGTTTGGTTTCCTCCGCCGCGCCGGCCGCCGATGATGGTGCTTGTGCCGACTTGATGGTGTTGCACGGGGCGAAGGTATCCACGCAGGTGGCATCCCATACCAGACTTCGCCCTTGGGCGTAGGGGAAGGTAGTCATCCCATCCGGGCGCTTTCCGTCGCCTCTGTCGAGTCCAGGCGGCTCCAAGATGGAGTGGAGTCCTGCGCTGGTCAAGGCACGCCTGATAACGTCGTTGATTCCTGCATGTCGCGGAAACCGACCAGCGCTTTTACGACAGGAGAGGGGGTGGTGCGCCAAAGTGTCTACTTCTGCTCCGCAGCGACAAAGATGGCGTTGGCAGACTGGCGCTCCGATCCTCTGAGCGACGGCGATGCGAAGAGTGTTCGCGTCCAGGTGGGTCCCCAGGGACGGGATGGGGATGGCATGGAAAAATAGGAAACAGAGAGTTGTACTGAATGGAGTGAGGTCAGAGTAGAGGAATGTTATTAGTGGCGTACCTCAGGGATCAGTTTTAGGCCTTTTATTATTTATAATCTATGTAAATGATCTTGGGCAAGGTGTGAATAGCAAAGTATTAATTTTTGCTGATGACACTAAATTGGCAGCTGTAGTCAAAGAGGTTGAGGGTAGCTTTAAAGTGCAGGGTGACTTAAATAAGTTGTTAGCTTGGGCTCACAAGTGGCAGATGACTTTTAACCTTAATAAATGCAAAGTTATTAACATGGGGAGAGATAATAGGGAATTTAGCTATGAGATGGATGGGTATTGGCTTAATTCAGTTGAAGATGAGAAGGACTTAGGAGTAGTTGTAGATAGGTCACTGAAATTTTCAAAGCAGTGTATTGAGGCAAAAAATAGAGCAAATAGGGTGCTAGGTTACATTAAAAGAAATGTTAGCTACAAGAGTAAGGAGGTCATCCTTAAACTATACAACTCTTATGTCAGGCCACATTTAGAGTACTGTATACAGGCATGGTCACCACATTTTAGACATGATATAAACTTATTAGAGTTAGTACAAAGGAGGGCAACAAAAATAATACCATCCCTGAAGCACCTTGAATATGAAGATAGACTGAGGGTATTAAATATGTTTTCATTTGAAAGAAGGTGTGTGAGGGGAGATATGATTGAGCTTTTTAAAATCTTTTCTGGGATGGATAAATTGGATTTCAGCATGTTATTTGAGTTAGAAGGTAGTAATAGAACTAGAGGCCACCACTTAAAGATTAAAAAACAGAGGTGCAGACTGGATGTTAGAAAATATTTTTTCACTAACAGAGTGGTGGATTATTGGAATAGTTTGCCACCTGAGACTGTAGACAGCCCAAGCGCAGATTGGATGATTATATGGGGATGGAGGGTTAATTTTTTACTTTCGGTATGTGGATATGTTTCTTGACTCATTCCTGTGGATGCAGTTTCTTTTTATTGTATATTTTGGGGGACTTTGATTTTGTTTTTGACAGACTCCTATGGAGGTTTTTAATTATATATTGCTTCTTAGTAAAATTGATCATTTTAACGTATTTTTTCCTGTATTCGTGTGTATTGTCAAATCCGACATAATATATTGGTATGACTACGCATGAATATCTTTAAGAAATTATTTTTTTATTCTTTTTCAATCTTTGGTCGGGCGCAATTTAACAGCGAGCCCCATGGAAAGTTAAAATGTAGGTTTCTAGAACCCTCTTCTAAAGAGAACCTATCGAGTTATACTACTTGGAGTTTGGGAGATAATTCATATTTCAAGTGTCTTAAAGTTATTAGTGCTATATCACAAAGATGTAAAATCATGGTACTTTTAAGCATTTTCCCCTGAATTTTCGGTATAAATTCTCTCGCCACACAAACTGCAAAATATAAGTCTAATATGAATTTTGTGGCAATTAAATTAACATACAAAGCTTAAAACCATTTAATATCAGACATAAAATCAAAGATAAATAAATAAATAT
This sequence comes from Ceratothoa steindachneri, assembly GCA_963969495.1. Taxonomy (NCBI): domain Eukaryota; kingdom Metazoa; phylum Arthropoda; class Malacostraca; order Isopoda; family Cymothoidae; genus Ceratothoa; species Ceratothoa steindachneri. Next base: position 42,708,905 of record OZ018327.1, read on the forward strand.
TAGAGATCTAAACTAAAAGTGCGCTCCCGAAAACATTTGTTTACATTCTTGCTGGGCGCCGCCATCTTGAATTCACTTTGCTTAAAATAATCTTTTATCAAAGTGCTCAAAGTAAAGGCAATACCTCCATAAGGAAAGAGGTGCAAAGCGAAAATGGCCGCGCCCATACAGGGGCCACTATCTCTGGAGGAATGGCAGGACACTCGCGATGCCAACACATGTCGTACATGTGGCCAGTATAATGCCAGGAAGAGACTTGTTGAGTGCAGTGCATGCTTCCTTTGGCACCACCTGACGTGCGTCGGTCTGCGGGTTAGGGATACCGATGACATCAACAACTGGCACTGCCCTGAATGTCTGATGGCGCCGCCGCCCCAGTGGGGGGAGGGAGTAACTGATGAGCCGCCTCGGGAGCTGGTCGACTTCGTTGCGCGACTCAGGAACACTTGTCGTGTTCTCCGCAAGATCCCCAAAGGCGCAAGGATCGCAGTTGCGGAAGCACTGGCGAACACTCTCCACGAGGCAAGAATCAACCCGAATCGGATGTCCTGGGCCCGACTCATGTTGTTTTGCTACTACGTGCTGGCGGCACCTCCGAAACGCGACGGCGACCCGGGTGGGCCATCATTGGCTTCGATTGTCAAGTCAAGAGCTGGCGAATTCGACCGAGGCGGCAGGCTCCCGGCTGTCCAACAGGAGCAGATGCGGAAGGACAAAACAGCGAAGCAAGACGAAGGCGAGTTGCTCCAGCGCCGAGTGGCCGCCAAGCTCATGGAGGGCGATGTGAGAGGAGCCGTTCGACTGCTGAGTTCGGAGGATGGAATCGCACCCGCAACCAACGAGACCTTCCGGCTCCTGGAGGAAAAACACCCCGCGGCTCCACAGGATCTGGACTTGCCGGCACCGCCAGACGACCGGCTCTCCCCTCCGATCACCGCCAGCGCAGAAGAGGTGAAAGCGGCGGCATTCTCCTTCCCCCTTGGATCAGCAGCCGGCCCTGATGGCCTACGCCCTGGACACCTACGCGATCTCATGGGACGCGGGACTGCTGCTGCCGGAGAGAAGCTCTTGAGGGAGCTCACCGAGTTCGTGAACCTGGTGCTCCGTGGAAACATCCCTGCTTTCGCGGTCTCCATCTTCTACGGGGCCAGCCTCACCGCTCTTACCAAACCGGGAGGTGGCGTGAGACCGATTGCGGTGGGAAATACTCTTCGCCGCCTGGCAACGAAAACAGGCCTCCGCCCCTTGTCGGATGGGCTGGGAGAGGGCCTTAGACCAACCCAGCTCGGGTTCGGGACAGCCGGAGGATGTGAGGCAGCTGTCCACGGTGCCAGACGCTACATCGAGGGATCTACGGAGACCAGGGTCCTGCTGAAGATCGACATGAGGAACGCGTTCAACAGCATTCGCCGGGACACCTTTCTGAAGACAGCACGCGAGCACGTTCCTGGTCTCTTCCCCCTGCTGTGGCAGGCGTATGCGGAGCCATCTGCCCTGTTCTACGGAGAGAGGGTAATCGCGTCGGCCACGGGACTACACCAGGGAGACCCAAGCGGACCCGCCATCTTTTCGCTCGGTGTGGACGAGGTGGCAAAATCAATTACCTCAGAGCTCAACGTCTGGTACCTGGACGACGCGACCCTGGGAGGCTCAGCCGAGGACGTGCTGGCTAACACAAGACGAATAATTCCGGAGCTAGCGCGGCGCGGACTCGAGGTCAACGACACGAAGTGTGAGCTGATCGTCATCAACAGCGAATCCGAAGTCGACACCATTCGGATCGCCGACCAGTTCCGCCATGTCCTGCCGCGAGTGCGAGTACTCAGGGAACAAGAGCAAACGCTGCTCGGCGCCCCGCTGTCACCGGTGGCCATCCCGGGGGCCATCCGTGCTAAAACCAACGCGCTCAAGAGGATGGCCGAACGCCTCGCCCACCTGGAGCCCCATACAGGCCTCTTCCTTCTCAAGAGCTGCTTTGCCATCCCGCGGCTCCAATATCTCCTGCGTACCTCCGCCTCGTATACCGACATCGAAAACCTAAGAGACTTCGATTCCACACTGCAGAAGGCACTCTCCAAGATCATCAACGTGCGCCTCGAGGGGGACCAGTGGACTCAAGCCACCCTCCCCGTCAGTCTCGGAGGCCTCGGGATAAGAAGGGCTGAGGATGTGGCCCTTCCATCGTACATCTCCTCACTCCTCGCTGCGGACCCTTTGGTCGCCTCCATCCTTATAAACGTACCTGGATTGGTGGAGTCCGCCCAGCCCGCCGCTGCAATCATGGAGTGGAAGACGAGAAGCCGCACTGGGAATGAACCAAAAGAAAGTGGAAGGACCAAGCAAAAGGAGTGGGACACCATCACCGCCGAGCGCACCCTGGAGGAGCTCACTGGGCGAGCCAATCAAGTAGAGCTTGCAAGATTCAAGGCCGCCACTCGTCCGGAGTCGGGCCTATGGCTCCATGCCATCCCCATCCCGTCCCTGGGGACCCACCTGGACGCGAACACTCTTCGCATCGCCGTCGCTCAGAGGATCGGAGCGCCAGTCTGCCAACGCCATCTTTGTCGCTGCGGAGCAGAAGTAGACACTTTGGCGCACCACCCCCTCTCCTGTCGTAAAAGCGCTGGTCGGTTTCCGCGACATGCAGGAATCAACGACGTTATCAGGCGTGCCTTGACCAGCGCAGGACTCCACTCCATCTTGGAGCCGCCTGGACTCGACAGAGGCGACGGAAAGCGCCCGGATGGGATGACTACCTTCCCCTACGCCCAAGGGCGAAGTCTGGTATGGGATGCCACCTGCGTGGATACCTTCGCCCCGTGCAACACCATCAAGTCGGCACAAGCACCATCATCGGCGGCCGGCGCGGCGGAGGAAACCAAACGACGGAAATACGCAGCCCTTTCGCAGACGTACCACTTCGAACCCCTCGCATTTGAAACATCATGCGTAGCCGGCCCCTCGACTCTCAAGACCATCGAGGAACTGGGTCGGCGTATCAGGGCGGAGACCGGCGAGCCACGCGAGACCTTGTGGCTGAAGCAAAGGATTGGCATGGCCATCCTTCGCGGCAATGCGCTATGCGTGCTGTTGGCCGGGAGACACGAAGACAAGGACCACCTATCCCAATTAACCTGATCTGCTGATTTTTGAAGAACTACTTTATTACTTTGGTTTTTTTTTTTTGGGGGGGGGGGGCAAATGATTTATACTATATTTTTTTAAGGTTTTTTTTTAAGGTTTTTTTATTATATATTGTAGATTGCATGGTTGGACATTCCTATGGATTGTTAAATTGTATATTGTAGATGCATGATCTGACAAAATCCTATGGATGCTTTATGTGGTGGATTTGATGGATACGGATGACCTTTGATAGGCCCTTGTGGCTTTTGTCATCCGTGAAATTATGTTATGTTATCCAGTCTGCACCTCTGTTTTTTAATCTTTAAGTGGTGGCCTCTAGTTCTATTACTAGAGGTCAGTCTTTGACTGACCTTCGAATAGGTAGCATGTGTTTCGTAGAGCTGTCAGAATATTTTGATTATTTGCTATACTTTGGTGTGTGACATAGTAAACATAAATATTAAGTTATTAGATCGTATATTTGGTTAATATAACAAAGTTAAATTGTGGTTATTTTGTTTTAGTGAGAAAGTGACTTTTGTTTACTTCAGTGGTCATCTTGATTAGCAGGTTTTAAACTTGTGCGCACAAATTTGGGTCAAATTCTTGTTGTTCGTAAGTTTTTGTTTCTATTATTGTTCAAGTATGGCTGACTGTTTGGATGTAGAGAGTTTGCCTTTTGAAAGTAGTGTGTATGTAGTGTGCGATGTCTGTGGTGTAGAGAGGAGAGTGAGTGTGTCTGAGTGCCGTGTATGTGCTTTGACTGTGGAGGTGAGTCGATTATGTGCGGAATGCTTGAGACTGAACAATTTATTGTCTGAAGTGAGAAGAGATGCAAGTGTACGTTTGAAGAGTCAGATTGGGACCAGGAGGGAGGAAGTTAGGCCTAGAACAGGGACTGGAGAGAAAGCAGTAAGTGATGATGAGTGGTGGGTGAAAGTGAACCGAATAGCTAAGTTAGGACAGGTTAGGTGTGTGAATGAGAGGGACATGGAACTTGTTAGACTAACTAACAGATTTGATGCCCTGAGAGAGGAAGAATTTGAAAGAGATTTGTCTGGTGTGGCCGTGCCTGAAAGTAGAATAGGAGGTCGATTGAGTGAGAGCAGGAGGGAGGGTAATACTAGGCCTAGAGAGAATAGGAAAATAACTGAGGTGATTGTGATGGGTGACTCTCAGATTAGGTATTTAGACAGGAAGTTGAGTGAAAGTAAATGGAAGGGAGTGAGAGTTTGTCTGCCGGGTGCTAGTGTAAATGATGTGTGGGGAGGCAGTTAATAATAAAGTGTCAATTTTTGCGGATGATACCAAATTAGCAGCTGTAGTTATAGATATTGATGATAATTTTAAAGTGCAAGGGGATTTAAATAAATTGTTATCCTGGGCACATAAGCGGCAAATGACTTTCAACCTTGATAAGTGCAAAGTTATTAAGAGAATTTAACTATGAAATGGATGGGCATTGGCTGAGCTCAGTAGAGGATGAGAAAGATCTAGGAGTAGTAATAGATAAGTCATTAAGGTTTTCTAAGCAGTGTATTGAAGCAAGAAATAGGGCAAATAGAGTGCTGGGTTTTATTAAGAAAAATGTCAGTTACAAAAGTAAGGAGGTTATTCTTAAACTCTATAACTCTTATGTTAGGCCACATCTAGAGTACTGTATACAGGCATGGTCCCCACATTTTATACACGATATTAACCTTCTTGAGTCAGTGCAACAGAGGGCAACAAAGATTATTCCTTCTCTGAGGCACCTTAAATATATAGATAGACTGAGGGTATTAAATATGTTCTCGTTCAAAAGGAGGTGTGTGAGAGGGGATATGATTGAGCTCTTTAAATTTTTTTCCGGGATAGATAAATTGGATGTTAGCAAGTTTTTAGAGTTAGATGATGGAAATCGGACTAGAGGTCACCACTTGAAAATTAAAAAGCAAGGGTGTAGGTTGGATTTAAGAAAATATTTTTTCACCAATAGAGTGGTAGACTTCTGGAACAAATTGCCGCAGAGGGTAGTAGGTAGTCCAAATCTAAATGTATTTAAAAGTAGGTTGGATGAGTTTATGGGAAGGGAAGGTTGTGATGGTTCCTAAGTTTTGTATATAATAATATTGTTTGTATATATCTATAGCTGCATGATTTAGTTCTTGACAAGCCTTGATTGGTGATACCCTTGTTTCTGGATGCAATCCTCTGGATGTAGTTTTCCTGGGAGTTTGGGTGCCTTAAAAAAGAGGCCGTTTGACTCGGATGACCTATGATGAGCCTTTGTGGCTTTTGTCATCTGTTATATTATATTGTGGGGGACTTTGATTTTGTCTTCCCCTGGTGATGGTGCTTTTTGTGGGTAGGTTTTGACGGAGGCAGATGACCTTTGATAGGCCCTTATGGCTTTTGTCATCCGTGTAATTATGTTATGTTATATGTTATGTTATGATAGGTTGGTGTCTGGGTGTGAGAGGGAAGCAGTTGTGATTACACATGTCGGAGTAAACGATGTAAAGAAGGTGGGTACTTGAGAGTTACGACAGCGGTATAAAAGGCTGATTTAAAGGATGTGTGAAAGTAGAGTAAAAGGCATTGTTTCAGGTGTGCTTCCGAGAATGGATGTGGGGATGGAATGGTTGTCTCGTGCAATGGGATTGAATGAATATGTGAAAGGTTTGTGCAAGGAGTCAGGATTGGTGTTTGTAGGTGTTTGGAGTGGGTTTTATGGGAATAAGGGTTTGTATGCGATGGATGGATTCCATCTGAGCCGAGATGGGGTTGAGGTTTTGTGGCGGCAATTAGATAGTGTTATAGGTCTTTAGAGGCGGGAAACTAGGTTTTGATAGTGGTCAGGGAAATTTAATGGCTCAAAGTGAGGCAGGGATAGGAAGCAAACACAGATTTGTAGAAGGTAGGCAGGCTAATGGAAGTGCTTTAGGGTTAAATTACTTGATTAGTGATAGTGGTCAGGGAAATACAAGAGTACAGGGTCAGGGAAGGAGAGAAAGGAGATGCAGAGGAGATAGGCCCTCAGGTGCTTCAGGGATAGGCGGGCTGAGTTGTCTTTACACAAATGCTCGTAGTCTTAGAAATAAGAGGGATGAATTATTTAGTTATATCATTCATGAAGATATAGATATAATATGTATAGTTGAATCATGGGTTAATGAAAATATATTTAATGATAATGTCAGTGAATTTGAACTAGAAGGTTATACTATGTATATTAGTCAAAGGAGAGATAGGACTGGTGGTGGGTTGATTATTTATATCAGAAATAGCATTTCTTCAAATCTAAATAACTCTATAAAGCAAGGAGAAGGTGAATCATTATGGATAGATACTAAGGTTGGTAAAAATAGGAAAATACACTTGGGAGCTTTTTATAGACCACTAGGACAGAATGATTGTATCGATGAGTTAATGATTAGGGAAATAAGTAAAGGATGCAAAGAAGATACAGTTATTCTTGGTGACTTTAATTTAACTTCTGTAGACTGGGAAAATATGATAGGAAGAGATAGAGCAAGTTGCACATGGGTACATGTGAGTTACGTGAGCAGTATAAAAGGTTAGTTGAAAGGATGAGTAAAAGCAGGGTAAAAGGTGTTGTTTCTGGTGTGCTTCCGAGATTGGATGTGGGGGTAGAATGGTTGTCACGTGCAATTGGTTTGAATGAATTTGTGAAAGGACTGTGTGAGGAGTTACGATTGGTGTTTATGGATGTCTGGGGTGGGTTTTACGGGAATAGGAGGTTGTATGTGATGGATGGGCTCCATCTTATTCAGGCAGGTGTTGAGGTTCTATGGGGGGAGCTGGATAGTGTGATTAGGTCCTTACGGGTGGGAAACTAGAAGCTGTTAGAGGTAAGGGAATAACAGGAATAGAGGGCAGGTGTAGGAAATGGAAGGGATGCAGAGATAGAGGAATAGCTAGGGGGGAGGGCATACTGATGTGTTATAGGGGGACTAAGGCACAAGTGAATGAGCAGATAACTAGGAATAAAAAAGCACGATGCAATGAAGATGGGAATAATAAAAAAACCTTAAAAATATACTACACAAATGGTCGGAGTATAAGGAATAAGATAGATCTCTTAAGACCGTTAGCGAGTGAAGAGAATTTTGATATAATTGCGATAACAGAGTCATGGCTTGATTTTGCAGGTAATCACTTTAAACCTGAGGTTGAGGTTGAGGGCTTTAACATGTTCCATACAGATAGGAATAGGAAGAGAGGAGGAGGGGTTATTATTTATATTAAAGATAATCTCCAGTGTTGTGTAAACAGTACAATTAAATTAGATGATAACACAGAGTCATAATGGCTAAATGTAAAGGAGGGTAAAAACAAGCTTGTCATAGGATTATTATACAGACCACCAAATCTTAGTAAGGAAGCTTTAAATCTTCTGTGGCAGGAGATAGAACGGGCATGTAGAAGTAAGCATGTGTGTATAATGGGCGATTTTAATTACAGAAATATAGACTGGGAAACTCTTGTGGGTGATCAGGAGGCTGAGGAATTTTTTAATGTTGTCCACATAATTTTCTGAGGCAGATTATTAACGAACCCACTAGAGGTAATAATATACGAGATTTAGTTCTGACAAATAGGGAAGAAGTTATTAAGGATACTGAGATTGGAGGAAATTTGGGTAATAGTGACCATTGTGAAATTAGATTCAAGATGAAATGGAATGGTATTGATAGTAGCATGAACAATGTTAAAATTCCTGACTTTAGAAGAGCAAATTATAATGGGCTAAGGACTTACCTGGAGGCAGTTGTACAGAAACCAGGCAATGAAATCAAATCAGGAATAGATTCAATGATATCAGTTAGTGGAGACAATAATCACCAGGAGGAAGAGATTACAATTGAAGAGGAGTATGAAAGAATAATTGAGCAATTAATTACAGGTCAGATGATTAACATTCCATATAAGGAGATTAGGACTAAAAGTAATGACCCAAAATGGATGACAGATAAAATTAAGCATTATATTGGCATTAAAAAGGGCATTTATAGGAAAATAAAAAAGGGAGAGGATCACTTAAGGCAGAGATATAATGAACTAGCAAGAGATGTTAAAAAGTTAATTAGAGTAGCAAGGAGAAATTATGAAATTAAAGTGGCAAATAGGGCAAAGGAAGATCCTAAAAGTTTTTATCAATTATACAAAACTAAGGTTAGAGATAAAATAGGCCCACTTATAGATTCCAATGGAGAATTAGTGAGTGATAGGGACTCAATGGCTGGAATGGTAAATGACTTTTTTCTCTCAGTATTTACACAGGAGGATACTCTAAATATACCTGAGGTGTCAATGATCTTTCGGGGTAATGATGAAGAGAAATTAAAGGATATCTTGATCACAAAGGAGATAGTGATGAAGGAAATTGATAAAATCAAAATTAGTAAAGCACCCGGTCCTGATGAGATCTTTCCTAGAATTTTGAAAGAATGTAAGGATGTGTTAAGTGAGCCCCTAGCATGCATCTTTAGAAAATCATTGGAGAGTGGCATTGTGCCAGTGGCATGGAAGAAAACCAATGTGATACCTATATTTAAGAAAGGGGATAAAACAAATATGTATAATTACAGACCAGTAAGTTTGGCATCAGTGGTAGGGAAAATGATGGAATCTATTATAGCAAGGAATATTAGAGATCATGGATAAGCATAAGTTGATAAAAGAATCACAGCATGGCTTTAGTAACGGTAAATCCTGTCTGACTAATTTGCTGTCTTTTTATAGTAAGGTGTATGAAGCAGCAGATAATGATGAAAACTATGATATTTTATACTTGGACTTTAGTAAGGCTTTTGATCGAGTGCCACACTTACGGCTTCTGAGCAAAGTTAAAGCACACAGTATCGATGGCAGTATATTTAGGTGGATTCAGTCATGGCTTGGTGACAGACAGTAAAGAGTTCGTATAGATGGAGTTAAATCTGGGTGGGGGGGTGTTAGCAGTGGAATTCCGCAAGGATCTGTTTTGGGTCCCTTGCTATTCTTAATTTATATTAATGATTTTGACATAGGTATAAGTAGTGACCTGAGTAAATTTGCTGATGATACTAAGCTAGGTAGGGCCATTAGGGCTGATTCTGATGCTGTTGTAATGCAGGAGGAATTGACCATTCTGTCCAATTGGGCCGAGAGGGGCGATTATATTGGAGATCTCCTTACTTTTCACCAAAAAAATACAAAAAGAAAATCCTATATATATGAATACTATTTAATCGATCCTAATAAACATAAAAAATCAAACAACCAAAAAAATCCTGACTACAACAGTCAATATATAAACAACAAACAAGGCTTCACTTTGTACAAAGAGGATGGGGGGGATGTCCAGCCACCTGCCACTCGAGCGAGCAAAATGCCTAGGACTTACAACAAATGTGGCGCCTGGAAAGAAAGAAAAACATGGTAATCATTTTATACATAAAATAAACAAAAACAAAACAAACCCATTCCTATTCACACACATTCTTACAGAGGGAGGGAGAGAGTACTGAGAAAAGGGGTGGGAGAATGGCCCTTTTACACACACTCACATTCGCTCCACCACACCCCTCCTTCCTTAAGCCATTCGACCAGCCACTCACATAACCCTTTCAATCACTCTTCACTGTACCACTTGTGCTCAATCGCACCCTTCTGCACCCATTCACACTCTTCTACTGGTCCCTGGCTACACGTAGCAATTAGTCGGGGTTGTTCGTCAGTCGTCCTGTCAGTCTCATCGTCACTATTGATCATCTCATCAACCATACTCTTAGCCCTCATTACCAGTTGTCCCATCTCACGACAGAATTCTTTCATACTCTTCCGTTCAGAACCTTCACTCATCATACCCCCATTCATCAGCTCCTCACTCACAGCTCTCATCCAACTCAAAGTACATTCTTGCGAAACAGACAGGTCTCTCACATCCCCTGTATTCGTAACAGGCATACCAGAAACCTCTTTGACTGGTTCCCACTCTCACATCTACTCCATCAATCTTCAAATCTTGCAAACCATTCCATACACCTTTACTCTCTTTTCTATTCATTTACCTTTTGGCAAATACTCAGGATCACTCACTCCACACACATTTTCATCATTCGTACCAGGATACCTTGACATTAAATCAGCTACTCCATTCCGTTCACCAGGCACATATTCAATCACATAGTCAAAGTCACTCAAATCTTCCAAAGTCCTTGCAATCCTACTATCAGCCCACTTCATACGCTGCAGATACACAAGAGGTTGATGATCGGTTTTTATCACAAACCTCACACCATACAAAAATGGATGCAACACTTTCAAACAATATCTTATCGCAGCCAGCTCTCGTTCCACAGTCAAATACTTTCGTTCTGCAACATTCATAGCCTTGGATACATACCCAATTATTCGCCTGACATTCTCTCCATTCAAACGCTGCTCTTGCATCAGAAAACCTCCCATACAATACCCACTCGCATCTGTATACAATTCAAGCATTTTAGCATTTACACTATAATCTGGGTAAGCCAATTCAACATCTTCAGCCGCTGCCTCTTTCAGTCTCTCATACGCCTCATTCATCTTATCATTCCACTTGACAACCGTACTACCTTTCTTGCCCATCCACTCAGTCAGAGGCTTACTCACACCAGAACAATCACATATAAACTTTCGCTGGAACTCAATCAAACCCAAAAACGACTTCAGTTGCTTCACAGTCACTGGTTTAGGAAACATTCGCACCTTCTCAACATACTTCGATGATTTTCGCAATCCATTCTCACTCACCATATGCCCAAGGAATTCCACTTCTTTCGCAAACCATTCACACTTCGCCACTTTCACCTTCACACCAACACTCTCCAACGTTCTCAACACATCATTCACCAATCTCATATGCTCCTCAAAAGTCTCAGTCATAATCAAAATATCATCTATAAACGCAATCACATTTTTACTCGCAAACTTACTCAACACGACATTCATTGCCCGCTGGAAGGCTCCGGGAGCATTAGCCAACCCAAAGCTGAGGTTCCGGAACTGGTAATGCCTCTTTGAGGAAGAGAAGGCAGTTACTGGCCGGCTCTCCTCAGCAATGGGCATCTGGTAATACCCCCGTACCAGATCCAGCTTCATAAACCACTCCATCCCATGCATACTATACACACACTCAGATACCACACACATCGGAAACCTTTCTTTCACAGTCCTTTCATTCACCTTTCGATAATCCACACACAGACGCAGTCTTCCATCCGGCTTACGTACAGGTACAATTGGACTATTCCATGCACTCTCGCTCTCTTCAATCACCCCCATTTGCTCCAATTCCAAACACTGCTCCTCAATCTCATCAGCAACCGGACATGGGAAATGCCTCGGCCGCTGATAGATTGTGGCGTCCTCCTTCAGGACAATCTTGAATTCCGGGAGCTTTGCAACCCCGAAATCCAGATCACCCTTACTGAGGGCTCCCTTTCGTTCAAATATCATTCGATACACATCCTCCCTTTCATACTCAGTTAAACATCCATCCAATTCCACCATGCTCTTCACATCATTATACGTCCATTCACACATCTCTTCACCTGCAACATTCCCCCTGACATCCGTACTATCATCCATAACTACCTCATTGACAGTGGAGAGGTGGCCCAGTACATCTCCGACTTGGATTCCCCTCACCTGCCCATTCACACTGGGGTCCGCCTGCACACATACAAAAGGATCATTCATTCTCATCAAGCCATCAAACACACAAGCAACACGCCTTACCTTATAACACGCATCCTTTCCATCCAATATCACAGTGTTCTCACTCACATTCAAACTAACATCCTTACTCCAACTCACTCTAACAGACACTCTTTCACCCTTCACAAGCCTTACATTCTCCATAGCAGTCACCTCAATACCAGTAAACACACTCCTCAAAACTCTACCATCTTTCCCTACAAACACACAAGCAACACGCCTTACCTTATAACACGCATCCTTTCCATCCAATATCACAGTGTTCTCACTCACATTCAAACTAACATCCTTACTCCAACTCACTCTAACAGACACTCTTTCACCCTTCACAAGCCTTACATTCTCCATAGCAGTCACCTCAATACCAGTAAACACACTCCTCAAAACGCTACCATCTTTCCCTACATACAACTTATACACCCCATTTTTACCAATCTTTCTCTCAATCTGATCACTCGCAGGATGCACAACCATACGATTCATTTTCATAAAATCATACCCCAAAATCACACCATACTCGCTACTCACCTTATCAATCACAGAAAATTCACATTCATTCATCATCATACCATGCATTCGAACAGCTGACCTTATCATTCTAATCACAGGCACTCTCCTATTACCAATACCTACTAAACTACCCTTGCACTCAGACAGGAGGGCTTTCTCGCTAACCTTGTCATACACATCTTTATACACCAAGCTCGCCTTGCATCCAGAATCTATTAAAGCCAAATACTCAATTCCATTCAATTACACCTTCACACTCAGACACTCATACTTCCTACCAGACAGCACTTTCACACTAGACAGACTTACCAACACATTACTCACACTCATGCACCCAGAGGATACTTCAGCAGGTACCCTCTTACCATTCAGTTTCCCGCTTCAGACTTTCCATTCACACCTTGCGCTCTCAGTCTAATCCAACACTTTTCACTCGAATGGCCTTCCATCGCACAATAGCTACATACATTCCTCTGGTCATGACACATCCTTGCATAATGACCAGCCTTTCCACAATTACCACATGCATATTTCATACTTTCCCCACCAGTTGCTCCACCATTCAACCTCGGACAATATTTCTTCAAATAGCCTATTTCTTTACACTCGAAGCACTCTTTCACACTTTCCTGGCAATCCTTTATCATATGCCCTTTCTTACCACACCCAAAACATGCACCAGATGTCCACCTACATTCTGCCAACATATGACCTTTCCTTCCACACCGACGACATTCCACAATCTCTCTCCCACCATTCGATCTCTCGTTTGCTGGGACATACCTCGGTTTCTCTCTCATATATCCGTTCCCATGTTTGAAATTCATCTGCCCCCTTCCATTCGACACCCTCCATTTGCCCATCCATTCTGCCGGCCCAGGAAGTTTGACATCACTCCAGCTGGTGCAGCCTTCAGGGCATCCCTGTAGCTCACAAACTGCCGGGGTGGATGAAAGCTCCTGGGCTTCTTACCTCCAACATTCACACTGTACCATCCATCCTCTTCTAGATCGCTTTCATCATCAAATCGTCCATCTTCTAACAGTTCCAACACATCCTCCCACATCAACCGTTCACCTGTCAGTCTCACTCTCTCCTTTCTCTTTCCACTCAGCCATTCACTCACCTTTCGCGGGATCGTGTCCAAAAACTTCCTCATCAGTGGTTTACATTCATTTTCATCATCATCACCATACCTCGTTCTTGCCATACTCTCAAGCCTATGTGCATACATATTCACACTTTCACTCTTCCCCATTCGAGCCTTCTCAAATTCATTTACCCTTTTATACTTCACACTCTCATTCGTTTCACCTGCCCAATCAATCTCTTCTTCACTACATCGTACTTTGGCTCCCCCACACTTGTGATCACACGGAAAAACTCCAATACTTTTCCCTCCAAACATTCCCCCAAAACGTTCATCCAGTATCCCTTATTCTCCGGGTACTTGAGCTTACAATAACGCTCAAATTCCCCGAAGAATTCTTCCATACTTTTCCCACCATGTAACCTAAATCGATCTATCTTTGGCACTTCCCTTATCAAAATACCTTTCCCCACATTCACTTCACTCTCCGAAGAGCTACTCTCGGTCTCACTCATTCCAATCATACCATCACTCTCTCCTTCATCCGAGTACAATGAGTCCACACTCTTGCCTCTTACCTTCCTATCCTTCCCCTTTGCACCACTCTTCCTTCTCTTGCGTTCAACTCTCTTTCATTCTCCATCCTTCCTACCACTCACCATATCTTCTTTAGACTCAATCCTACTGCCATCCATTCCTTTTAGTGGAGTCCCTTCAGTAGGAGCAGGGGTCAAGGTTGTAGGTCCTGGGGCTGATCCAGCCACTGTCATCATGTTATACAGGTCCTGCATCCGTCGGTCCGTCTGATCCTGTCGGTCTCGCATTTCCTTCTTCATCCTATCAGTCTTTTCATTCATCCCTTTTATTTTATTCTCCATTCCCCGCAACATTTCACACTCCTCTTCTTTCTTTCTCAACTCCAGTCTCAATCGCACTACTTCTTCATTCAATGTTTCCGCTACAGCCATTGTTCCCAAGTTAGTAAAAAGATAGGAGGAGGGAAAAATCAATCATTCGATACACATCCTCCCTTTCATACTCAGTTAAACATCCATCCAATTCCACCATGCTCTTCACATCATTATACGTCCATTCACACGTCTCTTCACCTGCAACATTCACCCTGACATCCATACTATCATTCATACCTATCTCATTGACAGTGGAGAGGTGACCCAGTACATCTCTGACTTGGATCCCCTCACGTGCCCTTTCACTCTGGGGTCCGCCTGCACACATACAAAAGGATCATTTATACTCATCAAGCTATCAAACACACAAGCAACCTGCCTTACCTTATAATACGCATTCTTTCCATCCAATATCACAGTGTTCTCACCCACATTCAAACTCATATCCTTACTCCAACTCACTCTAACAGACTCCCTTTTACCCTTCACAAGCCTTACACTCTCCATAGCAGTCACCTCAATACCGGTAAACACACTCCTCAAAACACTACCATCTTTCCCTAAATACAACTTATACACCCTATTTTTACCAATCTTTCTCTCTCTCTCATCATTTGCAGGATGCACAACCATACGGTAACTTTCGTAAAATCATGCCCCAAAATCACTGCGATTATATAGTACTGAATGGGCTTCAACATTGCTAGGAAGAAACTGAACTGATGAAAGGTTACCATGACACACCTGACTCAACCACAAACACAGAGGCAAAAGCTTGAACAAATACATTGGGGGCAACAAAAATAATACCTTCCCTGAAGCACCTTCAATATAAAGATAGACTGAGGGTACTAAATATGTTTTCATTTGAGAGAAGATAGGTGAGGGGAGATATGATTGAGCTTTTTATATTTTGGGGGTCACCACTTAAAAATTAAAAAACAGGTGCAGGTTGTGTGTTAGAAAATATTTTTTTACCAATAGAGTGGTAGATTACTGGAATAGTTTGCCATCTGAGACAGTAGACAGTCCAAACTTGAATGTTTTCAAATGCAGATTATATGTGGGGGACGGGGTATTCTGGACTCATTCCTGTGGATGCAGTTTTTTAAATTTTTTATAGAGTTATTCAAAAAGAATGAACTGATTTTATGACGCATTGCTTCATTTTTCAAGCATTATCATGGAATGAGTCAGTGACTATTTGAAAGAGGAGTTTTCTAAGTTTTGAATGGCTGCCACAAACAAATTCGCTTGTCACGGTACAGCGTGCTTTTTGCAGCTGATTCAACATTAATCCGCCCTCTCCTAAGAACATTCTATGGTGGTTTCGACAGTTTAAAGAGTGGGTGTCTGTGTAAAGGAAAAATTCCAGGATGATCATGAGGTTTAGCAGAATAAATGGCGAGAATCCATGCCGCGTTTGAGGGGAGCCCACGGAAGTCCACAAATTGAGCTATCCGTGAGCTTGCGATCCCTCAATCCACTATCTGGCATGTGCTAAGAAGCCATCTACATTTGAAACCATAGAGACTACACCTCATTCAGGCACTTACCAAAGATGACAAGAGGAAGCGGATGGAATTTTGCGATTCAATGCTGGAGATGATGGAAGACAAAACCTTCATTTTATTTTTAGTGATGAAGCGACTTTTCACTTGCACGGCACAGTCAATCATCACAATGTGCATATTTGGGGAACAGCGCACCCACATGAAACAGTTGAGCATGAAAGAAATTCTCCTAAAGTGAATGTCTTCTGTGCTGTATCTCAGGACAAGGTTTATGGTCCCTTTTTCTTTGAAGGAGACACCATTACAAGACAAACCTATCTTGATATGCTCCAAAACTGGCTCTTCACTTCACTGCAAGCAGATTCTCATGAGTTAATTTTTCAACAAGATGGAGCACCGCCCTATTGACACCTGATGGTTCAAGCTTTTTTAAACGAAAAAGTGCCCCTGCGATGGATTTGTTGGAAGGGGGCCCAAGACCTTGCTCTTTGTGCTTGGCCTGTGGTTTTTTTCTTGTGGGGATATGTAAAAGATCTTGTTTATGTTCCACCCCTACCCACTAACTTTGATGACTTTAAACATCGAATAACATCAGTAATCAACTCAGTTGATCGTGATATGCTGATACGCGTCTGGGAGGAATTTTCTTAGCGCATTGATGTTGCCCGTGCTGCAGGTGGTAGCCACATTGAACACTTTTAAGACAGGAAGTAAAAGTTGATTGTGAATAGACGGACAGATAGTTCTTTGTTTAAACTAAGCTTTAACAAACAAAATTTAATCAATCAACAAATGAATGAAATTAACTTTTTCAAAATTATTTATATAAAAACATCTAAAACTAGTGCTGACCCAAAGGCAATACTGGTGCATTTAAAACCAGTGCTGATCCAAAGGCTAGACTGGTGCAATAGTGGACCATCATCAACCAAATACAATATTGGGAGCATCAGAGTCCCAAGACTTAAGAAGGTGGAGCTCATCTTTGCATGTGAATCAGCATTTGCCAGCAAGATTCTTTGAATTCTCTCCTCTGTTTGTCTGCGTGGGGATTGTCACCAGTGATTACAAATTTCAATATCTGAAAGCCTTTAGTCAATTAATTGTGTAGAATTTCCAAGTGAAGAGGAAACAAGATGGCTGACACAAGTAAACTTTGTAATATACCCCAAGATTCCCACCAAGTCCAGGAAGAAGAACAAGAGCTGCAACAACAACAACAGATTAAGTGTGGAAAATGCGGTAAGAATGTCACAGACTCTCATCACACTCTGTGCTGTGAAGTTTGTGATACCTGGTATCATATTAAGTGTGAGAGTATGCCCAAAGTGTTCAATGATTTTATGATGCAGAGCCAGGCTGGGAAGCAGCTATTGTCTGCGAGGTTCTGTGAAATTGCATAACAAGATTAAAGTAGTAGAAGAAGGAGTCAAGGAACTAAGCACCGAGCACCAGGTCCTTGAGTGTACCATGGATGGGATGAGGGAGTATCTCGCTGAGGACCTGGTCGAGTGTAAGCAAATGGAGGATAGGCTTGGACACTTTGAGGCAACTATGGTGACCATGAAGGAAGCTGGGGATAAGGGTACTGTAGATACCAAGAGCCTTGTGGATAGACTAAGTTATGTGGAAGTGGAAGCCTGCCTTATAGTATAATAAACTTTGAGGAGAATTACTGGGAATATTTATGTATCAAGATTGCAGGGGAATTTACAATTGCATCCATCTATAGGAGCCCTAACAACACAGAGGAAAATAATTGTAGATTGCTAAAAATATTAAATGAAATTAGTGAACTCTATGTAAAATACAAGATAATATGTGGTGACTAATATGCCAAACATAGATTGGAAAAATTCTGGACTGGTACAGACCAGTTCTGCCAAGAATTCATAGAGAAGATAAGAGATGGATACCTTTTTCAAATGGTGGATGGCATTACCAGATTTCAGGATGAGTCTGCCGGCAATCTACTAGGCCTAATTTTCTGTAATGAAGAACATTTGATCGAAAAAGTTTATTGTGGGACAGGACAAAAGGGATAAATCTAAATACCCAAGGAATAAGAAAATAAAAGCGAAAGTAAAGAAAAAGCAGAGATTTTGGTCGACTGAAACATAAAATCCACAAGAGTAGAGAATTATGTTGGTGAATATGAAAAAGTGTTGGTTGATTATAAAAGGACCAATAACCAAGTGAGACGAGCTACAAGAAATGAACGTGCAAACAAAGACAAGAATATTGCGAAACGTGTCAAAGAGAACCCTTAAATATTTTGGAAAGCAGTTCAGTCAAAAACCAAGGCTACCTGTTCTATCCCTGAGCTATATCTCAATGAGCAAAAAACTTGTGGGGATAAAGAAAAATCTGAAGTGATATCAACATTTTATTGTGATGTATCCACAGAAGAGCCTACAGGAAAAATTCCACAAGTTGAGGTGAGTCAGGTACCTATGTTGGAGGATATTACATGGAATAAAGAAGATATAATAAATAAAATTAACAGTCTGAAAAGAAATAAATCTCCGAGACCAGATGGCATACATTCCAGAATTATTAAGGAATTGGCAGACCAACTTGGAACCCCATTGAAGAAACTTTTGAGCTATCCTTTGCCAGACAGAGCCTTCCAGATTAATGGAAGAAAGCAAATATTACTGCAATCTTCAAAAAAGGTAACTAGCGATCCAGGTAACTACCGTCCAGTTTAACATGTATTATTGGGAAGATAATGGTCTATCATCAAGGACAACATCCTGAGACATATGAAAGTAAATAATTTGTGTAGCTCCAAATAGTTTGGCTTTGTCTCAGGAAGATCCACTACACTGCAAATGCTACAGGTGGTCAACAAATGGACTGAGGCATTGGATGAGGGACAAGCAGTGGAAGTCGCATACTGCGACTTCATGAAGGCCTTCGTTAAGATCCTGCACAACAGGCTTATTGAGAAACTAAAGATCTTCAACTCGAGGTCAATGTATATAGGTTGGATCAAATCATTTTTCTCAGGCGGCAGCAAAGGGTAATGGTTAATGGAGAAATGTGGTAAGTGGGGTACCGCAAGGCTCCGTATTTGGCCCATTGCTGTTTGTCATGTTCATAAATGACCTTTCAGAGGTAATATCAGATGACATTGAGATAATTTTGTATGCGGATGATACAAAGCTATTCAGAAGAATTGTTGATGATGGGGATTGTGAGAAGATGCAGGAAGATATAACAGTTATGAGAGACTGGTCCAGAAAGTGGCTCCCTAAATTCATCCGGAAAAATGCAAGACTATGAGAATTGGCAAAGCTGAGGTGCCAAATAAAGAATAAATACTCTATGGAACAGAGAATGGCAGACAGCTGTCAGGAGAAGGATCTGGGGATCATAATAGATAAAGATTTGTCCTTTGAAAAACATCTTGCACAAAAGATAAACTCAGCCAACCATATTGTGGGTCTGATACACCACACTATATAGAGTCTTGATGAAAATGTGTTCAAGTCTTTGTTTGTGGCCCTGGTTCACCCAGTTTTGGAGTATGCCAGTCTGGTATGGAACCCCTACAAAATCAAAGACATTGCAGCCCTGGAAAATGTACAAAGAAGAGCAATGAGATTGATACCATCTCTGAAGGAGCTGACATATGAAGAGAGATTGCGAAAGAGCCAGGGGTGAGATGTTAGAGACTTATAAAATTCTGCAAGGGGTTTACAATGAGGTGGCGTGCACAGGACTTTTTGTGATGCAGGATGATGGGTGTACCAGAGGCCATACTAAGAAGCTATACCCCAGGAATCAAGTTTAAACATCAGGAAGAACTTCTATTGCAACCGAGTGATAGAAAATTGGAATGATCTGCCAGAAAGTATTATCTTCAGGGAGCAAACACATTTTCAAAAGGTATTGGATAAGCCATGGGGCGGTCAGGCACTAGAATATGACTTTCGTGCAAAAATAACTAAATTAAGACATATCCACCCAAACCACTCTGGTGTAGCATCCAATCAAGAGCCGGGTCTCACAGTCTGAACAGCTTCCTACCTGGGTTTCTACTGTGAGTTAGAATACTTGTGACTTTGCTGGAGTTTTCTATTGCTTTTCCTTAATAAAATATTGTGTAATGAAATTGGTTCATTCTCTTTGAATAACCCTGTATTATGATTGATTTGGATTTTAACGAGTCTTGATGATGATGCTTTTTGTTTTTGATACATTCCTGTATATGGTTCTAATTGTATATTGTAGATGCATGATCTGATACAATCCTCTGGATTGATTAAATTGTATATTGTAGATGCATGATCTGACACAATCCTCTGGATTGATTAAATTGTATATTGTAGATGCATGATCTGACACAATCCTCTGGATTGATTAAATTGTATATTGTAGATGCATGATCTGACACAATCCTATGGATGCATTTTGTGGGCGGGTTTTGACAGATGCGGATGACCTTTGATAGGCCCTTGTGGTTTTTGTGACCTGTGAAATTATGTTATGTTATGACTGTCCAAACCTCACACAAGCATTCGCTGCACACAATATCTTCTCTCTTAGGAACCGTGTAAGGGAGTGTGTTGGCCTTTCTAGTGGCAGCACCCCACACAGAAAAAATGTAGAGTGGCTGGCAAGTAAGTAAGCATTTTATATAAGTAATATGACTAAAACTAAAGAATTTTACAGTAATGGTGATCACAAGTATAAATTGCTAAAGACAAAATTAAATGTTAAAAGATATAATGTCCAAACCACTATAAAATTATATCAGAACAAAGAGCTTTTGTATCAAAGAAAAGAAGTCAAAAATGTCTTACAACACCTATAGAAGATGTCTATAACATAACATAACATAACATAATTTAACGGATGACAAAAGCCACAAGGGCCTATCAAAGGTCATCCGTATCCATCAAGTCCCACCCATATAATGCATCCATAGGATTTTGTCAGATCATGCAGCTACAATATACAATTTAACAATCCATAGGAATGTCCAACCATGCATCTACAATATATAATTTAATGCCTCCATAGGAGTCTGTCAAAAACAAAATCAAAATCCTCCAAAATATACAATAAAAAGAAACTGCATCCACAGGAATGAGTCAAGAAACATATCCACATACCAAAAAGTAAGAAATTAACCCTCCATCCCCATATAATCATCCAATCTGCGCTTGAAAACATTCAAGTTTGGGCTGTCTACAGTCTCAGGTGGCAAACTATTCCAATAATCCACCACTCTGTTAGTGAAAAAATATTTTCTAACATCCAGTCTGCACCTCTGTTTTTTAATCTTTAAGTGGTGGCCTCTAGTTCTATTACTACCTTCTAACTCAAATAACTTGCTGAAATCTAATTTATCCATCCCAGAAAAGATTTTAAAAAGCTCAATCATATCTCCCCTCACACACCTTCTTTCAAATGAAAACATATTTAATACCCTCAGTCTATCTTCATATTGAAGGTGCTTCAGGGATGGTATTATTTTTGTTGCCCTCCTTTGTACTGACTCTAATAAGTTTATATCATGTCTAAAATGTGGTGACCATGCCTGTATACAGTACTCTAAATGTGGCCTGACATAAGAGTTGTATAGTTTAAGGATGACCTCCTTACTCTTGTAGCTAACATTTCTATCATTTAGGCTTCAGTAAAGAATTGCAGAAAGACATCTTCTGAGCATGCTGGGGAGGTCAGATGAAGATATTTATCAGGTGTGAGGTGTAAGATAGTATTGTTGGTTTACATAAAATTTATGTAATTCAATTTGTCTTGAAAGAAAATTATTTAAACATTTAACTTTTTTTGTAACAACTTTGCAGATTTTCAGTACCGAGGTTACCTTTGTGAGGCAAAGAGTTGGAGAAGTAATTCTCCCTGCTTATGGGGTACTAACTGTGAAGCATGTAGTTGGTTCTATCATAATATAAAGCTATATGTCTTCACCAGGGCTAGGGAAGATGTTTTTATACCAGGAAACTTGGAACTCCACAACTTATACTACCATTTTGTCACATGTTTTAGAGCCACCTATTCAGAAATTGCATCCTATAACACCAAGAAATGAAGTTATATGCAGGACATTGCTCCCTGCCATACATCCATCTACACCAAGAATTGGTTTTGAGAAAGGGAAAGTGAGATCACTCTTATGCAGTGGCCAGCTACCACAGAGCCCAGACTTGAATTCAATAGAACACTTGTGGGAAGTGCTTGGAAAAGCAATAAAAAAATACAACTGTACGAAAAATTGCGGGTTGAGTGGAGAAAGATAATATCAGAAATTTGATGAAATCCATGCTGTATAAAGAATTATGGCTATAATTAAAGCAAAGTGTGTGTATGGTGGTGGGGGGACTCCAAACTAAGTATTAAAATAATTAAAAATGAATAAATATATATTAAATTTATGGCAATTGTCTAATTATTTAATATGAATGATTCCATAGGGCATTTTATACTTTTAGCCAATAGTGTACATTGGCATGGTGTTATTTTACTCATACCGGGAGTTCTTTTCTGGTTTGTGCATAGTTTGATTTGTTACAATCATTATAGCTATAGAATAGACAGTAGTAGGGAAGGTGACTTTTTAACAAGGATTCTGTGATGGGAAATTGCATTTATTTTGAGAGGTTAGAGGAAATTGGGAATTCTCTTGAAAACTTTATTATAGGGTCAACATATTTTTAGCTCCATACTTATTATTATCATTAATATGATCAAAAGGATTTTTTGTTGTGGCTTGACAATTTTCTAAGAAAATTTGAACCTATTTTATTTTATAAATAATATTTAATTATTTATCTTTTTTTGTTTCAGATTATATTTTTTAAGATTGATTATATAAACAACCCTAAAAATCAATTTTACCTACATAATCATGGTTCCTGAATTAAATGATGACTATGTAACTTTATTGGTCAAAAGACTTTATGGACTTGAATCCAAATATATAAAACGACTTGATTCATATGATGATAAAAACTTTTTCATTGAGGTACTGTAATTTCTAAATTAAAATCTTTTTAATATTTTGCAATATCTTTTAAACTAATTGAACAATTAATAGCTCACCTGCATTGGTTAATGCAATATTTAGCAATGAATTTAAACCAAGTGAAATGATGAATAGATCCAATTCTCCTGACATATAGTTATAATTTCCCTTCTCCATTCTGAGCTTTAATTTTAAGAAAGAAAAAATATTGGATGACTTGAATAAAGAGAGAGAGTGTAGAGACATAATGCATCCCTTCATATAGCACTCAGTTCCTTCTTTAGTACTATATTTTCTAAATATGTATTTGTTTTTACAAGCTAACCAGAGGTTCTCTCCTTTAAAAGAGGGGTAGTTTAAGTTACTGTACTCCTAGTTGTTATATCTATATAGATATAAGAACTAGGAGTACAAACAATTTGTTGACCAGTGTAATATATATATATATTACACTGGTCAACAAATTAACTTTTTTTCTGCTTAAGTTTGAGAAGTGTTCTTGGAAATTTGGGGGTGACTGAGTTTAAAAATGGCAATAGTTTTCTTCTATCACATCGTTTTTTATTTATGGACTGATCCATATTGGTCCCACTCAAGTGAACAGAAGTGGAGGCATTTAATATTCTTATTTTATTTTATCTATGTATTTAGACTTCTCTTTATGCACATCTAGATATATAAAACAATTGTGTATAATATAATTTTGTATTTTTTCAGATTTGTTTTATGAAATAACATTCAGTAGTGTGGCCTCATTACAAAGGAAATGTCTGAATTTCCCTGACTTGTTTTGCTATTATGTGGTTGTTTTACTGCACCAACTCAAAGAATGAACATTAGTATCTTTGTAAAAAGAGCATACTTGGCTCACTTTAAGATTAAATTAGGTGATCAGGATAAACTGTGGGCCCCGCACAATGTTTGTAAACCACGTGTCGAAAATCTACGCCAATGGACAAAGGGCACAAGGAAACAACTAGGATTTGGCATTTCTATGGTGTGGCAGGAGCAAAAAAAAACATGTAAACGATTACTACTTTTGTCTCACAAAGACTTCTGATTTTATATACCAAGAAAATGCAACATAAAATAAGTTACCCAAATCTTGATTCGGCAATTCATCCACTGCTTCATTCAGATGAAATTCCAGTACCTGTATCAAAGGAACTTCCTCACTGGATGATGTAAGGGATATATGTGCATTTGAAGTAAGCATTGAACTTGACAGTGATCCAAGATTTGGACGTACATTTGTAGCGGGCCGAAAAATTTAGATTAACCCCAATCAATCCAACCCGCTCCCTACACTAATCCGGACATGAGAAATCGAAGGAGAATAAAACGGATTGTATGTACAGTCCTTTACTAACAAAAAAATACAATATTTACAAAAAATATGGATAAATATGCACAAAATATCTACAATAAAGAGGGGCGATTATATTGGAGATCTTACTTTTCACCAAAAAATACAAAAAGAAAATCCTATGTATATGAATACTATTTAATCGATCCTAATAAACATAAAAAATCAAACAACCAAAAAAATCCTGACTACAACAGTCAATATATAAACAACAAACAAGGCCTCACTTTGAACAAAGAGGATGGGGAGATGTCCAGCCACCTGCCACTCGAGCGAGCAAAATGCCTAGGACTTACAACAAGTGTGGCGCCTCTGCGCTTGATGGGAGATAATGACCTTAAAAAGCTTGCATGGCTATTATAAGCCCTCCTTCATTAAGCTATACTATTGGCCTTTATTTATTAACAATAATATATAGCTTTCCAGGATATAACGCTTTGTTTGTAATATAAGGATATACGAAACTAAGTCCTATCTTTCCAGAATATGGCGCCTTGATAAAAGATTATTTTAAGCAAAGTACAATTTTGATAATAGATTATTTCAATTACCCAATTGTAGTGCACACCGCTCAAACATTGCAGATGTACCACATTAGGATTCAAACCCTTCATCTTCTCATCCTTGTACACAATCGGCCTCTCACCACCAAAGTGCACATAAACAATCACTCCATACAAACGACTCACTACAATCAACACTTCCTGAAATGGCGGGACCCCTTGCATACACATCGCTCTCAATTCTTTCATGAAGTTCCGCACCTTTGCCATACCAATGCTTTCAGGCTTCCTACACACTTCATTCATTACCTCCTGCCTTAAATCATCCACACTATCGGGCATTCTCATGTCTACCCCCTTGCATACACATCGCTCTCAATTCTTTCATGAAGTTCCGCACCTTTGCCATACCAATGCTTTCAGGCTTCCTACACACTTCATTCATTACCTCCTTCCTTAAATCATCCACACTATCGGGCACTCTCATGTCTACTCCATCACTCTTCAAATCTTGCAAACCATTCCATACACTCTCAAACAAGGAATCACCACCACCCTTACTCTCTTTTCCATTCATAATCCCCTTCGGCAAATACTCAGGATCACTCACTCCACACACATTTTCATCATTTGTACCAGGATACCTTGACATCAAATCAGCCACTCCATTCCGTTCAACAGGCACATATTCAATCACATAGTCAAAGTCACTCAAATCTTCCAAAGTCCTTGCAATCCTACTATCAGCCCACTTCATACGCTGCAGATACACAAGAGGTTGATGATCTGTTTTGATCACAAACCTCACACCATACAAAAACGGACGCAACACTTTCAAACA
The DNA here is from genome assembly GCA_963969495.1 of Ceratothoa steindachneri. Lineage (NCBI taxonomy): Eukaryota > Metazoa > Arthropoda > Malacostraca > Isopoda > Cymothoidae > Ceratothoa > Ceratothoa steindachneri. The sequence goes on from OZ018327.1 coordinate 42,734,514, forward strand.
ATATCTTATCGCAGCCAGCTCTCGTTCCACAGTCGAATACTTTCGTTCTGCAACATTCATAGCCTTGGATACATACCCAATTATTCGCCTGACATTCTCTCCATTCAAACGCTGCTCTTGCATCAGAAAACCTCCCATACAATACCCACTCGCATCTGTATACAATTCAAACATTTTAGCATTTACACTATAATCTGGGTAAGCCAATTCAACATCTTCAGCCGCTGCCTCTTTCAGTCTCTCATACGCCTCATTCATCTTATCATTCCACTTGACAACCGTACTACCTTTCTTGCCCATCCACTCAGTCAGAGGCTTACTCACACCAGAACAATCACGTATAAACTTTCGCTGGAACTCAATCAAACCCAAAAACGACTTCAGTTGCTTCACAGTCACCGGTTTAGGAAACATTCGCACCTTCTCAACATACTTCGATGATTTTCGCAATCCATTCTCACTCACCATATGCCCAAGGAATTCCACTTCTTTTGCAAACCATTCACACTTCGCCACTTTCACCTTCACACCAACACTCTCCAACGTTCTCAACACATCATTCACCAATCTCATATGCTCCTCAAAAGTCTCAGTCATAATCAAAATATCATCTATAAACGCAATCACATTTTTACTCGCAAACTTACTCAACACGACATTCATTGCCCGCTGGAAGGCTCCGGGAGCATTAGCCAACCCAAAGCTGAGGTTCCGGAACTGGTAATGCCTCTTTGAGGAAGAGAAGGCAGTTACTGGCCGGCTCTCCTCAGCAATGGGCATCTGGTAATACCCCCGTACCAGATCCAGCTTCATAAACCACTCCATCCCATGCATACTATACACACACTCAGATACCACACACATCGGAAACCTTTCTTTCACAGTCCTTTCATTCACCTTTCGATAATCCACACACAGACGCAGTCTTCCATCCGGCTTACGTACAGGTACAATTAGACTATTCCATGCACTCTCGCTCTCTTCAATCACCCCCATTTGCTCCAATTCCAAACACTGCTCCTCAATCTCATCAGCAACCGGACATGGGAAATGCCTCGGCCGCTGATAGATTGTGGCGTCCTCCTTCAGGACAATCTTGAATTCCGGGAGCTTTGCAACCCCGAAATCCAGATCACCCTTACTGAGGGCTCCCTTTCGTTCAAATATCATTCGATACACATCCTCCCTTTCATACTCAGTTAAACATCCATCCAATTCCACCATGCTCTTCACATCATTATACGTCCATTCACACATCTCTTCACCTGCAACATTCCCCCTGACATCCGTACTATCATCCATACCTACCTCATTGACAGTGGAGAGGTGGCCCAGTACATCTCCGACTTGGATTCCCCTCACCTGCCCATTCACACTGGGGTCCGCCTGCACACATACAAAAGGATCATTCATTCTCATCAAGCCATCAAACACACAAGCAACACGCCTTACCTTATAACACGCATCCTTTCCATCCAATATCACAGTGTTCTCACTCACATTCAAACTAACATCCTTACTCCAACTCACTCTAACAGACACTCTTTCACCCTTCACAAGCCTTACATTCTCCATAGCAGTCACCTCAATACCAGTAAACACACTCCTCAAAACGCTACCATCTTTCCCTACAAACACACAAGCAACACGCCTTACCTTATAACACGCATCCTTCCATCCAATATCACAGTGTTCTCACTCACATTCAAACTAACATCCTTACTCCAACTCACTCTAACAGACACTCTTTCACCCTTCACAAGCCTTACATTCTCCATAGCAGTCACCTCAATACCAGTAAACACACTCCTCAAAACGCTACCATCTTTCCCTACATACAACTTATACACCCCATTTTTACCAATCTTTCTCTCAATCTGATCACTCGCAGGATGCACAATCATACGATTCATTTTCATAAAATCATACCCCAAAATCACACCATACTCACTACTCACCTTATCAATCACAGAAAATTCACATTCATTCATCATCATACCATGCATTCGAACAGCTGACCTTATCATTCCAATCACAGGCACTCTCCTATTACCAATACCTACCAAACTACCCTTGCACTCAGACAAGAGGGCTTTCTTGCTAACCTTGTCATACACATCTTTATACACCAAGCTCGCCTTGCATCCAGAATCTATTAAAGCCAAATACTCAATTCCATTCAATTCCACCTTCACACTCAGACACTCATACTTCCTACCAGACAGCACTTTCACACTAGACAGACTTACCAACACATTACTCACACTCATGCACCCAGAGGATACTTCAGCAGGTACCCTCTTACCATTCAGTTTCCCGCTTCAGACTTTCCATTCACACCTTGCGCTCTCAGTCTAATCCAACACTTTTCACTCGAATGTCCTTCCATCGCACAATAGCTACATACATTCCTCTGGTCACAACACATCCTTGCATAATGACCAGCCTTTCCACAATTACCACATGCATATTTCATACTTTCCCCACCAGTTGCTCCACCATTCAACCTCGGACAATCTTTCTTCAAATGGCCTATTTCTTTACACGCACTCTTTCACACTTTCCTGGCAATCCTTTATCATATGCCCTTTCTTACCACACCCAAAACATGCACCAGATGTCCACCTACATTCTGCCAACATATGACCTTTCCTTCCACACCGACGACATTCCACAATCTCTCTCCCACCATTCGATCTCTCGTTTGCTGGGACATACCTCGGTTTCTCTCTCATATATCCGTTCCCACGCTTGAAATTCATCTGCCACCTTCCATTCGACCACCCTCCATTTGCCCATCCATTCTGCCGGCCCAGGAAGTTTGACATCACTCCAGCTGGTGCAGCCTTCAGGGCATCCCTGTAGCTCACAAACTGCCGGGGTGGATGAAAGCTCCTGGGCTTCTTACCTCCAACATTCACACTGTACCATCCATCCTCTTCTAGATCGCTTTCATCATCAAATCGTCCATCTTCTAACAGTTCCAACACATCCTCCCACATCAACCGTTCACCTGTCAGTCTCATAAGGATATACAAAACTAAGTCCTATCTTTCCAGAATATGGCGCTTTGATAAAAGATTATTTTAAGCAAAGTACAATTTTGATAATAGATTATTTTAAGCAAAGTACAATTTTGATAAAAGATTATTTTAAACAAAGTACAATCTGAGAAAGAGAAAACAATTTTAATACATGAAATCAAATACATATATATACAAAGAGAAAATATAAAAAACCTCATTCCCACTCACACACACATTCTTACAGAGGGAGGGAGAGGGTACTGAGAAAAGGGGTGGGAGAATGGCCCTTTTACGCACACTCACATTCGCTCCACCACACATTGACCCAAGAATGTAGAAACTTCAGCCAATTAGAGCTAAATGATTTATTAGAGACCTAGACCTGTCAAAAGAGTTAGCAAAAGTGTTAGCTTCTAGACTTAAAGAGAAGCATTTGTTGCAGGAAAAAATAAATGTAACTTTTTATCAGAATAGGGAGAGAGATCTCTTGGCATTCTTTACTGTTGTGATGTGGCAGGACTGTTAAATGCGATGGGTGTTTCAGAGTATGATCCAAGTGAATGGAGACTTTTTATAGATAATTCAAAGAAGAGTCTAAAATGTATGTGCTTTCATAATGGAAACTTGTTCGGTGTGATTCCTATTGGTCACTCTGTGCATTTAAAAGAGAAGCATGAACACACAAGATCTATATTAGATTTTCTCAAATATGATGAACCACAAATGGATCATGTGTCTGGATCTGAAAATGGTAATTTTTTTTTACTTGGCCATACAAAATATCTGTGTTTCCTGTCTTTATGGAACAGTCGAGCCAAGGACAAACATTGGGAACAGAAACTCTGGCCAGTTAGAGAAAGTTTGACTCTTGGGGAGAAGAATATTATACACCAAATCATTTTCCTACCGCTTCATATTAAACTAGGGCTGAGGAAACAATTTGCGAAAGCTCTTAATGTGGAGGGTGACTGTTTCAAATTCATATGTACAATATTTCCTAGCTTAAGTTATGATAAAATAAAGGCTGGAGTTTTTGATGGGTCACAAATCAGAAAGTTAATGGAAAATCAAAACTTCTCCAGTTCGTTAACTGATATAGAAAAACGGAGCATGGGATTCATTTGTGGCTGTTGTGAAACGATTTCTTGTAAACAAAAAGGCTGCTAACTACAAGGATTTGGTAGATAGCTTTCATCATTTAGGCTGCAACATAAGTATAAAGGTTCATTTCCTCAAGAACCATCTTGATGAATTTCCTGCTAATCTTGGTAATGTGAGTGATGAACACAGAGAGCATTTTCATCAAGATATCAAGATTATGGAGGAGAGATATCAAGATATCATTCCTGTTGGAGCATTCAATGAGACTCTCTAGACATCAAACACTTGCAAGCGAAAATTTCTTCCATGAATGTATAGGTATGTGTATGATTTCTTGTGTTTTCTTCATTATATTAGAAAAATAACCTGTATGTATTTAGTAATAGGGGATGTTATCTTACAATGCATTTATCCTTTCAAATTCTGCTGACATTTTAAGTTATGGTTTGAAGCTACAACACTTAGGAAACTATCCTTACTGAGTAAATACATGCAGTACATCATAAAATACGAATATGCTGTAGAATGAAAACCTGATGTTACAAAAAAAATGGATGCCATATTTAAATCAGCACTTCAAAATTAGTTAAAAACAACTACAAAACATAAGTCAGCAAAAGTGTGTTGACCAGTGTTATCAATTATAGATATATCATGAATAACAGTTAATACCACTCACCATAGATGATGTGATATGTCAGATGTAGTAATGTGTCATGCTAAAAGTGTTAGTAGGGATTAGTAAAGAAAGTATATCATTTAGGTTATGATAGGAACAGGTAGGATAGAGTTGTGCCTATAGTTTTGTCTTAAGTAGGTCATTGATTATCTTCATAGAGTGGGTGATGGGCATAGACTGACTGGGTATTTCTACAGGATCTTGAGAGGCCACCTAGTATCATAGTACCAGCAACAAGACTATATAGTCAACTGCAACAATGGATCATGTCATTACGCCAATCCATAGTAGGTTTCTTCCATTCCTTTTCACTTCCCTTAACTTTCACATTTTATAGGCCTTTTTAAGGATTATAAAGAGAGATGTTAATTTAAAAGTGAATAGGTTATCACCACAACATATATTACTTATATTAAACTATTTTTAATACTACCTATATTCATTGGACATATTAATAATTTTATCAACTTTATTATTAGTAGTGGTATAACTTTAATATAAATAATTAAACACCCACACTGCCCACCCTTTGTATTATGGCTTAGACCCACATTGCATGTGGTTGTAGATATTTATGATTCAGATCTCAAGTCATTCAGTTGGTTCCCACCATGAATAAACAGAATGTTAAATCACTGCAGAGTATTGGTAAAACCCCTACCAATTTCTTTCTCTCTCCCTATCATTCCTTTAGTAACTAATACAAAAAAATAGCTATTAATATTAAATAGAGGAATAGCACAATTACTGCAGTTCTCAATTTATTGTGGTAATATTTTTATATCAAAATCTTGGTTATTGCATTAAAATTTTATATTACTCTGGTTTTGAAATGTCAATGCACACATAAATAGCAATGTTTGACAACAATACTCAAGGCAATGAGGCCATTCATACTTGGTTAACTCGTAAACCTTTACACATGGAACTATGTACAAGTATTTACCCCAATCTTTATTTAACTCTACAATGACTTCTAAAAGAAATGGCGACTATGATAAGTCTTTATTTGTTAAAAGAAATAATCGAGTTGTCAGCTTAGAAGAAAAATGTAAGATGATAAATAAATTTGAAGCTGGTGTAAGCAAAGCTAAGATTGCAAGTGAGGATAGCCTAAAAGAATCAATTTCACAATATTTTAGACCATGATGCATAATAAAGAAACAAGGTCACAGTGCTACTTTCTCTTCATGATTGAAATAGAAACACTTTGGTCAGCATGGATAGAAGTTCACAACCAAAAATGAATTATCTCAATCAAATGGCTATAAATGCTAAAGCATTAAATTTATTTGAAGCTTTGTAAAGAAAACAGGACTTAAAATTTAACAGAAATCTGAGGGAAGCAGATGTAATAGGCCTAACTGAAGAAACTTTTTCTGCAAGCTCAGGATAGTTTGATCCATACAAAAAGTGATCGGGCATTCATAATGTTGTATACAAGGTGAAATGCCAAGTACCAATGAAAAAGCAGCTGCTAATTATCCAGATGAATTAAAACATCAAAGTAGAAAATTATACTAACAATCAGATCTTTAAGGCTGATGAAACATGATTATTTTGGAAGAAAATTAAAAAAAGTACAGATCCTGGTTTAAAGGCCTTGATGGATGTGTAGTGTTTTAGTATGTGGCAATGCCAAAGTAGATTACAAAATGAAGCTACATTTGCTTTGCTGATCACAAAATTCTTGCACCTTCCTAAGACTCATTAAATAGCCACATTACATTTAAAACCCATACAACATATATTACAAACAAGGTCACCATGAAAATCACAATAAGCAGCCCCAGGTCAAAGTATCCAAAACTTATTGAGTCACCACCATGATATAATCTCCATCCATTGGATTGCATTATCAGCCATCAACAGTAGGCTAGTCATATTGAGTTTATAATATAAGATCCCAAGCTAGTAAGTAATAATAAAAACATATATACATAAACTGTGTATCATGCTTTATTGCAGGTCAAACTTTCAGCTGATATTTTGAATATTAAACATTGTACAAATGTGAAACTTGGTCCACTGAAATATCCTTGGTAAGTACATATTCAGTTAACATTTCAATCGTATTGATAAGATACAAAGTTATGTTATGTATTTTGATGTGCTTTCAACTGTGTCACGCTTCATTACATGTGTACAAAAATGCCCCTGAAACGATGTCTGACAGCTACAGAGAAGACGCAGATTGTTGCAGGTCTCACAGAAGGCTTATCTGTTGGAGAATTAGCCCAAGAGCTTGGTCGAGATACAAGAACATTGAAGGCATATATGGAAAAACCCATCACCAAACCAAGGCAAGATAAAGGTATGAGAAGTGTATTCCAGTGTGACATCTGAAAAATAGGTAGACAAGTAATAAAATACCTCAGTAGCACAAATGCTGCATATTTGAAAGTGCTGGAGTTGCTCAAACAGACAGCTAGAAGTGTTAAGTGCATTGCTAGACCCATCCTGAGCAAGAATCACAAAGAGAAACATATTGATTGGGCATGGAAGTACATGAAGATCAATTTCCAAGATGTCCTCTTCACAGATGAGGCCAGAGCTACTCTGGATGGGCCAAAGTTTGGGTGCCTCTTGGAGCCTCTCACCTGTACCACATTCGGTGTCAACAAGAAGGTGTTGGTGGCATGTTTTGAGTGGGAATTATAGGAAATGGAACTTGTCGGGCCTTTTTGAGTTTCAAAAGGTGTCAAAACTCACCAGCACCTCCTACACCACATTTCTGGAGGAGCATTTTGCAGCATGGTTATATGATCTGCCACTCTCACGTCGACGGCGATTGATTTTTATGCATGATAATGCTCCTTCGCATTCAGCTAAGGCTACAATTTTGTACCTGACAACTTTGGGAATCATAGGCCAATCACTTATGACCTGGCCTCCCTGTTCTCCTAACCTAAACCCTATCAAACAGTTCTGGTCAACAATGAAGAGGAAAGTGTATGAAGGAGGTATCCAGTTTTCATCGAAGGATGCCCTGTGGGAAAAGATCAAAACATTTGCTGGTAACATAACATCTTTCCAGATTAGTCAGCTAACAGCTTCTGTGGACAAAAGATGGTTTGATGTCATTTCTAAACAAGGAAGTTATGTAGATAAATAAAGTACAGCACCAATAATTTAATTGTGTTTGTTTCATATCTTTTGCTGCTATTCTGCGGTAGCGTGTTTCATTATTACAATAAAATAGTAATATAATGATAATACTTTGTTTCATAACCTTAAATTGGCATTTTTGTACACCTGCAATAAAGCGTGACACAATTGAAAGCACATCAAAATACATAACTCAACATAACTTTGTATGTATCTTATCAATACAATTGAAATGTTAACTGTGTACCGTACCTACCAAGGATATTTCAGTGGACCAAGTTTCACATTTGTACAATGTTTAATATTATTCAAAATATTAGCTAAAAATTTGACCTGCAATAAAGCGTGACACAATTGAAAGCACATCAAAATACATAACTCAACATAACTTTGTATGTATCTTATCAATACAATTGAAATGTTAACTGTGTACCGTACCTACCAAGGATATTTCAGTGGACCAAGTTTCACATTTGTACAATGTTTAATATTAGCCAAAAATTTGACCTGCAATAAAGCTTGATACACAGTTTATAAACCTACAAAATCAGGTTCTTTAAATATGCTCTTTGCCCAATATACTTGTCCAGCTTTACTTTGAATGATGTCAAGCTATAGCTATTTACAATATCATATCGAATGCATTCCAAGAATGCACGAAACACCACTTCAATGATACAAAATATTATAGACCAAGGCATAATTGCTTCTTTTAGGGTATATGACTTATAATTAACTTTTGCTCAAGCCATTCAAAAACTACAGAAGATGAAGCAATGATTTGACAAAATTCTGGAAGAGCTTCAATATAAAAAATTGCATTAAGAATGTTAAAGAGGCTTGGAGTGATGTAACATCTAGCAACCTGAGAGGTGTGTGGCAAAAATCTATTCCTCACTGTGCAAATGATTTCCAAACACTCAAAAGTTGAAACAAACTGTGCTATCATTAAATCATTCAGCTTGCCTCTCTTATAGGATTGAGAGAAATTGAAAATGATGATGTTCAGGAGCTGCTTCAGTCCCATGACAAGGAGCTTTACAATGAAGATCTCATTATCATTAACTTTGAAATTGAGTGTGCTTATAATGATCTGACTGATGACAATGCATGTGGTAGTCAAATTTACACACCAAGAAATAGACACTATTTTAAGATTGCTGAAATCATTGAAGACAAAATTATGAATGGTGATCCTAATTTTGAAGAGTTCAGTAAAAATGCAGCAGGGAATTAAATATGCTCTTCATTATCATGTTATTTTATATATAAAAATACAAAACATCAGGAAGGTCTATTAAAATATTTTGCTAAGAATGAATGTTGGTTTTTACTTTCATTTTGTTATAAATATTTCTCAGAAATTAAATGTTTTTTTTAATAAAACCTGAAGTTTCCATTCAGATATGGGCAGCTCCCATGAGTAGGGCCACCATGCAAAATTCTTTGCAACAATCATTGTAGTGGGCCCTGAACCTACACTCTAGCCCCAATCTATCCAACCTGCTTCCTACACTAAGTTGGACATGAGAAATCGAGGGAGAAATGGAATGGATTCTATATACAGTCCTTTATTTACAAAAGTATGGATAATTATATTTAGAATCTCGATATATACCCCAAAAAATCTGTGCAAATACTACCAATAAAAAAAAAATGATTCTCATATTCAAAACCAAAGAACAACAAAAAAATATTTTCAAAAAATACAAACAAAGAATTAGAAGAGAGGCCTTTATCTCATGTGGTACCACACTTTTATATTTAGGGTCCCCCTGGGTAAAGTCTTGCCGGCCCAAAATTTATTCTGCGCATTTTAAAAGGCCTGGTGTTTCCAAGCTCAATATGATATAAAGTGATCCTTCGTGGTCTTAAGGCTATTTATTAAAAGCCCTCTGTCCAAATAAATTATTAATTATGGACTAGTAGTAAGTTCAATTTAAATTATTCCAAAAATTTTGTAATACCAGCCACTCTTACAAAAGGAAAATTATAAAAAAAAATCTTAGAGTAATAAATAAAGTGGCTTCTGGAATGACAAAAGGTGTTTTTTTTTTAAATATAACACAAAATCCATATATATATATATATATATATATATATATATATATATATATATATATATATATATATATATATATATATATGAAGAATTAAACCACATTCTCCGAAGACAATTTAATTCAGAACAGTTTCCGTGTATCTCACACCCTTTTTCAACTGACACTGGGTAGAAAATATAAGAGAAGTGCATATAAGCATAACATAAGATCCCCTCTTTTTTCCTCCAATCCCCTACTTGTGGCTAATTGGAGGGGGGGGGGGGGGTTAGGCCTAAACATATTGAAGGGCTGACATTTTACTATTTTGTTTATTTGCTTTCTTATTACAGGATTAAAAGAAAATTGACCCTCAGATAGATTTAAATTAGGAACTGACGATATCAAGCTTGATTCTACGATTCTTCTCTTAACATAGTTAGCCAATTTAAATACCATTTGACTTCCATTGAAATTGATCGTACGATTCTTGTCTCTAACATGGCAAAATATTCCACTGCTTTCGCTGCCCAGTCTAATATCTCTTTTGTGTTCGTACAATCTCTTGTCTAGATTTCTTCCTGTTTCCCCTATATAAACTTTATGGCAATCGTTGCATGGTATTGCATATACTCCTATGTTATGATGTTCTTTGGGTTTCCTGGCCATCATCAATTGGTTTAAGGAATTATTATATTTAAAGGCTAGATTAATACCCGCTTTTCCAAATATGTCCTTTAAACTATTTAATTTATTATTAAATGGCAATGTTATGCATTTGTTGAAGTCGTTAGTGCGGGAAGGCTTATTACCATAGAATGTTTTCCTAGCTGCAAAATGGGCAGACGATATGAACCAATCGGGGTAATACAAATTAGAAAAAATGGTCCTGATAATGACAATTTCTTCATCTAAATATGTCATCCTTCCTATTTAGATGAAGAAATTCTATGGTAATAATTAGGCCTACCCCCTCCCCCAGATTAGCCACAAGTAGGGGATTGGGGGAAAAAAGAGGGGATCTTGTGTTATGCTTATATGCACTTCTCTTATATTTTCTCTACCCAGTGTCAGTTGAAAAAGGGTGTGAGATACACCAAAACTGTTCTGAATTAAATTGTCTTTGGAGAATGTGGTTTAATTCCTCATCTTTTCTTGCGATATTGCATTAATTTTCATCATATATATATATATATATATATATATATATATATATAAACATTTCCCCATTCACACACACATTCTTACAAAGGGAGGGAGAGGTCTGCTAGAAAGAAGGTGGGAGAATGGCCCTACAAACACACATACATTCGCTCCACCACATCTTTTTGTGCAAATCATATGAAGACAGACACTGATAGTTCTTAATCTACTTTCGCTGGAAATTCATTGTTTGCACTGACAACTAATCACTCTTTAAAATACTAAATGGCTTTACTAATATTTATTTATGTACCTAGTTTGTTTCCTTTTGACTTGGATTATTTGGCATCAACTAGAAATTATATATTCAAACTTGCTTACAAGAGATTTACTCGTACAATCTTCAAATTTCAAATAATGTATCATTATTCAGAATAAAATCAATAAATCTTCAACATATAAACTTATTAAAGGCAAAAAGAATGTGTATATCTGATATGCTATTTATACTCTTTCTTTTTTTCACCAACTATGGTCCTCTCTTCTATCTTACTTTTTCTTTCGGATTGGCCATGAGTAGACTTTTTGTCTTTGTTGGTCTTTAATTCTATAATCTTGAGAATTGGGATTTATAGAACTGACTTCTTTCAACACTTAGTGAGTAAAAGCTCTGTTTCAAACATGCACCTTTGTAATTCTACCTGTTGATTGTGACATATATAGAAGTTCCAAATATCAGGAAATTTATCCATATAATACAATACCCCTGCTAGCAGGAGTTACTGCCCTCTCCCTTAATAACCACTTATGCCCAAGTAGGCAGACGCCAGATGGGCTCCTAAATAAATAAAAAAATCCCTTAATAACCTCTACCTCTGTTAACATGCTTGCTATCTCAGCCTTTATACTTCCCACATCTTTCTTTGCTATCATTTTATACCCAAGTCTATAGTGGCATGCCACACAGGGGTGTTAAGCCATCGTGCTGAAATAGGTGGCCTCTGGTGGTGGCAGGCAGTCTTCCATATACCCACCCATGATCAGACTCCCAATGTGGCCTTTTAGCATGTGCTTCCCCAGATCTATCTGGGTAGCCCAATAATATTTATTTTTTTAAATGGCTGTATTCCTTCTTCTCCCTCTCCTTCTCCCTCCCCTTTCTTTATTTATGCTTCTATCCACCTGCCAAGGATGCCAGGTGAAACCTTGAAGCTTACTTTAGAATGCTTCATAAAGTTATAGTCTTGTGAATGGATGGCCTCAGTGCTGTGGATATCTCAAGTTGCTATATATGATAAGTATCCTACTGCTGGAGCTAATAAATTATTCTATTTTATATATTTATTTCATTAATAGAATTGTATTAATTTCAGGTTCTGCCAGAAATAAAAAATGTAAATATCAAAATGATATCATCCAATGGCTATGTTCTTAAGGTCCTGAACTCAAAAGATAGCATGAATCTGGATGTGATAGAAGAACAGAATTCCATTATGGAAATGTTTTGCATTTCTGACATTTTGGTACCTAAGCCCGTAAAAAATATTTTTGGAAATTTCATGTCTTTGGAGTCGATATCCAGTCAGAATATTATAATGGATAACTTGCCAAAGAAAACTGGTAAATATATTAAATAAAATCTTTATTTTTAATGATTTAAGAAATTTATTTCATAAAAATGCTCAATATTGAACCATTTTATAATTGTTTTGTTTATACCTGACAATTGACTCACTCCTGAAATTAAAATATATTTAGTAAAATTTAGTTTCTTCTCATTCACAATTAACCCTTTCCCTGCATCAGCACACAAAATTAGAATCTATATCTAATTGTTATTGTAGTTAGGAATAAAACATAAATATACACTCCCTGTAGAACAGTGTTCAATAGCAGTCTTTAAAAGAACTGCTACAAAATGAAGAATCTGACCATTTATGAAATAGACAGCCACATAATTGGTACAACCTTAAATATATACTCACATTTTTTTTATGGTAGAGGGGTTGCTGCCATTGATATATATATATATATATATATATATATATATATATATATATATATATATATATATATATATATATATATGAGGGGCAGTCAATAAGCTTTGCAATTCGGATATAAGGAACCGAGATATGAGGAATAGTGTTTTATTATTTTTCAATATAACTACCCTCGACTTCAATGCACTTGCACCACTTGTCCCTGAGGCTTTGAATTCCCGCCAACCAGAAATCACCCGACTGCTGTTCAATCCACTCCTGGACGGCGAGCTGGACATCTTCATCGTCCCCAAACCGGCATCCATGCAGTGCAGCTTTAAGCTGGCGGAATAAAAAGTAGTCGCTAGAGGTCAGATCTGGACTGTAGGGGGGGATGGTTGAGCTCCTTGAATCCGCACTTGCGCAGGGCAGCTTGTGCAACTCTGGCCTTGTGGACTTTGTTGACGTTGAAGTCGATCATGCGGCATGAGGTTTCTAGGGACCCAAGGGGCAGAGACCTTGGTCATAGCCAAATTGTCGTGGATGATGTTGATAACACTTCCATGTGATATTCCAAGTTCTCGCTCGATTTCTTCGACCTCCCCCCGTCGATTTTCGAGGATCCCCCTCTCCACATGGGCCACATTGTCCTCGTTGGTCACATCTGATGGGCAACCTGGATGGGGACATCTTCAAGGGACTCACAACCATGGAGGAACTCCCTATTCCAGCTAGCAATGGTTGCATAGGAAGGGGTGTTGTCGGTGTACACTGCAACCAAGGCGGAGCTACCATGCTGATGGATTGCCAGGATACCAGGTGGGAGGGGTGGTCCCAAATGGCCGCATCAAGCCTGTAAGCACCTCTTGCAGTGCGGGCAACTGCGAGAGGTGATGAGCTATTGCGTCCCGTGGTACAAATAGGGTCACCATGCCCAATGATGAGTAAAAAAAAAACAACCTTTAACTCCCCCTGAAACAACGACAGGCAGCTCCAGTGAACAAATTGAGCCCCTCCCCCCCATCCTGTGCTTGCGCAGGGGCCCCTTCATATTTTTCTAACCGGAGAGGAGGCTTACTCCTCTCCTTCACCTACGGGTGCTGGGGGCTCCCTCGCATCCCCTTCTCTGGAGGTGCTTTCAGGCACCTCCCTTTTTCCAGCAGCAGTCCCCTCTTTTCTTTCCAGGGCGACTGCCAAGAAAGCCAGCAGGCAGCCCATAGCCAACCACTCCCCATCGAAGCGGCTCAGTAGGGCAAACCCCCTTAGGGGGGAGAGGGAAGCCAGGCCCCTTCGGTCGTTTCCCTCAAAAGACCTGCTGGCAAGAATATTAAACCTTGCTGGGGTCAAGGCCTGTGCCTCCCCACACAAGACTGGTGACACTGCCTTGTCCTGGGAGGGAATGGCCAACTGGAGGCCCCTCCTGTGATAGACATAGTCCTTGAGGAAACCCAGCCTCAGACGGTAGGGCCTTCCATGGAGGGAATCCGGGCTCGGCGCCAAACACTGAATCCGCCCCTATGCAAGGTCCTCAAATGGCTAGGTTTTCTGAGGGAGTACAAGGAGGGGAGGGATATCCTCCGACCGGTGCCCCTACGACTACCAGAAGCTTCTCCATTTGGGAAAAGGACCTGGCTGAGGCCGGTCCATCTGGCCTAGGGGCTTCTGCCGGCGGAGGTGAGAAGTGGGTTCATTCCCCGCCCTCGTCTCAAAAAAAGAAAAAGACGGGCTGCTCTCCATCCGCAGGGACTGTGGGGATGGATGGGTCTGCTGCCACTTTGGCAAGCGACCAAGCCCAAATCGGCACATCCTGCCTCTCTGCCCCCCCCGGGTCCAGGGCGGAGCCTCAATGACATCGGGGCCCATGATTCAGAGGTTACCTGGCATTTTCGAGTCCGCTGGTTTCAAATGCTTCCTCGTTATTCGCTCCACTGATGGCACCATGTTGTCCAAGGGCAACATGATCCATCAGAGGAGAGGATTAGCTAGTGCAATTGGTAGAGAGCCGAAGGTGACCCGTTTCCCAGACGGGAGCCTTCTGGCGAATCCCGCCGAGGCGGCCAAGATAAGTGCTCTTCGGACACTTCATAGCACCCCGGTGAGTGTGATGCCGCACTCTACCATGAACTTTGTGAAAGGAGTAGTTTATGCGAGGGAACTCGTTGACTACTCCATTAAGGACATCACCTTAGAGCTGGCCGACCATGGGGCTGTCAAGGTCGAAGGTGTGATGAGAAAACAGGGGAGGGGGCCTCAAGACCCACCCCTACACTCTTTGTCACGTTCGACTGTGACAAGCTCCCTGAGTAGGTGCGTGCCGGTTGGTACCGCTACCGCGTGAAGGCATTCGTGCCACTGCCGCGGCGGTGCTATTAGTGTCACTGCTTCAGCCATACGAATCGCTCATGTAGACATGCAAAGTCGGGGTCACCCGAAGTATGTGTAAATTGCTCCAAGGTCGCACACGATAAGTCCAAATCGTGTGTGGCCAAGTGTGTCAATTGCAGAGAGCCGCACCCCGCTTCTTCGAAGCAATGTGGTGCATATCTCCTTGAGAAAGAAATCCTGGCCGTTCAGGCCCAGGATCGACTGTCATTTCGCTAGGCTAAGGACTTGGTCCTGGCGCGCCCAGCTCTGCCTGTGATATCATATGCCTCAATGGTGAGAAAGGCACCCTCTGCTCCTGGCCCATTCAGGCCAACAAGCATGGTTGTTTCCTCGCCCATTTGGAGCCCTTCTGCAGGCTCTACTCAACCCGGGCGCTTCCCTGATAAAGCTGGCGGCAAAAAGGGTTCATACCCAGCCCCGGCTAAAACCAGGGCTCCCCCCACTTCCCCCAGCGTGACCGTTTCCCATAAGGCGAAATCGCCACGCGCCTCCACCGAGTCGTTAGACTCACAGGGGTCAACACCCCTGACGTTGGTCGCCAGACCATCTTCCGGGGTTCCTAAAGCTGGCCCCCGAAAGGAGTGAGTGGCTCAGAGATGATGGTTCCTCAAAAAGAGGGCCCCCCGCCTCTGAAACCGCAACACCCGTCTAAGGTTTTGAGGCGGAGGGAGGAAAAGAGTCGCATGGCGAGCCCAACCTCCCCCAATAAGTGCTATGTCCAGCCAACAGCGCCCTGGGTTCTGCCTCCGGGAGATTACGGCTATTCCCGTGAGGGTCTTCAGTTCAAGGAGGGCCCCCGCGTCTCCTCCGAGCTAGGCCTGGAGGGCATATTCCTTAAATGGAATTGCTGTGGACTCCGGGCCAACTGAGAGGAGCTGCGGAGGCTCATCTCGTCCCGTTCCCCGTTAGCTATCTTTCTGCAGGAGGGCATGCTAGGTGCGTGCACCCTGCCCGCCCTCCCGGGATATAAGGGTCTTGCGACCCCACCACCGCGGGATGGCCGGGCTGGGGGATGCACGGTTTACACCTGGCATGATGTCTCCGTTCTACCTTTCTCTTTAGATACCTGCTTTCAGGCAGTGGCTGTGCAGCTGCACCTGGATAGGAGGTATACTATGATTTCTGCGTACATTCCACCATCAGCTGACTTTGACGCGGGGGACTTCCGCTGCATCGTGGCACGGTTGCCGAGGCCCTTTCTCTTGCTTGGAGATCTGAATGGCAGGCATCCTCTCTGGGGAGATTACTCCATAAATCCCAGGGGACAAGTCCTTGCGGATCTGATCAGAGAGCTTGAGATGGGTGTCCTAAACGTGGATGAGTTTACGCATCACTGATTTTGATTGGGGGGTGGTCGATGAACTTCATGGTAGTGATCACTTTCCCATTCAAATATCTTTTTCAGGTCAACTGCCGCCTGAGAGCCCACCTTGGTGGTGCTTGGCGCGGTGGCCTTTATTTCAGGCAATCACTGAATTCTCTATCTCAGTCGAGGAGTTTAGGTCGGCAGATGAGGCCGTTGAGTTCTTCTCCGGCAACCTCATCATTGCGGGCCTGACTACAATTCCTAGAAGGTCTGGCCGTTTTGGGAGTGGTCGGCCGAGTGTGAGACGGCCCTGAAACAGAAGCGTTATGCCTACATGCGCTATAAGCACCTCCCGAACTATTTCACTGTCGCTGAATTTCGTCGGGCTAGGGCTAGGTTCCGGTCTATTTCGAAGCACGCCCGCCGCTCTTCTTGGCAGTCATACGTGTCTTCACTTAATGGGAAGACCCCTTTAGCAGAGTTGTGGAAGCGAGTCAAAAGGATTCGGGGCAAGTTCTCGCAGGACCCCCCTCCCGTTCTCCAGGAGAATGGGACCGCAATTTCCGACCCCGCGACCGCTTTCTCCGTATTCTCTAGCCGCAATGCTGCTCCGCCAGCATTCAGTGCACGTCCTGATGTCGCGGAAGGCCGCCGGCTGGACTTTACCTCCAGAGGCGGACAACCCTTCAATGACAGGTTTACTGTGAGTGAGTTGCGCTCCGCTCTCGCTTCGTGCGCGGACACCGCCCATGGTCCGGACGACGTCCCGTACGCCATGTTTGGACACCTGGGTGAGCGAGGCAAGGCCTTTCTCTTAAATTTGTTCAACAGGATCTGGGTGGAGGGTCTTCTCCCAGATTCCTGGCGAATCGCTACTGTGCTCGCCTTTCGCAAGCCGGGGAGAGATCACTCTACTCCGACCGGTTTCCGCCCAATCTCTCTAAGCTTTTGCGTGTGCAAGTTGATGGAGAAATTGGTAAATGTTAGACTAGCCTTTTTCCTGGACATCCGAAGCCATCTGAATCCGGAACAGTGAGGCTCCCGCAAGTTCCACTCCACATCGGATGCTCTGCTCCGACTGGAAAATTCCATCTGCGAGGCTTTCCTTCGTAGACAGCACTACGCGACGGTGTTTTTCGATCTGGAGAAGGCCTATGATAGCATATGGCGATACGGTATCATGGAGACTCTCCACACGATGGGGGTGAAGGGACGCCTACCAATGTTTATATCTGAATTTTTGCGAGATCGTCGATTCCGCGTACGGGTGGGGGGAGCCCTCTCCGGCCAAAAGGAGCAGGAAGAGAGTGTTCCGCAGGAAAGTGTCCTCATTGTCACACTATTTGACCTGAGCATCAACAGCATCACTTCGGTGCTGCCGGAAGATGTTCTCGTTATGCTCTACGTGGACGACCTTCCGATCTCTTTTTGCGCGGCCGAGATGCCAACTCTAGAGCGTCGTCTCCAACAGGCATTGAACCACGTCTCTCGCTATGCCGGAGCGCACAGGTCTCGGTTTTCTTCTGCCGTCATCCACGGCTCCACCCCGACCCAGATTCGTTTCTTAATGAGGTGCGCTTGGATGTGGTTGAATCGCACCGTTTCCTTGGTCTTGTATTCGACCAACGCCTCACCTGGGAGGCTCATATTCGCATCCTTAGGGTCTCTTGTACCCGCGCCATGGACATTCTCCTGTTGGTCGATGCTGGGGAGATGCCACTCGCTCTGCGCCGCGTGCAGTGCATCACTCGCCTGTACGCGCGAGCCCGGTGCCTCCCTCAGTCGCCAACAGCTCTCACTGCATCCGCAGCTGATCTCGACGGTGCCTATGCCGCCGAGAGACGCCAGTCATACTCTATCCGGTGGCACCCCTGGTTCTGCCCAGGACGCCACCCTGGAGGGTACCACATTTGGCTATTTGTCGCCACGCCTGTGGTCCCAAAGCATGTACGGCGCCGGGAGTATTACATTTGACCTTTTTGGAGCACACCTCGTGTCACGCTGGAACCGTGCCAGTGTATACGGATGGCTCCAAGTCCCAAGAGGGGGTTCGGCTTCCACGCCGTATCCCCTCTGTTTGAAGTCAGCGGGGCTCTACCAGGCGATGCGTCTGTCTTCATGGCTGAGCTGGTGGCAATACACCACTCGTTACGGGAGATCACGCGACGTGCCCGGCTCGGAGACCGGATTGTGATCTATAGCGACTCACAAAGCGCCCTGAGTGCTCTCGGGCATTGGAATCTCCGCATCCCCTGGTTCGCGATATCCGTGACGCCACGGTTGTGGCGAGCCGGGCCGATGTCGAGATTATCTTCTGCTGGGTTGCTGGACATGTAGGAATTGCGGGGGATGAGCGTGCCAAAGAGTACGCGAGAACTCTGCGACTGGACCAGCGTTTGGCTCTTCCTCACACCGACTACATGGCAGGAATACGGGCAACTCTTCGGACTGCTTGACAAAGAAGATGGGAGACGGTTGAAGGGAACTTAAAGTTGCGTGCCATTGCGCCGCGACTGTTCCCATGCACCTATCCTCCAATGCCGCGATGGCTTCAGGTCGCTTTCTGTCGTCTCCGAATCAGACACACTCGTGTGACGCCTCGCTATTTGATGGAGCGCTCGCCTGCGCCCTATTGTGACGACTGTGTCGTCCCCCAGACTGTCCTTTGTACTTGGGACGAGTGCATGCACATTGACTGGTGGACTTGTTGACTTTTTGGTGCAGGCCGGCCTTCCCTTTCATTTAACTAAGTTTTGTTGTTGTTTTTGTTATTGTTATCGCTTCCTAATTGTTATTTCTTTTTATTGTTGTTTTCTGTTAAAAAATTTTGAAGTAGCCTAGAACTAGGCTGTTTGTTTACGGTGACTTATGCCCAAGTGGTCAGTCGCCAGATAGCCCCTTAAAAAATAATAAAAAATAATAATAAGCTGAAGCATCCCATTGAATCAGGGACAATCTGGTTCTTCTCAGTTGAAAAGACCTGCCAGGACCAGTTGCACAATACCCAGAAAAACAGGTGGCTTTCCTATAATCCATGTGACATTTTATGTATCATGAAGACCAAGTTCCCTCAAACTCTGATGGTCTGTGGGTGTGTCTCCTGTGGAGGTGACACCATGATGCTCCACATCTTTGAGCAGGGTCTTAGACTCAATTCAGATGGCTTTGTGGGATGCTGGAGATTGTGGTCAAATCCTAACTGAGGATGATTGCTGCTGGAAGGATATACCTCTGTAAAGTATCACAAGTGGTTGTCAGAGAATTTCTATGACTTACCCAGCTCCACGTTCTGACCTTCTAGATCCCCTGATTGTAATCACATAGATTACTTTGTGTAGAGAGCAGTTGAAAAAGATGCCGGCCACTCTGCCTGCAACCCTAAGGCCGAGTTGGTGGCCAAGAACAAGGAAGTGTTTGAAGATCTTGTCAGTGAGGAATGCATGCGCCTGATTCAGAAACTGTCTTGAAGCCATGGTGGAAGCTGTCGCTACTTTGAATAAACTGTTATCTCCCAGCATTAATCTAGTTATTATTTTAATTTTTAAAATATATTTATTTTTGGCCTAGATATTTTTTAGGTGCAAACACACACACACACACACTCTCTCTCTCCTCTCTCTCTCTCTCTCTCTCTCTCTCTCTCTCTCTCTCTCTCTCTCTCTCTCTCTCTCTCTCTCTCTCCCTCTCTCCCTCCCTCTCCTCCTCCCTCCCTCCCTCCCTCCCTCCCTCCCTCCCTCCCTCCCTCCCTCCCTCCCTCCCTCCCTCCCTCCCTCCCTCCCTCCCTCCCTCCCTCCCTCCCTCCCTCCTCCCTCTCCCCTCCCTCCCTCTCCCCTCTCCCTC
>OZ018327.1:42755322-42967174 GCA_963969495.1 Ceratothoa steindachneri
TGGACAGGCTTCTGAGTGGGTGCCCGTTACTAGCGGAGTGCCTCAAGGTTCTGTCCTGGGACCACTACTATTCATCATCTACGTCAACGACATGGACGGTGACATGGTTGCCAAGATTTCCAAATTTGCCGACGATACCAAGCTTGGTATGAACGTTGCAAAGGATGATGGGTCGCTTGAGCATAGTACAATTAAACATACGCAGTTGGTACAGTATTCACCATACTGCCTGCAACTGGGTACTTAATGTTCAACACCCAAATATAATCCTCCTCCACACACGCTAAATACTAGGCTATGCATTACAAGCTACCACACATATTTAACTCCACAGATGCCCCATCTAGGATCAGCAATCCTAGTAAAATGCCATATACACCATACACTCATAGACACAAGAAACAATTCTTTCTTATCCTGCAAAATAGACACAGACACTGGCCCACTCCGGGCACTTCTAAATTATAATCTTCCAATCTTTATTTGTGAGGGACTTAAATGCACACTATTTTCAACCAAAACAGATGTTGTGGGAAGATATCTGGTTCATGCCTTGCAGCGATTTCGCTGTGAGCACATTGGGCTGACCTTCCATATGTTCCATGGCCCACATGGTAGGATCTTGTCCCCAGACATGGTCCATGGTCCACCAGAATGATCACACATCAAGATACCACATTCACCCAACCCCAGGCCCCCACCTACATTCT
Source organism: Ceratothoa steindachneri (assembly GCA_963969495.1). Taxonomy (NCBI): domain Eukaryota; kingdom Metazoa; phylum Arthropoda; class Malacostraca; order Isopoda; family Cymothoidae; genus Ceratothoa; species Ceratothoa steindachneri. The sequence continues at coordinate 42,756,033 of OZ018327.1, forward strand.
GACCACATCGCTGTTTCCTAATTTCTACCTCTCCTATCCTAATTCCTACACTGCCCCTATTTGATTACAGGAACGCAAACTGGGCAGAGTTCAGGAACCACATAATCATACACACACCATTCAAACTCAACCTCCAGGAGACCATTTCATCATATACAACTACTGGAAGGCACTCATAGACACCATCAAAACAGTCTGTAACACATACATACCAAACAAAACATACTCACAAAACACTTGACATTCTCAATACGCAGACAGACTCACCATGTAGGTAACCAATTCCCTAGGCCTCATGTATGACATGAATAGAAACTGGAACCTCAGAGAGATTTCAATTATTCCAGTTATTATAGGAGCCGTTGAGCTCATGAAAAAGAACTTTACGAAATATCTGGCAAGTATACCTGGTGACCCAAGTGCAAGAGAAATCCAAACAATTGCACTTAAAGGGACAGCTGGAAACCTGAAAAGAGCTCTTGGATGGAGTCTCTAAAGTGGGTGAATGTTTGGCATTGGGAAAGATGCCCCCTCACCAGCTAATACTGTAAAGAAAAGGTAAATGATCTAGTTATATAACAATCACTACAGCAGAGGCCCACAACAACAAAACATTATGCTCTTCCATGCCTGCATCATACAGTACTCACAGCACTGTCCCCTCCCTTTTCTGGTGGTGCATCAGGAGAATGTTAGGCATGGACCCCCCCAAAGCCCATAAAATTACAAATAGACAAGCGCACGCGCATGAACACAGATGATATCCTCAAAGCATTCAGGTCCCACTGGGACCAAATATACACACAGGAGCACTTCCAGGGAGCTGGGAGTGGTTCCACTTCCATGTCAATGAGCTGGAACCAGCCCCGTCCTGATGACTTGGGGGCACTTGACAACATTAACCACTCCACTCGCCATCAAGGAGACAAAATGGTACATAACAAAGACACCAAAACAAGCCCCGACCCCTCTCGCCTCCCAACTACAATCATACAACACCTGCCAGAAGCCATCTATCTGATTCTAACACACCTCTATAATGCCTCTCTAGCCTTTGGATACTTCCCGAAAGTATTCAAGGCCTTGCACAAACAACATAAAGACCTTAAACAACCAAACAATTGCAGACTTATTGCTCTTAAGAAAAATACTTGAACATATGGTCAACACCCAACTCTGGAATTTCTTAGAGGAGAGCAAATGGTTCTCCCCTCGCGAATACAGCTTTAGGATGAGCGATTCCACCGGCACGGTGGTCACCACCATTCACAACATCATACAGAAGGCATGACACAAAATACACTATCAGTAAGGATGTTGAGGAGGCCTTTGATAAGTGTGGCATGAGGGGGCTCCAATGGAAACTTGCTAACAACACAGTGCTGCGCCTCCACCAGAAGGCTCCTTTCACACTTCCTTACAGACAGATGTTACATACAATACAACAATATTTCACGACCATTCACACCACATGCTGGTGTACTACAGGGCAGTGTGTTGGCACCCACACTATTTATCATATACACAAATGACACCACACCCAGAAAAAAAATGGCACACATACAGTATTGTGCAAATTAGTTTGGACATTACCAAATATTTGGACTATTTCATAATGTCTTCATTTTTGGCAACACTAATGAAGTTTTTTTCATTTACCATGCAGAATAGTGTACTGGTAACATCTGGCAACTGTTTTATTGTGCCCTAGCTACACTAAGCCCAACGGTGCTACACTAGAGCTTGTCTAGATGATTATTGCTGGGAGCATGCTCCATGGTGTACTTGGTTCTGCCAGAATATTCACCTTCCAATCATTATTAGACCATAAATTTATTATCGATATCACAGCCAAGTATTATAGCTCTTAGAAAACATGCTGGTTTTTAGCATCAGATGGATTTTTGAGGAAATGAAGGTAGCAAAGTCAACTGTTGATGACATTGTGAAAAGAGATGAAGAAAGACACTGGTGAACATTCAACACTGCGACAAGAAAATGTGGAAGAAAATGAAAGATAACACTTTATGATTAGGAGGCTCTCATCAGAAATAATATGAAGGATCCCAATAAAACCAGTAAAGACCTCCAGAGAGATTTGTCTTTAGCTGGTGTAAATGTTTCTTCTTCAACCATCCTGTGAAGGCTCATTGAAGTTGGCAGATTTGCTAGAAAATCTGTACATAAACAATTATTGACTTCTGCTATGAAGACAAAAGATTTTCGCTGGTCATGCAAGTATGCTGGATGGAAGGCAGCTGACTGGAATAAAGTTATGTTTTCAGATGAATCGCATTTTGAAGTACATGGGCAGAGGTCAGTGGTAGTAAGATGAAGCCAAGATGAATCACTTCAGCCAGGACACATTCAACAGGCACCAAAATACCCAACTAAGAAGATGTTTTGGTCTTGTTTTTAGCACTTAAGGCCTAAGGTGTCTTGTTACTATTGAGAGAATGATGAACAGCATTAAATACAAGGCAGTCCTGCAGACTCACTTGCTTACCGTGATGGAGGCAGAATTTTCCAGCATGATCTGGCTTCGTGCCATACTTCACTTATAATGCACACATTCTTTGAAAAAGGTGGACTTACCATTATAGAAGTGGCCTGGGAATCCTCCTGACCTAAACCCCATTGAGAATCTATGGACTATAATTAAATGTAGAATTGAGAAAATGAATGTTCAACAATCCAGATGATGATTTCTGTTGTTATCAATGCCTGGTACCATAACAATGAACTGGCAGAAATGTCTCCAAATTTGGTTGAATCCATGAAGCAGGTCCTAAAAGCAAAGGACAGTCATATTAAATGTACCATTTATCTTATCATTGATGTATTATTTTCAAATATAAACAACAATTATCAAATTATTGTATTATTTCACCACTGTCTAAATTTATTTGCACACTACTGTACACACTGGTCTATACGGATAACAAAACTATCCTTGTCTCCAGTCTGCATCCAGAAACTATTGCGCACCGGCACAATGCATACTCAACAGGAAGACAGAATATGAGAAGGCACTCATAACCACTAATCCTCAGAAGACACAGGTGAAAATATATGGTGCATCTTATAGCTACATGCACAACATAGGAAACTTGAAGGTGACCCAATATATAACCAAATACAATAATATCCAACACAGTGTTTGGGCATGCAAGTACCCAGCAGCCCTCAACTACCCTATATACACATAAGTAGCAGCATCTAGTGACATTTCCATGAATCATGCTAGTCACAACCTGCGCACCAGCAACCTTGCCAATTAGCTGGACCCCTCCCTGCCTTGCCAACCCTTTAGCTTCTCTAGTCAAATACCCCAACACACGCCATCAACTCCACATTGCACCGGCCTATCTCCCTCTTCCTATCCCCTCTTAAGATATTTCTGAAACTTTTCTGACTGTGTTTGCCTTAACTTGACTTCAGCAATCCCTACACTTTTCTTTGTATCTTGTCTTGTCAACCTAATCCATTTCAATATTGGACTCCACTGCTCACTTCTCTGAAAAAGGACCTTAGCTTGGGTCTGAAAGCTCAGAAATAAACTCAAGAGCTCAGTTATGCATAATTTTTCCTTTAATATATATATATATATATATATATATATATATATAGTACAAGAGAAAGAGAAATTTGACTCAAATGAGCAATGAGACAAGAAACAAGAGTTTTTTAGAGGTAAGAGAGAGGGACATTAAAAGAACACTAGAATCAAAAAGAGCAGAGGACGGCAATCCTTTACCAAGAAGACAGAAATAATGCCAGAGGGAAAAAGCTTGAAATTCCTGGCCAAGAATTTCAATTTAATGGACTAAAAAGAGAGGGGGTGGGAAAGATCGGTCCAATAAAAAAAACAATTGTCCATAGTTACTGACAGTAAGGTTAGTTTATGTTAGGAGTGGCTAATATCATCAATTACATTATGAAAGATAGAGGAATAAATACACTAGTGTACTTTTAATCAAGCACACTATCCTATAGTACAGTAAATTTAACATTTTTAATTTAAAATCAGACTTGCCTCAGAAATTTATTCCAAGTCACTGGAGCTTTACAGCTTCAGTTTTCTTGGCCAGGACTAAGGTGGTGCACTTCTGCCGCATTCTACAGCTCCACCCTCCCCCAGACTTGTTTCTCAATTGGGTGTGTGTGATAGAACGAGTTAATTTCAACTCCTATCCCATATTATTAAAAACCACGATGCTGCCCACGTGCATCTTCGATTCGAGGCTTGGAGTTTTATCTCAGCTACCGGATGCCAATGTTTAAACAAGGAGGTTATCGTCCCCCCGTTCACCCCCATACGCCGACCTCGCCAGATCGAGTTAGGCTTATGAACAGATAAGGCATTTTTCTCCGGCCCGGCTGTGCGTTCCCTCCAAGCTTTCACTCCATTTTCCCCCGACGCCAAGGAGATGTCCTGGCTATTTATATGGAAACTTTACCACTAAGATCAGATTGGAGATCCAGATTTTCGTCGCGAAACATCACCACGACCCTCTCTCCCTTTGTGCGCCAAGGGACCTCGACCTCGAGATTCACCATCACTTGTCCAGAAGGAGGACAATATTCCTTGAGTGCCAAAGGTTCGAGCCTTTCCGACGACAAGTCCCCAAGGCTTTCCCCCCCCCCCTGTTGTTCAAGGAGAACAGCATTAGAACAGCCATTGTTCGTTTTGAGCCCTTCGCCAAGAAACGGTTCTCATCCCCCCCTGTTGTTCAAGGAGAACAGCATTAGAACAGCCATTGTTCGTTTTGAGCCCTTCGCCAAGAAACGGTTCTCATCCCCCCCCTGTTGTTCAAGGGAGAACAGCATTAGAACAGCCATTGTTCGTTTTGAGCCCTTCGCCAAGAAACGGTTCTCACCCCCCCCCTGTTGTTCAAGGAGAACAACATTAGAACAGCCATTGTTCTTGAGCCCGTAGACAAGAGACGGTTCTCATCCCCCCCCTTTGTTCAGAAGAGAACAACCTAGAACAGCCATTGTTCGTTTTGAGCCCTTCGCCAAGAAACGGTTCTCACCCCCCCCCCCTGTTGTTCAAGGAGAACAACATTAGAACAGATTGTTCTTGAGCCCGTAGACAAGAGACGGTTCTCATTCCCCCCTTTGTTCAGAAGAGAACAAAGTAGAACAGCCATTGTTCTTCAAGCCGTTCGTCGAGTAACGGTTCTCCTTTCCAAGACGCCTCGTCGGGATCCTTTTATCCCCCCCCTTCGGCTGGAACTCGCCAGCGGACCGAATATTCCTTCAAGTACCTTCCACTGCACCCTAATGAAAAGTTACGTAAGCCAAACGTCACCTTTGGAGTATTGATCCCTTTTGTCAATTCTATCCTGTGCTTTAAATTGTTTATCGAACCATCCCATCTCTTTAACTCTATATTTGTTTTACCTTTTTTTAATCCCTTAAATCCTTGGATTAGCCCGAGTCTCCACGACCCTTTCCATTCTGTTTATGTCAATATTTTCCGTTTTTGTGTATTGTTTATAGTTATTATTAATAAAACTCTATTTTATTAATGATAGCAATATTATTATCCTTGAGCTCAGTTCCACTTCTTAAGCATATCGAAGATACATAATATCGGCCGCCAGACAGTAACGCACTCTAAAGATAATTAAGGAAGTTCCCTCAACGAATAGTGTAATATATGGTATCGTCGGGAGTCATTCTACGACATATATATATATACTATTTAATTTGGTATCAGGTGTGTAAGGTTTAACGCTATATCTTTGCAAACACTGGTCTCAGTCGAGTAAAGCATAGTGTTATTCGTTATAATAATAGAATATAGTAGTTCCCTTTTGTTTTAACGATTGCTATCCTCTTTTTTTTTTTTTTTTTGAAACTTAAGAAGCTGGAGTAGCTCAAGGAACGGTTATAATAATTTGTTGTGTTTTTTTGTGATTTTAGTCAGTGGTTATTTAGATTGAGAAACCAAGTACGAATAGGTCAGTGCCCATATTTAGGTAGGCTAATTCTATAGAGGCATAATTCTTGTTGCAAGGAATTTTAGTTGGTTGACTAGTGCGCCCCCAAGTGCAAAGATGACTCCGTTCGAAATCCTTAAAGCGCAAGGAGAGTCCTGTGGACTTTCCGGAAAAGAACTAATTGAGTACATTCAAGAGGAGCAAAGAAAAGAGGAAGAAAGAGAAAAACAAAGAAAAGAGGAAGAAAGAGAAAGAGAAATACAACGAGAAGAAAGAGAAAGAGGGGAACGGATAAGACAAGCTGAGCTTCAGATTGAATTAGCTCGGATTAAAGCAGAAGTTCAAAGAAAAAAGGTAGAAAAAGAAAGAGAAAGAGAGGAACGGGAAAGAGTAATCCAACGAGAAGAACGAGAAGGAAAAATCCAACGAGAAGAACGAGAAAAAGAAATCCAACGAGAAGAAAGAAGGACGGATTCGCGCCCCTTCCCAGGAAAGCTGACAAAGTTTCCGAGCCCCGTAAAACCCCAAAACCAACAACGGGACTCCAAACCTCCCGTTAAGACTTCTCCTCCATCTCTCTTCCCGAAGCGACCAACCATATGCTTCACCTGTGGTGTAGAAAACCACATGAGCTGGAATTGCCCCCCAAATTCTAGGCTTAAAAGCGGACCAGCCCACCAAGTTCACCAGATTAATGCGACTCCGGCTCCCCCGGTGGTGCAGACCCAAGCAGAAACTTCTCCCCATCCGTCAGGCCACCAGGTAAATTTTGTTTTTGGTAAAAGTTCATCGGGAACTTTGAAATATGAGGAGGGCAGCGTGGACAGCTGTCGAGTATTGACTCTCGTCAGGGACACAGGATGTACGTGCTTCATCGTGTCTGACGAACTCCTCCCAGTGGCCTCTAACCACGAAAAATTTGCGGTGGTACATGACCAACTTGGGCGGGCGAACCGATTCCCCGTCGCTAGATGTTACCTGCAGTGTCAATATTATAATGGCTGGGCTGAAGTCATTGTAGCACCCATAAAATTCTGTTCCGTACTTATAGGACAGAGCCCCCAAGTAAGTTTCGACCCTGTGTTTCAGGCCACCCTTCCTCAAGGCCGAGATAAGAAAGAAGCCCAGGAGCCCGTCCCCATCAGAACCCCGATACCGTCCGATTTCTCGGAGACCCCTAACCAGGACTTTAGGACGGCAAAAGAGGAGTGTGAATCACTAACACCCTTAGGTGATAAGGCCCCAGACAAGGACACGGAGACTGTCCGTGGACCCCAAGAAAAAAAGAACCCCCAACGCGCCCATGGAGATACCTTCGTAGAACTGGACGAAGCATCGGCGCTTGAAGAGGATTGCCCCGCGGAGTCCCTTAAGGTAATCCAGACAGTGTGCATCCAACCTGAGGCCGATTACCCTCCTCCTTCCCTACCAGGCGAGTCTTTGGAACCCTCTGACCTGGATAGTGACGCGCAGCTGACACCACGTCAGAAGAGTCAGCTACAAGAACTAATTAAATGGAATCACTATTTACCCACCCTATTAGCTCTTTTCGAGCGACTGCGCGAAAATGGCCTCAACATTGGCCCCCGCAAATGCCATTTTGCTCTGAACCCATTAAATATTCGGGTTTCAAAATAGGACCAAGCCAGTTAGGTCCCCAAGAGAACAAGATTAAGGCAATCGCCGACATGCCCCTCCCAATTACAAAGAATCCATTAAGATCGCTCATAGGATCAGCTTCGTACTATCAGCGATTTGTTCCGAATTTCGCTGCAATTTTGGCCCCCCTACGCCCCCTACAGGAAAAGAATTTCTCCGATCGTTTACGTTGGAATGATGTCGCTGTTTCCCATTTTAATCAGCTCAAAAGTAAGTTCATTTCTGCCCCCATTTTAAAGTTGCCCAACCCGGAAAAATCCTTTGGGGTTAAGACCGACGTGATCAACGAGGGCATTGGAGGTGTACTCCTTCAATACGTGGATGACAGAACGAGTCATCCAGTTGCATATGCTAGTCGTCAATTATTAACACGCGGAAAGAGATATGCCACTAGAGAAAAGATAGCTCTATCAATTATCTGGGTCATAGACAAATTCAAGCTGTACTTGATATGTAAAGAATTTCAAATAGGAACCGACCACCGTCCGTTAGCCTATATTAGGAATTTGAGACACTCAAACGGCCGCATCATGCGCTGGAGTTTACTCTTGCAAGAGTATCAGTTTAAAATAAATTAGATAAAAGGTTCCGATAACCAGGTCGCTGACGCACTCAGTAGGAATGCGTTACCGAATAGCGTAGAATAATTGTATTCATAGGATTAGTATCTCCATGTAGGTATATACCGTCTTGTATGACTTAATTTAAGATTCTTTTGTAATATAATTAATTAATGTATATGTCTGAATTTTGTAACGCTCAATGTCTAATTTTTTGTATGTCTATATATTTGTTCTTATTAATTTACGTATAAATTATTTTGTCCCGTATGTACTAAGTTTATATCATTTCATTGTTCCATGCCCTTTTTTTTTTTTTGATTAAGTTGTATTAAAGGTTATTTTCCCCTGTAATCTAAAGATCAAAATAATCATATGTATTGAGGTAATACTAGTTAGGTGCAGGACGGTACGGTTGGTACAAGAAAACGAGTTCCCCACAACGGAGCTCTATCGTTGTCCCTTCTCTCTTTTTTTCGAAGTGACAACTTCCCCTGGAATGGAGGGGTGTGATAGAACGAGTTAATTTCAACTCCTATCCCATATTATTAAAAACCACGATGCTGCCCACGTGCATCTTCGATTCGAGGCTTGGAGTTTTATCTCAGCTACCGGATGCCAATGTTTAAACAAGGAGGTTATCGTCCCCCCGTTCACCCCCATACGCCGACCTCGCCAGATCGAGTTAGGCTTATGAACAGATAAGGCATTTTTCTCCGGCCCGGCTGTGCGTTCCCTCCAAGCTTTCACTCCATTTTCCCCCGACGCCAAGGAGATGTCCTGGCTATTTATATGGAAACTTTACCACTAAGATCAGATTGGAGATCCAGATTTTCGTCGCGAAACATCACCACGACCCTCTCTCCCTTTGTGCGCCAAGGGACCTCGACCTCGAGATTCACCATCACTTGTCCAGAAGGAGGACAATATTCCTTGAGTGCCAAAGGTTCGAGCCTTTCCGACGACAAGTCCCCAAGGCTTCCCCCCCCCCTGTTGTTCAAGGAGAACAGCATTAGAACAGCCATTGTTCGTTTTGAGCCCTTCGCCAAGAAACGGTTCTCATCCCCCCCTGTTGTTCAAGGGAGAACAGCATTAGAACAGCCATTGTTCGTTTTGAGCCCTTCGCCAAGAAACGGTTCTCACCCCCCCCTGTTGTTCAAGGAGAACAACATTAGAACAGCCATTGTTCTTGAGCCCGTAGACAAGAGACGGTTCTCATCCCCCCCCTTTGTTCAGAAGAGAACAACCTAGAACAGCCATTGTTCGTTTTGAGCCCTTCGCCAAGAAACGGTTCTCACCCCCCCCCCCCTGTTGTTCAAGGAGAACAACATTAGAACAGCCATTGTTCTTGAGCCCGTAGACAAGAGACGGTTCTCATTCCCCCCTTTGTTCAGAAGAGAACAAAGTAGAACAGCCATTGTTCTTCAAGCCGTTCGTCGAGTAACGGTTCTCCTTTCCAAGACGCCTCGTCGGGATCCTTTTATCCCCCCCCTTCGGCTGGAACTCGCCAGCGGACCGAATATTCCTTCAAGTACCTTCCACTGCACCCTAATGAAAAGTTACGTAAGCCAAACGTCACCTTTGGAGTATTGATCCCTTTTGTCAATTCTATCCTGTGCTTTAAATTGTTTATCGAACCATCCCATCTCTTTAACTCTATATTTGTTTTACCTTTTTTTAATCCCTTAAATCCTTGGATTAGCCCGAGTCTCCACGACCCTTTCCATTCTGTTTATGTCAATATTTTCCGTTTTTGTGTATTGTTTATAGTTATTATTAATAAAACTCTATTTTATTAATGATAGCAATATTATTATCCTTGAGCTCAGTTCCACTTCTTAAGCATATCGAAGATACATAATATCGGCCGCCAGACAGTAACGCACTCTAAAGATAATTAAGGAAGTTCCCTCAACGAATAGTGTAATATATGGTATCGTCGGGAGTCATTCTACGACAGTGTGCCTGGAAGTGGTGGACTTGCCTTGTTCTTGTAGTTGGCTGACTCCTCACCTGGGAGGCTCATATTCGCAGCCTTAGGGATTTTGTACCCGCACCATGGATATTCTTCACTCCCTGATGTTCAGCGTCTGGGGCACTGATAGGGCTACTGCCTTACTTTTTTAGCAATCCTTTGTTTGTTCGAAACTCGACTACAGATACGAGTTTTATGCATCCGCAGCCAAGCGTGCATTGCGGAAGGTGGACTCGATCCACCGCACGGTCCTTCGCCTGGGTACCGGTGCCTCCCGCACTTCCCCCATTGAGAGCCTACTTGTCGATGCTGGGGAGATGCCACTAGCTTTGTGCCATGCACAGTGCATTATTCGCATGTCCAAGCGAGCCAGGGACTTGCCTCAGTCACCAACAGATCTAACTGCATCCACAGCCAATCTCGATGGTGCCTATGCCATGGAGAGATACCAGTCATACCCTAAGCCCTTTGGGTTTAAGGCTAGGAAACTTTCGAGAGCTAGGTAGGTATATCTCTCAGGCCGGTGGCAACCATGGTTCTACCCAGGGTACCACCTTTGACTATTTGTCAACACGCCTCTGCTCCCAATGCTTCTACAGTGCCGGAAGTATTGTGTTTGGCCTTTTTGGAGCACATTTCGTGTCATGCTTGAACTGTTCCAGCATATACGGGGATGGTGCCAAGCCCAAGAGGGAATCAGTTTCCACGCTGTATCCCCTCTATTTGAACTCAGCAGGGCTCTGCCAGGCGCTGCATCTGTCTTGAAGACTGAGCTGGTTGCAATATACTGCTCAGTATGGGAGATAACACAATGTGGCCGGTTTGAAGAATGGATTATGATTTATAGCGACTTACAAAGCACCCTGAGTGCTCTCAAGGTTCGTCAGGCATGACCGTTGCCTTCGGAAGCCGTGCTGGGAACTCTTCAGTAGCAGGTTTGACTCTAAATAAGACGTTATCTTGTTCACTATCATGCTTTCCATGAGTTTACCGACTATCGAAGTCAAACTGATGGGTCGGTAGTTTGACGGATGGCTGGGGTCTCCTTTCTTGAAGATCGGAGTCACCTCCGCCTCACGCCAGTCTCTAGGAAAGCATCCGGTCCGGATTGACATGTTAAAGATAGCGCACAGATGTCGTGATACTTCATCGCACACTTCCTTCAACATCTTGGATAGAAACCCGTCCGGTCCGGAGGACTTATTCGTCTTTAGGTCAGTGATCTTTTTCTTTATTTCTCCTTCGGTGAAGTCCATTAGCTCCAGCTTTTCCCCCGAGTAGGAATCCATGGGCTGGGGGATGGGACCACACTCTTTAGTAAACACTGAAGAGAAGTAGTCATTGAGAAGGTTAGCATTTTCTGCATCTGAGTGAGTTAATGCACCCTCCTCGTCCACTAAAGGCCCAATCCTACGATGGATTGGTTTACGGCTATTTACATAGCCGAAGAACTCCTTGGGATTCTCCTTGCAGAGTCTCGCCACTCGGAGTTCCTCAGACCGCTTAGCTGCCCTTATGCTGGACTTCACTCTTCTGGCTAGCCTCCGGTACTCGTCAAAGGCACCCGAGATCTTCGATCGCCGGTACGCATTTCTCTTCTCCCTAAGCAGTTGGCCGATTTCTCGATTAAACCCCATTGGTTGAACAGAAGACTGACGGAGGCATTTCAGAGGGATGCAACTTGATTGAAGACTCATGAACTTATTTTTGAAATTGTTTCACGAATCCTCAACATCTTCGCATACCGCTAGCCTTACATCAGTCAGCCCAGCACGAAATCTTGCAAAGTCTGCTCTTTTCAAGTCAAATTTCCTTGATTGACTGGCAACAGACCTTACCTTCGGGATCTTGACGGTAAATCTAATTAGCTGGTGATCACTGCCACCGAGCTCTTCGCCTACAGAGAGATCCTCAACAATATCATCATCAGAGGTGAAGACAGTCGAGGATATTGTCTCCTCTCGTCGGCTCTCTGACCCATTGAGTGAGGAACTCGTTGTTGGCGAACTCCAGGAGTAGCGCGCTCTCGCCACAGGCTGCTTTGGTTTCCCAGTCAACTTGTCTGTTGAAGTCGCCCATAACGATGCACACTCTGCCTTGAACAAGCTCACCCAGCAGCTGGTACAGTTCCCTGTCCTTCTCAACGGGTTGGGAAGGGGGTCTGTAAAGCAGCAGGGTCCTGTATCTGACAGGACCTATCTCTAGGTCAACGCCTAGGAGCTCGTGATTGGATATAATGTTGGAGTTCGTAGATTTGATTGTATCCTTGACATACAACATTACACCGCCACCCTCTCTGTCTGGCCTATCTTTGTGGAAGAGTTGGTAACCAGGAACCGTGAATTCGCTTTCAAAGTCTCGGTTTGAGGTTTTTATCCACGATTCTGTTATGGCCACCATTTCGGGTTCTTCCGTCGCTACGAAGCCACGGAGCTCAGGAAACTTGTTCCTGATGGACCTCGCATTGAACAGAAGAACTTTCAGGGAGTCCCCTAATGTAGGGGGGGGGGAGTGACTCGGGCGTACTGGCGTACATCCGCCTTCCCAATGGGCCGGATACTCCTTTGGGTGCGCTCCACAACATCCTGGATGAGGTTGGCTAGGAAAGCCTTGCCCTTAAAGGAGAGGTGCACCCCATCCCTTTGGTAGAGGTCTTTTCTACCATAGAATACGGCGTAGGGGTCAACAAAAAAGACACCCTCCGCCGTACAGAGGTCTGCAAGTCGCCGGTTTAGCGACATGTTCCGCACGTGGGCAGTCCGGCTTGGACCCCACCTCGGGAGCATCCCCACCACGACGCGTCTGCGGGTTTTCAATCCACAGTCGTCGACAGTGCCCATAACCGTCATTATAATCTCACCTGTAGGGCCTACCCTACCTCCTCTGAAATCGAGGTCGTTGCCACTAACCATAAGGGCAATGACTGCAGTAAGTCTCAGAAATCTGAGACTTCTCGGCCTCAGCTCTTACCTGCTTATTCCCACAGCCTGGGAGGCAGCTCACCTTAACGCTTGTGCGAAGGTGGGCCGCTAGCAGGGGCTGCAGGCCCAGTGCCTGGGAATCACCCACAAGGCTGACCCTGGCACATTTGCCTGCTGAGCTCGGAGTCTTTATTTTCTGAGGCAAGCTCTCCGATTCCTCTCTCTCCCTGTCATGGTCTTTTCAGGCTTCTTTTTTTTCTTCTTCTTCTTCTTCTCTCTCATCTTTTCCCCCTTGTCATCCTTTTCATTAACTTCTTCTACCTTTTCTTCTTCTATTTCTCTCTCTTGCTCTTTCTTCTTTCCCTTTTTCATCTTTTTTTCTTTTTTCCTTTTTCATCTTTTTTTTCTTTTTTCCTTTAGGCATTTCTACCACATTTGGGCTTGGCCTCTCTGCAGAGGTGGTGTTTGCCACAGGACTCGAGAGCTCGTTTAACTTCTCTTCGAGCCTGCAGATCTGGTGGGAGTGCTCTTCCTTGAGTCTCTCGATTTTCTTTTCAAGGTCTGTAGTTCTTTCCCTGTAGTAGGTCACTACTTCCTCCACTTCCTTCTTTAAGATGCAAATGGTGCATACACTGCCTGGGTGGCATTTCGCATAGCAGCCCTCCGGGAAGTCAACACACCACTTGTCCTTCTTACATGTGGCACACGTGAATTTTAGAGCTGCTGGACCTTTCTTGCCTGCCATTTTGAACACACTATATTTCTTAAGCTTGTGACCAATCATATATATATATAGGGGGGGTTTGGTGAGTTCTCCCCGCGTGAGTCGCTCCCGCCTATTGATCGGAGTCGTTTTGGAGTCTTCCAGAAGGCACGCTCCATGTGCTGCTGTTCGTCCGACCGAGTCGTCAAGCCTCGGCGTGCCGTGGCTCCCAACCAAGCAGCACAGACGGTCCCCGAAGGGGCCCTCGATTTCTCACCAGGTGAACAACAACGAAGCACGCCCCTTACTAAACTCCTACTAGTTCCCTTCACAACGGCCAGGATCTCGGAGCAGCGTTCAATGGATATCCCGCCTCACCAAGAGACTCGACCCAAGGCTTTTTATTGGCCTGGCAACCAACCTGGGAACAAAGGGCCGTCACCTCGGACCGATGCTACCAGAGGCACATGTAGGAATGAAAGCACCAAAGAGTCAGCGAGTACAGGCAGCTCTCCGGGCTGATTGGCAAAGAGGGGAACCTTAAGTTATGTGCCATTGCTCCACAACAGTTCCCATGGACCCCCCCAATGCATCAGATTGCTTTCTGTCATCTCTGAATTGGACACACTTGTGGGACGCACCGCCATTTGATGGAGCGCTCGCCTGCGCCCTACTGTGAAGACTGTTGTTCCCCAGACTGTTCGGCACATTCTTGTTGAATGTTCCAGTCTGGGTGATCTTCACGCACATTATCTGTATTGGTACCGGGATAGCAGGGTCACTACTGTTTGTCCCTTATACGTGGGGCGGATTTGTGCACACCGAATTGTAGACCTTTTGGAGGAGGCTGGCTCCACTTTATTTGACCTTTTACGTGTATTTCTTTTTGTATGTCAAATGTTTCTGCACCAGGGGGGGGCTACCCCCGCCCCTGGAGCACATTTCCTTCTTGCTTTTTCTCATTTTATTTTTTTTAGCCTTTGGCCTTTTTTATTGTTGTTATTTACATGTTATTTGTTTTTTTTTTAATATAGCCTTGTAGGCTGTGTTGTGTATGGCAACTTATTCCCAAGTAGGCAGTCGCCAGATGAGCTACCACAATGAAAAAAAAATATCAAGTCCAGGATCACCACCATTTTCAACCATTTTAACATGAGGACTATCAAGAAGGTGCTGTGGTTGAGGCTGATGGCAATTTCATTAATAAAATGCATGTTAATTTTTTTTATGTTGAAATTAGGAGACATATTACCACCATACCTTTTTTTTTGTCTCTAAAGCTGTTTTCTTCAAATATCCTATTCAATTCCTATCTTCCTTTATCAGATGAAAACAGCCAAAGTTGCCAATGTGTTGTTCGTCTTTTCACCTTTGTTCCTGGCAAACTATTAAAAGAAGTGCCTTATACAAAAGAACTGCTTCATGAGCTGGGGACAGTGACTGTAAAGTTTGATAATGCCCTTCAGGTAATGCAGACGTTTTTGTTTTTACCTATTATCTGGGTTTTTTTACAATATATTTGATATACTTCTTGTAGTGGTAATAGCATCCTCTGCAGGAACATCATGCCCATATTTCAAATTTCAACTTGCATATTTTGCATTCATTTTTTCTAAGTCTGTCATTGGTTTCCAGTCTAAAGAAATTTTTGTTTTAAGTTTTTTATTTTTAAAACTGGCTTAGGTCCCCTTCTGATAGAGTTGAAGAATGACTACTCAGGCATTTTTGGCTACTTGTTCTTGAGGATGAGGGGGGTGAAATGCCCCCCCATATAGTAACTCATAGTCCAGCTTGAAACTGGCTTCCAGTAACCAAACACATATATGAATATATATAAATGCCTGAGGTGTCATTCCTCAACTTTACCCCCCTTTTAATCATTTTGTGTACACAAGTTCAATTTTTCTCATATCTTCATAAGAATTTGCTATTACACTAAGCATCATTTTAGTGATACAATTTTTTTTTTTTTTAATTATAACATTCCTTTGCAAGCTTGTAGACCAGAATTGTATAATCAAGCTTTTTTTTTACAACCAGAATCAGTCAATGGTAACCACTTTAATCATAACACTCATGCATTAATATCTCTAAATCAAGCTCTTCTTACAACCAGAATCAATCAATGATGGCCATTTCAATCCATTCACTTCAATCATAACTGACTCCTGCCAAACCTTTCTCTCCTGAATACCTAATATCACATCACAAACATTCACACTAGCAGAGGACACAGCATCATGCACCTTCTCACCTTCTAGTTTCCTGACACCTAATTCCCTCACCCAATATTTCTGGTTCTCTGGGTACATCAAATGACAATAACTCAAATTCCCAGAATATCTCATTCACATCTTTTGAACCATACATCTTCACATTCACTTCACTCTTGGACTAACTTTCTTCACTCTCACTTGCAATTCTATCATTCCTATCTTCACTTGTTTTAGGGAATCAATACTCTTACTCTTCCTGACTCTTAAACCCACTGATCTTGCTTTCTGCTTCTTTCCTTTCTTACTTCTCTCCAACCTTCATCATCTTCATCCACTACTTTAGTCACACACTCTCTTACACACTGCCTCTCCAAATGCATTCAGTCAATATCACATTTTTCAGTCTCCTTTTGGGCGTATCCTGGTCCAACATTGTATATAGTTCTGTCATTTTGCTATCCATTTCCTATTGCTTATCTTTCCTTACCATTTCTGACCTTTCCTCGAACCCATTTTCCAATTGTTTCATTAGTTCTTCCACTCCATGCAATGCTTTTCTCAAAATCACATTATTCTTTATTTCATACCTCTAATTTCAGTCACACTATCTCTCTCTCATCTCATGATCCATGACAATTTTCAGTTAGTATGAAGGATAGGAAAGAAAGAAAACTTTTACTCTCTCCTTGCTCCCCAATCTGGACCTTTGATTCATATTTTGGGAGCCAAAAATATTTGGCTGAATTCTATGGATACCTTTCACAATTTCACTGAGTGTTCAGGACCCAACATATACAGAACTACAAAACTAGGACCAGGAAAGACCTTAAGAGTCCACTCAAGGCAAGTCTGAGAGCTAATAAGGTCTATACCACCTCAACTTTGAGAGTGCAGTCCATGCACTTATAGTTCTATATCAACCAGATACACACTTATCTATATGTTTACCTTCATAACATACAATTTATATCTACATATTCACTGATCTACAACTATATCCATTTTAACTGGTATTTGCACTATAATCCAATTTGAATAATGGCAAGTAATTTATGTTAGAAAAACCTTTTAAGATTGTAAAAACCTATCAGTTTATGTTTAGGCAGCCATCTTTCTTCATAGGGTTTGTTCGTAAGTTCAGTTATCAGTTTATTTACCCTGCCTTGTACTCTTTCTAACATTTCCACATATTTCTAAAGCTCAGAGACCAGAACTGAACTGCATACTCGAGATGTGGTCGAACTAATGATTTATATGTGTAAAATTATTTTGTTAGACTTATAGGAGAAATTTTGAGAGATGTATTCTAGCATTCGATTTACAATTTTAGTAGCTTCTACACATTGCTTAGACTCTTTAAAGTCTGCTGAAATTATGACCCCATGACCCTTTTCCACATCAACAGATTTCAAAAGTTAGCCACTCATATAGAATTTATTTTAAGATTTCTGAATCTTACATGCATAACTTTGTCTTTATGTATGTTACCTTCATTTGTCATTTAAGCCACTTGTATATAATTTATTTTAAGATTTCTGAATCCTACGTGCATAACTTTACACCAACACTGAGCAACTATTAAACTTTTATTTTCAAGTGCCTTAGGTTACTTTGTAAGTATAATTGGTAACACTGAAGGAACAACAATGCATTGGATGAAGTCGTAGCCAGTTGTGTGAGTCAGTCGGTATCTTGGCTTTATTTAGAGTGCAAATAGGATGTTTTCTGTTCTTTATTAAGTGTCATTTTTTCCTTAAATGTGTTTCAGATAGTTTATTAGTTATTTTGATAGTTTTATTTTGTGTTTAAGTTAGTTTTTTAGACCAAAATGGGTAAGTAAAGTGATTTGAGTTCTCAAAAAATTGGACAAATAAACGTTTTACTGAAAGAAACTAAATTAAAACAGAAAAAAATAGCAAAAAACTAAGTGTTTCAAATCAAACAGTCAGGGTAATTAAGAAAAAAACATGATACTGGTCAAGATTTAAACTCAAAATGGTTGGAAAATATGCTCAAAAATGAAAAACAACTCCAAGAACAGATAGAAAATTAATACAACAGGCTCTTAAGAACAGAAGAACATCTTGCAGGAAGATTTCTATTGAGCTGGCAGCAGAGGGTGTTAGCTTTGCTTGAATGACAGGCTTTTGGAAGCTGGGTTGAAATCATATCACCTGAGAAAGAAGCCTCGACTCACAGAAACATTAATGAAGGCATGCTATTTCTGGGCAAAGAATCACTTTGAGTCGACTTCAGAACATTGGGGTAAAGTAACAATTACACATCTAGCTAACCAGTTACCTATAATTCATAATACTAACTTTAACAGTGCCACATTTTCGTAATACCTCCAATCTTTTTAAACCATAAAGTTTATTTGATGATTCATCACTTCAATGTTTTTTTTTTCAATACTTGTATGGCTGTTCAACTACTTATGTTGTATTTTCTACTATTGCAGGTAGTTTTCTCTGACAAATCAACCATTGCAGTGTTAGATGACTGCGTGCAGAGTGAAATAAGACGGCCTGGAGAAGAATTTATGGTTGAATGTCTGAGGAAAACGGTAGAATTTCCAACGAATATCATGGTGTGGGAAGCCATTTTAGTGTATGGAACAAGTTGTTTGCACATTGTTGCGAAAACTATGAACCAAGAAAAGTATATATAAATTTTTAAAGGTCGTTACTGCCTCAAATAAGGGAATAGTATGATGACAGACCTTGTATATTACAACAAGACTCGGTCTCATGTCATACAGCAAAATCAGTGAAGGCTTGGTGTGCATAAAATGGAGTTCAGCTGCTTCCATGGCCCGGAAATTACCCGGACATGAATCCGATTGAGAGTTTATGGTGTGTGTTGAAAGAGGAAAAACATACAGAGAACATTTCCACCATACAGCAACTCATATGCCCTCTCATTGAAGTTTGGTTCAGATCTAAGCAAATCCAGGAAATGGGCAAAACTTTGATCAATGCCATGCCAAGACATGATAAAGCACTCTATGGATGCTAAGTGTGGCCAAACTGCTTACTAATCAATCTAGAAGGCTTAACAGTGTGCCAATGTGTCAAAATAAATCTCTTTGCAATCTCTAAAATTAGTTTTATTAGTATTTTCGTAGAAAACTCAATTTTTTAAAAAATCGATAATAATTCCACCAGCACTTTATATATAATGTGGCTTGATACCAAGGAAAACTGGTATCACAACCTGGTAATGAAACTCTTTGGAATAGATTCTGAACCATTTAAAGGCTTAAGAAAAAAATAGGATGTTTAGAAACAAGGTTTAATTACCAAGTTGTGATACCCGTTTTTTTCCTTCTTAGAATATTAGCTGCATCCATAAGATATGTGTCAGGTGATTTTCCAATTTATTATTAACAAAAGCCTGTGCCCTCTCCTACTAAAAAAACAAAAAAACACTTGCCTCTCACTGGATAAAAAACCTACACTTCATTATTCAAAAGGCTTCGTGAATCGGCCTTGGGGGGGGGGGGGAGTTAGCATTGTGGTTCTAATAGCAAAGAACACTTGACTAGACAGGTTTGAAAACTCCTTTTTCACCTTCATATAGGGGTTAAAATAGTTATTAAATTTTTTCCATTTCTAAAAATCACAATTTCTTTGCATAATTTATTTTAAAGAGTTTTTCCTTTCCTTGGGCTATTATATATATATATATATATATATATAAATAAATATAACACGGGTGTTCCATTAAGATGGATCAAAGTTAGCAGTAAATAAAAGTGTTATTGATTTCACTATTGGATCATGTTATTTGAGTCATGGCAATTATGTGTGAAAAATAACATCACCTAAATGTCTACCAAGGCTTCGGCGGCACACTTCCACTCCATGGTCAAAATTTTGATGACATCTCTGCATAGTTGCTCCTCGATCTCATCAATATGCCTTATTATCTCATCCTTCAGCTGTTGAATTGTTGTTGGCTTGTTGGCATAGAACTTACTTTTGAGATGACCCCAAAGGAAGAAATCTAAAGGCCTCAAGTCACAGGATCGTGATGACCAATTGATCTCGCTGTTTCGAGAGATGATGCGACCTGGGAACTTGTCATTCAATAAAGCCATTGTTGCATTGGCTGTGTGGCATGTGGCGCCGTCATGTTGAAACCACAAATCTTCAACATCCATAGAATTCAATTCAGGCCATAAAAAGTTGATCATGGCACGGTATCGCTCGCCTGTCACTGTAACAGAATTCCTGGCATCATTTTCCAAGAAATATGGCCCAATGATTCCGCTAGCAAAAAATGCACACCAAACAGTGACCTTTTGTGGATGCAGTGGCTTTTCAACAATCTTCCTGGGATTTTTATCAGCCCAAATGCAACAATTCTGCTTATTAACAAATCCACCAAGATGAAAATGGGCTTCATCACTAAAGATGATTTTATGTAAAAAAATTATCATCGGCTTGTCAATTGAATTTTGTAAGCGTGTAGAGACAAATCTTTTGTCAAAATTTGATGTAACGTTGTTGTGAAGAGGTTCAAGTCTCACGCACTGCAGCAATGTTTTCAGCTGAACGGCATAAACAAGCACGCAATGGCATTTTCATATCTGCCACTGACCCTGTTTGTTTGAATTTATGAACAATTTTTCCAATTGCACTCTCGGTTGATCGATTATGTTGACCAAAAAAATCACAAAGTGCCTGAAATACGTTTCTGTTTAAATGTCCATTTTTGTAATAGGCTTCTATAACTTTAACACATTGTTCGATTGTTAATCTTTCCATGGTTGAAATTGTTAAAGACAAGTTGTTAAATCAGAAAGAAAAAGAAAAAAAAAATCATTAGACACTTAAACTTAACTCACATTTAAAATTGGTCCAAGTTATTGGAAGACACGTTATATATATATATATATATATATATATATATATATATATATATATATATATATATATATATATATAATTCTGATAATTGAAAGAAAATGGGAAATAGGGAAGAAGAGGTCAGCACTGGCTTCTTTATATACTGCCTTTTGGCTTCCCCCTTGCCAAAAATAGAGCCACCAATGCAGACCAACCACTTACTCTGGAAGCCAAAAGCTCCATCCATACAGGATACCAGCAGCTCACAAAAATCAGTTCAACTACAGTTAAAATTCCTATAAATGAGACAAAAATGTAGTTATACCCACTCCCCAAAACAATTGTCTTTACATACAATGACCTACTTCCTAGTACATTAAGGGTATAAGCACATCGATGAAACAGCCCCCCCTCCCTTCCTCCCACAAAACAAAAATAAAAATTGGGTAAATGATTATCATCCAAATGATGTCAACTAATGTTTCTTCATACAGGCTTTTGTCAGCCCAGCCATTACCAATCGAAAGTATAGATGGCAGTTAACATCAATCCCTCATCTAGATCAATACTTATTTGTGATAAAAGATGTTGATAATTTTTCCTTGGTTAAAGAAGTCCTAAGCACATGGAGGTCATTTGTAGAGCCCCTTATTCCTGCACTTGAAAAAGGTGAGTTATCAGCACTAAATGTCTATTTTGAAATCATTGAGAACTTAGTATTTGTTATGTGGGATTTGAACATTTAAATTATTAATTTTCAAACATTTTATCACAATGCAAGCTGGATCAATGCCACCAAAATATTCTACACTCTCACACATTTATGCCTTATTAAAAAACAAGGAGACCCATTCCCTTTCCTGTAGTCTTGGCTCTTAGTGTTGATGAGGTGCTCTGTGCTGTTGCATCTCATCCAGTCAGGTTTGATCCCTAGGCACTAGACCCAAGCCTGTCTCCTCACAAATACCATCTTTGCACATCTAACATACAGTTGGCGCCAGTAACCACATAAAGAAAATGGTATTGGTGTGAGAGCATGAGGTAGAGTGGGTGAAGCTAAAGTCCCCCACAAAAGAAAAAGTTCTCAGTTGCCCACCGTGTTTTGTAGTGAGTGGATCAATTTTATTTGGTGATGCAATCTACATGTTTTTCCTGCTCTTACTTGCTGTGGGTTTTTGGGAATTGTGGGATAATGCCACAAGGTCCAGAGTTGACAAGGAGCAAATTGCTGTGATATCATCACACTGTGGCAGGAAAGTGCAATAAAGATATCTCAATCCAGACCAGAATAGCGCTGCACAGTGTTCAGAGGTAGATTTAAAAATGTAAGGCTGTGGTGGTGGTGGGGCGGGTTGATGACCCGCCACTCTAAGTCAAGAGGACTGTGCTGGCTAAGAAGACTTTTAAGAGGACTCTTAAGGTACTTCAGCGACAGGTAGAAGCTGAACCTAGAATCACAGCAAAGGAATTGGAAGTAAAGAACCTGCAACAGGTGTCTTTTAGGACTATCCAATAGTGCCTCAAGGATGACCTCGGCTATGAGCATCGGACGCCACAATGTAAACCCATTCTGAGAGACAAGAAGAAACGGGTGCAATTTTGTAAGAAATATCTGAAGTGGGACAGTGAGAAGTCAAAGAAGGTATTGTCGAGTGACAAGGCTGTTTAACATTACTGGGAAACAAGTAAGCAAGGTGAGGTTACAGCCAGGTTTCCCATGGTTCAAATCACTTAAGAGTGCCTTCGAATGGCTAAATTCAGCCAAATCCGATGGCAGATTTGAAATCTCCAGGGTGAATAACCATATGTCCCATGGTCATATGGGTCATTTAATGGCTTTAAATGGGTACAATTGAACTTTACTCCTTTTGAAAAAAATGGCGATGCCTAGACCTGGCGCTTTGTCACAAGTCTCACTTAAAGTGAGCAAAGAACAGTACTTGGAACTGTTGTGCAACCATCTGGAGTATTGCTTTGATGCATGTAAGAGTGGGGTGTTCATGCAGGACAGTGCTACTTCCCTGCACACACAGCAAAATTAATCGAGGATTGATTTGAGGTTTGTGGGAGTGGACTACATAAAGGACTGTCTGGTAATAGTCCAGATTTAAACCCCATTGAAAATCTTTGGGGATTCATTAAGCGATGCCTATGAGGATGTAACACCGCAACTATGCCAAAGCTCATAAAGGAGATTCAGGCCATCTGGGCTAAATTGGAACCCCCCACGCTCCAAAGACTTACTGAATCCATTCCTTGATGCCTGGAGAGCTATCTGAAAAGGAGAGGACTCCTCCCTAAAATATTAGAGGCTGGTAAGTACCACCTAAATATTTTTGTTAAGGATTTTTTACTGTTGCAGGAGAAAAATGTACTGTGCCATTACCTTTGGCGCCGGCTGTACAATAGCCTTCACTAGTCCCTTGTCAGTAGACTTTCTCTTAAATTTGATCTTATAATCAATCCATCTTTTACACTGTGTTTTCCACTTATTCTCATGCAAGTATATTCCCATCCATTTATTTTCAATTTGTAATATGTACCACAGAACATTCTTAATTATAGACTGATGTCTATCCTCACACCTCTTACTCACTCATCTACCCTTCTTCCCTTGAAATCTCTCAAATCAACTTCTTATCTGCAGTCTTTCTTGAGCTAAAAGTTGTTCCTGTCTCTGTGTCTGCCACAACAGATCTTCAGATCCTAGCATTGCTGTTGAAGCTTAGTACATCCTACTGAAGATATCCTCCTGTCACCCATCCGGCCTCTCTGGCTACCCATTTGGGAGCTGCAACCTTTCAGGAATGACTAACCACTGGCTAACTTATGGTTGATGTGCTTGTTGCTATCCTAGGTTGACAAAACCATTCATTAATGCATCCCCCATGAGGGGCATGTGAATGTGTTTGGTTTGGCTAGATAGAGCTGCTCCTGTTGGTTGGTTCGGACATAATTAGTCATGGGGAGGCCCTGGTTTGCCAAAGGTAAGCACAGCAGAATATTGGCAACTATCAACCCATCCCCTCCTGTCCCCACTTTTTTTTGGGGTGGGGGGGGGCTGACAAGAAGGGGTGGAACTCTGTAGTCAGCATTCAGTCTGCAGAATTAGGCTTTAACCAGAAGGGATGAGGCAGGTTATATCATAGATTAAATCATATGCGGGGATGCCTATGGCCCATCTACATAGAGCCTAACATTCCTGCCTACTATGTTCTTTACAAGCATCACATTGGTGCAGACAATGGACATCCATTGTGGCTACTGGAAACCAGACTTCTGGTGTTGTTTTTGTTCTAACAAATTCTTTATTTCTAAAATCAACTCTCCAAAAACCAATGAGTAAACAAGTAAATGAAAAGAAGCACATCTCACTCTCCCTCCCAACCCTTCCCTGTGCACTCACTAGTTTAACTAATAATCTTGGTGCACAGGCTCCCATTCTCTTCAGAACGCAGGTTTGCTTGCCAACCTGAGGGATGTACATGACGGGCCATAGGCCTTTTGAGTCTCCAATTGAGATACCTGATACCTCATGGGTTGGAGGCCATTTAGAGCCACCTCCTGATATGAAAATGGTCTCGCAAGTTACCTCGCCCCAGATGGCAGGGTTTTCCAAAGAAGTTGAACTTTGACTCCATGGCAGAAACCTGAGTCCGCCCCTCTGCAAGGCCCCAAAGACTCAAAAGGATAGGGGCCGCCGTGCTGACAGGATCCAGCGCTCCGTCCGGCCCCAGCTTAGCCTCTCTTCCTTCTTTCAGATAGCCCGATTTCTCCCCTACCTCGTCGCTTTTCATACAACCTCTCCCACAACTTTCTCTGGTCAGCCTCTAATTTCACAGGGTAGAATGCTGACCTTCTTCTCAAGCCAACCACCCCGGGTCGGGGCTGAGGGGGGAGGGGACATTGTTCCCTAACCCCTCAGCTCCGGTTCGGGATGGGTTTTTTTTAACAACCTGCTTCATCCCCACCCATACCTTCCTCACATCCCTTTTCCTCTCCTCTTCAAAATCTATCTTTTTTACGCTGTGTTCAAGGTGGAGCCGCCAGGCCACCAGGCGGGAGGGGTGGTCCCAAATGGCGGCGCCTGGCTCTGCCGGGCCTGTAAGCACCTCTTGCAGTGCAGGCTACTGCAAGAGGTGGTGAGCGATTGCGTCCCGTAAAACAAAGAGGGTCACCATGCCCAATGATGAAAAAAAAACACATCTCCCCTTAATTCACCCTAAAACAACGGAGCCGCCCTCGCGCAGCTCCACAGAAAAGATGGAGGCCCCATCCCCTGTGCTTGCGCAGGGGACCCTCCATACCTCTTTAACCAGAGAGGAGGCTTACTCCTCCTACGCCTACGGGTGTAGGGGACTCCCCCTCACCCCCTTCTCTGGAGGTGCTTTCGGGCACCTCCCTATCTCCAGCGGCAGTCCCTCCTTTGCTTTCTAAGGGGACTGCCAAGAAAGCCAGCAGGCAGCCCATTGCCGACCGCCCCTCGTGCAAGCGGCTCGGTAGGGCAAACCCCCTTAGGGGGGAGAGGGAAGCCAGGCCCCTTCAGTCGCTTCCCTCAAAAGACCTGCTGGCAAAAATATTTAACCTTGCCCGGGGTCAAGGCCTGTGCCTCCCCACTAAAGACTTATGATGCTGCCAAGGGGACCTGCGATGTCCTGGGAGGGGATGGCCAACTGGAGGCCCCTCCTGTGATAGACATGGTCCTTGAGGAAAACCAGCCTCAGACGGTAGGGCCTTCCATGGGGGGGAATCTGGGCTCGGCGCCAAGCACCGAACCCGAATCCGCCCCTATGCAAGGTCCTCATCAAACGGCTGTGGATTCTCAGGCAGTACAAGGAGGGGAGGGATCTCCTCCGGATGATGCCCCTGTGACCACCAGGACCTTCTCCATTTCGGAGAAGGACCTGGCTGAGGCCGGTCCATCTGGCCTGGGGGCTTCTACCGGCGGGGGTGAGAAGCGGGTTCATTCCCCGCCCTCCTCTCCAAAAAAGATAAGAACGAAGAAGACTCGGGGCTCCTCTCCATCCGCGGGGGCTACGGGGATGGATGGGTCTGCTGCCACTTTGGCAAGCGACCAAGCCAAGATCGGCACATCCGGCCCCTCTGCCCCCCCGGGTACGGAGCTCCTGACGATGACAAAGACCAAAAGTGCACAGGGCGGAGCCTCAATGACATCGGGGCCCCTCATTCAGAGGTTACCTGGCGTTTTCGAGCCCGCTGGCTTCAAACGCTTCCTCGTTATTCGCTCCACTGATGGCACCATGTTGTCCAAGGGCAACATGATCCATCAGAGGAGAGGATTAGCTAGTGCAATTGGTAGAGAGCCGAAGGTGACCCGTTTCTCGGACGGGAGCCTTCTGGCGAATCCCGCCTAGGCGGCCAAGATAAGTGCTCTTCGGACACTTCATGGCACCCCGGTGAGTGTGACGCCACACTCTACCATGAACTTTGTGAAAGGAGTAGTTTATGCGAGGGAACTCGTTGACTACTCCATTGAGGACATCACCCTAGAGCTGGCCGACCATGGGGCGGTCAAGGTCGAACGTGTGATGAGAAAACAGGGAGGGGCCTCGAGACCCACCCCTACACTCTTCGTCACGTTTGACTGTGACAAGCTCCCTGAGTCGGTACGTGCCGGTTGGTACCGCTACCGCGTGAAGGCATTCGTGCCACGGCCGCGGCGGTGCTATTAGTGTCACCGCTTCGGCCATACGAATCGCTCATGTAGACGTGCAAAGTCAGGGTCACCCGAAGTATGTGTAAATTGCTCCAAGGTCGCACACGATAAGTCCAAATCGTGCGTGGCCAAGTGTGTCAATTGTGGAGAGCCGCACCCTGCTTCTTCGAAGCAATGTGGTGCATATCTCCTTGAGAAAGAAATCCTGGCCGTTCAGGCCCAGGATTGACTCTCATTCCGCGAGGCAAAGGACTTGGTCCTGGCGCGCCCGGCTCTGCCTGGGACGTCATATGCCTCAATAGTTAGAAAGGCACCCTCTGCTCCTGGCCCATCCAGGCCAACGAGCACGGTTGTTTCCGCGCTCATTCGAGCCCTTCTGCGGGCTCTACCCAACCTGGGCGCTCCCCTGGTAAAGCTGGCGGAAAAAAGGGGTTCATACCCTGCCTCGGCTAAAACCAGGCCTCCCCCCCTTCCCCCAGCGTGACCGTTTCCCGTAAGGCGAAATGGCCACGCGCCTCCACCGAGTCGTTAGACTCACAGGAGGCAACACCCCTGAAGATGGTCGCTAGGCCATCTTCCGGGGTTCCTAAAGCTGTTCCCCGAAAGGAGGACAGCAACAAAGGAGCTTCGGCCTCTTCGCCCACGCCCCGAGGTGGAGCGAGTGGCTCGGAGACGGTGGTTCCTCGAAAAGAGGGCCCCCCGCCTCCGAAGCCGCAACGCCCGCCTAAGGTTTCAAGGCGGAGGGAGGAAAAGACTCGCATGGCGAGCCCAACCTCCCCCAATAAGTCCTCAAAGGCGACAGCGCTTTATCCGGCCAACAGCGCCCGGGGTTCTGCCCCCGGGAAGCGTACGGCCATTTCCGTGAGGGTCTTCAATTCGAGGAGGGCCCCCGCGTCTCATCAGAGCTAGGCCTGGAGGGCATATTCCTTCAATGGAATTGCGGTGGACTCCGGGCCAACTGGGAGGAGCTGCGGAGGCTCGTCTCGTCCCGTTCCCCGTTAGCTATTTTTTTGTAGGACCTTGCTAGGCGCGTGCCCGCTGCCTGCCCTCCCGGGGTATAAGGGTCTTGCGACCCCACCACCGCGGGATGGCCGGGCTGGGGGATGCGTGGTTTACACCCGGCATGATGTCTCCGTTCTTCCTTTCTCTTTAGATACCTCCTTTCAGGCAGTGGCTGTGCAGCTGCACCTGGATAGGAGGTATACTATCATTTCTGCATACATTCCACCGTCAGCTGACTTCGACGCTGGGGACTTCCGCCGCGTCGTGGCACGGTTGCCGAGGCCCTATCTCTTGCTTGGAGATCTGAACGGCAGGCATCCTCTCTGGGGAGATTACTCCATAAATCCCAGGGGACAAGTCCTTGCCGATCTGATCGAAGAGCTTGAGATGGGTGTCCTAAACGTGGATGAGTTTATGCATCACTGTCCGAGAACCGCTTCATTTTCTTGCCTTGACCTATCTTTGTGCTCTTCGGATGCACAGCCTTATTTTGATTGGGGAGTGGTCGATGACCTCCATGGTAGTGATCACTTTCCCATTCAAATATCATTTTCAGGGCAACTGCCGCCTGAGAGACCACCTCGGTGGTGCTTGGCGCGGGCGCGGTGGCCTGCATTTCAGGAAATGACTGAATTCTCTATCTCAGTCGAGGAGTTTAGGTCGGTAGATGAGGCCGTTGAGTTCTTCTCCGGCAACCTCATCGCCGTTGGCCTGACTACTATTCCTAGGACGTCTGGCCGTTTTGCATGCCGACCACTCCCATGGTTGTCGGCCGAGTGTGAGACGGCCCTGAAACAGAAGCGTTATGCCTACATGCGCTATAAGCGCCGCCCGAACCATTTCACTGTGGCTGAATTTCGTAGGGCTAGGGCTAGGTTCCGGTATATTTGGAAGCACGCCCGCCGCTCTTCTTTGCGGGCATACGTGTCTTCACTTAACGGGAAGACCCCTTTAGCTGAGGTGTGGAAGCGAGTCAAAAGGATTCGGGGCAAGTTCTCGCAGGACCCCCCTCCCGTTCTCCGGGAGAATGGGACCGCAATCTCGGACCCCGCATCCGTGGCGGAATCCTTAGCGACGGCTTTTTCCGCATTCTCTAGCCGTGATGCTGCTCCGCCAGCATTCAATGCACGTCGTGATGTCGCGGAAGGCCGCCGGCTGGACTTTACCTCCAGAGGCGGAGAACCCTTCAACGACAAGTTTACTGTGAGTGAGTTGCGTTCCGCTCTCGCTTCGTGCGCGGACACCGCCCATGGTCCGGACGATGTCCCGTACGCCATGCTTCGACACCTGGGTGAGCGAGGCATGGCCTTTCTGTTAGATTTGTTCAACAGGATCTGGGTGGAAGGTCTTCTCCCAGACTCCTGGCGAATCGCTACTGTGCTCGCCTTTCACAAGCCGGGGAGAGATCACTCTACTCCGACCGGTTTCCGCCCAATCTCTCTAACCTCTTGCGTGTGCAAGTTGGTGGAGAAATTGGTAAATGTTAGATTAGCCTTTTTCCTGGACAGGGGAGGCCATCTGTCTTCCGCAAGTTCCACTCTACGTCGGATGCTCTGCTCCGATTGGAAAATGCCGTCTGCGAGGCCTTCCTTCGTAGCCAACACTACGCCACGGTGTTTTTCGATCTGGAGAAGGCCTATGATACCGCATGGCGATACGGTATCATGGAGACTCTCCACACGATGGGGGCGAGGGGACGCCTCCCAATGTTTATATCTGAATTTTTGCGAGATCGTCGATTCCGCGTACGGGTGGGGGGAGCCCTCTCCTGCCCAAAGGAGCAGTAAGAGGGTGTCCCGCAGGGAAGTGTCCTCAGTGTCACACTCTTTGCCCTGAGCGTCAACGGCATCACCTCGGTGCTGCCTTACTTTTTTATCGATCCTTTGTTCGCTCGAAGCTCGACTACGGATGCGAGTTTTATGCATCCGCAGCCGAGCGTTTATTGCGGAAGGTGGATTCGATCCACCACACCGGCCTTCGCCTTGCGACCGGTGCCTTCCGCACTTCCCCCATTGAGAGCCTGTTGGTCGATGCTGGGGAGATGCCACTCGCTCTGCGCCGCGTGCAGTGCATCACTCGCCTGTACGCGCGAGCCCGGCGCCTCCCTCAGTCGCCAACAGCCCTCACTGCATTCGCAGCTGATCTCGATGGTGCCTATGCCGCCGAGAGACGCCAGTCATACCCTAAGCCCTTTGGGTTAAGGGCCAGGAAACTCCTTCGAGAGGTAGATATAGCTCTCCGGCCGGTGGCGCCCCTAGTTTTGCCCAGGACGCCACCCTGGAGGGTACCACATTTGGCTATTTGTCGCCACGCCTCTGCTCCCAAAGCTTGTACTGCGCCGGGAGTATTGCGTTCGACCTTTTTGGAGCACACATCGTGTCACGCTGGTACCGTGCCAGTGTATATGGATGGCTCCAAGTCCCAAGAGGGAGTCGGCTTCCACGCCGTATCCCCTCTGTTTGAATTCAGCGGGGCTCTACCAGGCGCTGCGTCTGTCTTCACGGCCGAGCTGGTGGCAATACACCACTCGGTACGGGAGATTACGCGACGTGCCCGGTTCGGAGACCGGATTGTGATCTATAGCGACTCACAAAGCGCCCTGAGTGCTCTCGGGGCATTGGAATCTCCGCATCCCCTGGTTCGCGATATCCGTGACGCCACGGTTTTGGCGAGCCGGTCAGATGTCGA
The DNA here is from genome assembly GCA_963969495.1 of Ceratothoa steindachneri. Lineage (NCBI taxonomy): Eukaryota > Metazoa > Arthropoda > Malacostraca > Isopoda > Cymothoidae > Ceratothoa > Ceratothoa steindachneri. Next base: position 42,786,235 of record OZ018327.1, read on the forward strand.
GATTATCTTCTGCTGGGTTCCTGGACATGTAGGAATTGCGGGGAATGAGGGCGACAAAGAGTCCGCGAGGACTCTGCGACCGGACCAGCGTTTGGCTCTTCCTCACACCAACTACATGGAAAGAATACGGGCAGCTCTTCGGACTGCTTGGCCACGAAGATGGGTGACGGTCGAAGGGAACTTAAAGTTGCATGCCATTTCGCCGCGACTGTTCCCATGGACCTATCCCTCAATGCCGCGACGGCTTCAGGTCGTTTTCTGTCGTCTCCGAATCGGACACACTCGTGTGACGTATCGCTATTTGATGGAGCGCTCGCCTGCGCCCTATTTCAACGACTGCGTCGTCCCCCAGACTGTTCGGCACATTCTTGTCGAATGTCCCAGTCTGGGTGATCTTCGCGCTCGACACCTGTCCCGGTACCGGGATGGGCGGGGTCGCTACCGCCTGTCCCTTGTACTCGGGACAAGTGTGTGTACTTTGACTGGTGGACTTATTGACTTTTTGGGGGAGGCTGGCCTTTTCCCTTTCATTTAACCCGGTTTAATTGTTGTTGTTGTTTTTGTTATTGCTTTGTTATTGTTATTGTTATTTCTTTTTATTGTTTCCTGTTCAATTTTTTAAAGTAGCCTAGAACTAGGCTGTTTGTTTACGGCAACTTATGCCTAAGTTGGCAGTCGCCAAATAGCCCCTTAAAAAAATAAAACATCAAAAGGATAGGAGGATTCACCTCCTGCACCCAGTGCCCCCTTGACAACAAAGATCTGACCCAAACTGGAGCCCATTCCGATGGAGGATAGAAGCAGGTTCACTCCCCACCCTCCTTAAATAAAGGAAGAAATCAAAAAACATGGTATTTGTCTTCCTCCACAGGGGTCCAGGGATGGATGGGTCCACTGCTGCTTCAGCAAGCGAGCAGGCCAACATAGCACTTCCTGGCTTAGGGCAGGGAGGCCAAGACTAAGATAGCAAGTGCGTAGAGTGGAGTTTCAATTATGTCAGGGCTCCTCATTCAGTTTTTATGCCCATTGGCTTCAAACACTTTCTGTTTATTTGCTCTATCGATTGCACCATGCTGACCAAGGATAACATGTTCCATCAAAGGAGAGTACTAGCTAGCCTGATTGGTTTGGATGAGAGCCTCCTGGCCAATGCAGCAGACCCTTCTGAAGCATCCATGATTAGTGCCCTTTGGCACTAATCATGGATGATAGGATGATATTACGCATCACTATCGATAACTGCTTCTTTTACCTGCCTCAATCTATCCCTTTACTCTCCGGGTGAAGCCTAATTTGGGGTGGGAGATAATTGATGATCTCCATGGTAGTGATCACTTTCTCATTTAAATATCATTTTCTGGATCATGCCACCTGAGAGAACTTCCCAGTGGTGCTTTACGCAGGTGTGGTGGTCTACATTTTAGGACATAAGTGATTTCACTATCCCAGATGAGGAGTTTAGGTTGGTGGATGAGGCTGTTGTGTTCTTCTCCAATAACCTCATCTCTGTGGTCCCAGCTACTATTCTTAGAACCTCTGACCCTTTTGCACACTGACTGCTTCCATGGTGTTCAGCCGAGTGTGAGACTGCCCTCAAACAGAATCTTTATGTCTGAATTTTGTCAAGCTGGGGCTAGGTTCCAGTGTTTCAATTTTTTAAACACACCCGCCGCTATTCCTGTTGAGCATACATGTCTTCACTTAACAAAAAGGCCCCTCTAAGTGAGTCAAAAGGATTTGGGGCAAGATCTCGCAGGATCCTGTGCTAATCTCCTGGAGAATGGGACTGCAATCTCAGACCCTGTGTCTGTGGTGGTGTCCTTTGTGACAGCTTTCTCCACATTCTCTAGTCGGGATGCTGTTCCGCCAGCATTCAATGTAGTTTCTGATATTGCTGAAGGCCACTGACTGGACTTTAATTCCAGAGGCAGAGAACCCTTCAAGGACATGTTTACATTTAGTGAATTGCATTCTGATTTTGCCTTGTGTGAGGACACCACCCCTGCTCTGGATGATCTCCTGTATGCCATGCCTCGACACCTAGGTGAGTGATGCATGTCCTTTCTGTTAGATTTGTTCAACAGACTCCTAACCAATTGCTACTGTGCTCACTTTTCATCAACCAGGGAGAGATCACTCTCTCCCAGCCAGTTTCCGTCCACTCTCTTTAACCTCCTCATTCTTATTTTTTTTCTCTCCCTTTTTGTGGTTTTGGTAATTTTATAGTAGCCTAGCACTAGGCTGAAATTTTGAAGTATGGCGACTTGGGCATAAGTAGTGATCAATATTATGTATGTGGATGTTGTAGCGGATGGTCCAAGTTTAGTAGTGTAGTTAAATAGTTTGCTAATCCCCTTCTTTTCCAGGGTGGCTGGAATGACCAAGAACTGAGTGGGGAACCCGATACTGACTCTTGAAAATTAGTGCACTCAGAATACTGGTGTGAATTATAGAAAGAATACAAGAGTCATGTCTGATGGTGCTTGAATTGAAAGATTGTGTAGTGGCATATTAAGTGTGTTTAGAAGGTCTGCTGGAAAATTTTTAGTATGTAAAAACTTAATGTATTTATGATGAGGATGTGTGTATTCCACTGTTTTCAGTGTGTAGTATGATTGGAATGGTGAAGATTGTGCATGATGGGTTTGGACATATGGGTAAGAAAAATTCTGGGAGTGTATGAAAGGGTTTGTGTTTAGTCCCTTTTTTAGAAAGATTTGTGTGGATGTATTGATTACGTGTGAAGTGTGCCAGAAAGGAAAGTATCAGAGAGTGCATGCTGCCCCACAAATATTAAAGTTGAGTGTAAATCAACCTTTTGAAATGGTAGCAATTCATTGTGTATCTTCTGAAGACTGCTAGAGGGCATGTAGTATGCCGCCCCTGTAAAGAATAAATCATCTTTGAATGTTGTGTTAGTAATGAGTGAGAGAATGTTGCCCATGTGTTTATGTAAGCCTGCACAAAGGTTGAATGACAATAAACCTAAGTTTGTAGGGCGTGCTTTTGAAGAGATGTTGAGTGACTAGGCGATTGATCATGTATGAACAATGCTGTATGTACCTACTGAAAGCAACTGTGATTTATGGAGAAAATGGAATGAAAGGTTTGAAAGTTTTTCTCTTGGGGCTAAAGTGCTGAAAGAGATTGAAACAAAAGGTAGACTGAATGTAGATAATTTGAAAGAAATTTGAAGGTCCATTTGTGGTTACAAAGGTTTGGTTGAATGGGGCGAGTTATTTGATAGTGCATGAAAGAGAGGATGGAAGTTTGGATGAATGTAGAGTGCATCAATGTCAGTTACAGAATTGGTGTGAACCTCCTGAATATTTAGTGCAACATCTGGTGAATGAGTATCTGTGGGAAAGCATGGAAGACTGTAAGGGAGTGAATGATATAGCTAGTGTGTTAGAAAGGAAGCAATTATTGTTATTTGAGCATGGAAGGGGAAAGTGTAAGAGGAAATGATTTAGAAAGGATCAATGGAAGGAACAGTTTGATAAGAGTGAGATGGGAGCATTTTCTAAATTTTTGCAAGATTGAGATAGAGTACATACGAGGGGCGGTCAATATATTTTGCAATTCGGATATAAGGAAATGAGATATGAGGAAAAGTGTTTTAATATTTTTCAATATAACTACCCTCGACTTCAATGCACTTGCCCCACTTGTCCCTGAGGCTTTGAATTCCCGATGCTGTTCAATCCACTCCTGGACGGCGAGCTGGACATCTTCATCGTCCCCAAACCGGCGTCCACGCAGTGCAGCCTTGAGCTGGCAGAATAAAAGTAGTCGCTATGGGCCAGATCTGGACTGTAGGGGGGATGGTTGAGCTCTTTGAATCCGCACTCGTGCAGGGCAGCTTGTGCAACTCTGGCCTTGTGGACTTTGACGACGTTGAAGTCGATCATGGGGTGAGAGGTTTCAAGGGACCCAACGGGCAGAGACCTTGGTCATGGCCAAATTGTCATGGATGATGTTGATAACACTTCCATGTGATATTCTAAGTTCTCGCTCAATTTCTTCGACCTTTCCCCGTCGATTTTTGAGGATCATCCTCTCCACATGGGTCATGTTGTCCTCGTTGGTCACGTCTGACGGGCGTCCTGGACGGGGGTCATCTTCAAGGGACTCACGACCATGGCGGAACTCCCTATTCCAGCGAGCAATGGTTGCATAGGAAGGGGCGGTGTCGGTGTACACTGCAGCCATGCCTTCATGGATCTCTTTTGCATTCTTGCCTTCCTTGGTCAAAAATTTGATCACTGCGCGGTGCTCAAACTTCTCCATTGTTGAAAAATTTGTGACTGACGATCTGCGATCAGCTACTGCTTGTTAAATAGATGAGGCAAGAGTGTGCGGCTGCAGGTCTTGACTTATCATAACTTGTCCTAACACCCCCACAAACAGCCATCCCCCTTCCTCTGTTTTGCTCTACCGATTCCCAAAACTTATTGACCGCCCCTCATATATGATAGAACATATAGTAAGTTCACATTGAATTTTGGTGGCAGTCTCTAGATTTCCTTCAGGCACACTACCTGCCACCTGGGTATTAGAGGGGAGGATATTAAGGGATTGGTCTAATAATTACTTTATTTTCAAAAACAGTAAATAATAAGAAATGGTAAACCTCAAATGATTGCAATTATAAATACCCCAAAATATATACAGGCTTACAACCTAAATATCAACCAGCGTGGAAATATCATTAACCCCAAAATAAATAAATATGTATATACACAATAATCTAATATATATATATATATATATGGCTTTATGAATACATTAGCCATGCCAAAATATAGATCAGACTAATTGATAAGAATATATATATCGCCTTACAAGATATAGCAGCCACACCAAAATATAGATCATACGATTGCTAAGAATATTTATGGCCTTACAAAATATTGATCCCACAAATTGATAAGAAGATGTATAGGATTGCCACAATAATCTATTAACTGGTACCGGTGAGGGGGGAGGAGGCTGGCCCACTTTCTTTGAGGAATTCCTTGATGTGTTCCATGGTCAGGGAAATGGGACCTGTGGATTCCAACCACTTTGCTGGAGACAGAGGCACTAGTCCCAATTACTGCTGTGGAGAGTGGAAGGTGCAAGTTCCAACATCCCACACTTCAGAACGGTCCTTTCTCAGTCATAGGAATGAGCGAGGGTCTAGGCTGGCTTCTGCTGCCTCTCAAGACAAATATCAATAGACTGCTGGTACCAAGTTGCTGGAAAGCAGGCATGTTCAGTTGATTCACTGCCACACTCAAACATCATTACCGCCACCATACATACACACATTCACACTGACTCTTACCTGGATGACTGTCCAGCTTCCTCTTCTCTCTAACTTGCAATTTGCACAACTTCCTCACTTATTAAATTTAATCAAACTTGTAATAGTCTTTCACCTCAAACTAATCTCTGATTACTATTTAACTTTGTTTCAAATTTTGCCTAAGGGGGGGGAGACAAAGATGAATGGGGGAAGCAATAGAAGTTTATCAAGTCCCCCACTTGGATCGCCCTCTTGCTTCATCTTCATCCCAAGCACCCTGGAAGAGAAGAAAGGGATTAGACATTTGGGGGGAGGGGGAGGTGGACTACTGCTTACTACTACAGAATGAGTATGTTAACGAGTATAAATGGGATAAGTGTACAATTGGAGAAATCTTCAATGAATACTAAGAAAGAATGGGAAGGATTGATGGATGATGCAGAGAACTTGGTTGAAGGGACTGACTGAGGCACAGATTAAGAATGTAAATCACAATGATCTCCACTTTATGGAAAGTGGTTTAAGATGATAGTCAGTATTATCTTTTAAATATATTTCACTTGTGATATTTAAAAAAATGCTTGTCTAGTTTGCAAAGACTTCACACCACTAATTCCATTTATGGTTATCTCATCATTCTTTCAGGAATAATTCACTCTGATCTCAATGAGCAGAATATACTTGTCAGCTGCAACAACTGGAATCGCGTATGTGGGCTGCTCGATTTTGGAGACTTGTCTTATTCCCCTTATATATTTGAGTTGGCCATTGCAATTACTTATGTTCTCTTAGAGGTAAATACATTGGATCACAATGAAGCTGTGAGTCACATTGTAGCAGGATACATCACTCAGCGCAGAATAAAAGAAGATGAATGGAATGTACTGAAGGTGGGTGGTACTTGTTCAAACCTTTTAGATGATGCTTCTCTGCTTACAATAAATTTAGGAGGAAATTTATCCAAATGCACTGTATAATATACTAGTCTCTTAATATAAGTTTTAATCCCAAAAGTTCAATTGGTAGAGTATTTTAAGAAATTCAGATCCCACAATAGACAGCTTTTCTCCAGGTGATTTGCTATATTTAATCATTAATTGTTTAATCCACATATTGACTAATATCTTGATGACTTGTGCCTTATGGCAAATTGGCTTTGACCCAATGTACTTTGAACCAAAAATAGCAAGTAGTCTGCCTGAGTTTATGTCGTTTTATGATATGAGGAAATTATAATCACTCAATGACATTGTCCTAAATATATACATGCATATTAATTTGTTCCATCAGATGTCATATCTCAAACTCAATGCCAGTTAACCTTTGATTTACGTGTTTTATGTATTTAGGATGATTCATTCTAAGTTAATAAATATTCAAAAGTAAATCATACAACATTGCAACTTCCCACAGATTCATACTCAGACAACAATTTCATGCACTCACCCATTTCACACAAAAACAACTGTAAATAGGAAAACTTTTCAAAATCCTTTAATTAACCAATCAGGAAAAGTGTAAACAAGAGAGGGACCAAATTAGGCAGCTCTACTGGCCTAGTACTAAGCTGAAATTTTAATTTCAGTGACTCATGCCCTGAAGGCTGTCACTAGTTTGGCGCTTAAAAGAAAAAAAAAATAGAGTAGATCAAGAATATGAGATGATCATTCATAGCTTACCTATGAATAGATAGTTGGAAATTAAGAAGAGGACTTCTTGTATTGTCCCCCACCTCATAGACTAATTATCCAGCATCTTAGTTAATCATACCCAGGTGTCTGTCATAACATGCTTTGAATGTGGCTATTGTTGGGGGCAGTTACCACACTCTCTGGGAGTGCATTCCAGGAGTCAATTACTCTAATGCCCTGTAGAATATGAATATTCTGTGTAAGAAAGTTAGAACCAATACTGTCAACCATAAATGCATATCGGTTTAAATATAAAATTATATTAAGATTAAAAGGGGGCATTTCTAGGGGGAAAAAATGTGAGTCAATTAAAGCAGATATACAATGAGCTAATGTATGGCATTTAAAAGTTAATTAGGGTAGCAAAGAGAAATTATTAAATTATAAGTGTGTAAACTAGGCAAAGGAAGATTTCAATTTCCATAGTTTCTTTCAATTATATAGGACTAACACTAGAGATAAAATAGGCCCACTTAAAACTGCAGATGGGAAGTTAGTGAGTGACAGTGACACTGTCTAGAACAATGGTTTTCAACCTTTTTTTATAATGGCACCCTAATTGCTATCTTTAAGGCAGCCGTGGCACCCCACTATAAAATAATTTGTGTATAAATACTTAATTAAATGGAAAGCATTTCAAAAGTAACCACAATTGACATTTAAGCTAATTTAAATGAAATGGGGCAAAATTTGAAAATAAATAAATCTTACCTGTAAAAGTTTAATGGAAAATTTGAGCTTGATGAGTATCACATAATTCTTTAATATATGAGGTATAGTTGACAAGGCAACTCTTATTTCTTCATTCACTGTCTGCAATATTTCTCTTTTCATTGTTTTTATATTACATAATGCAGAGAAGCTAGTTTCAAAATACTTTCAATTGTCATTAAAAAAAAAACTATAATGCTTGAAAGACCTTTTTTTTAATTTAAGCATTTTAAAAATGAATTTCTGCTCACTCCTGTGACACCCTTAGTTAGCTCCCCGATTGAAAAAAGTGGTCTAGAATGTTAACTAAGTATTTTCTGTCAGTATTTATACTAAAAGATAATCAAATTGTACCTGAGGGGACCATGATTTTTATGGGTAATGAGGAGAAACTAGAGGATACAGGAATTCTCCAGGTTATGACCGACCCAACCTACGATGCGATGTATTTATTCATAAGAAATTTGGGTTCCAACATACAAGGCCAGTGTCATAAATACGAATACCTGTGTAGGACTAGTTTGTTGTTATTTTTAGGTGAGGCATAGAAATATTCTGTAAGCAGGGAAGACAGCATGGGTCAATTCTCACTAGCTAGAGCACCATTATGGTTTGTTGTTTTCATTTTCTGTTACTTCTTTATAACTTTTGGCCATTCATTATGGCTCCCAAGTGTAAGGTATTCTTCTAATAGCAGCGAATCAAAGAAAAGTAAAGCCATCATGATGGAAGTGAATTAGATATCATAAAGCATTTGCAAAAGGAAGAAACCCCAAGGAACATTGGTTGTTTGCTTGGGCTTAGCCGGTTGATGGTCAATATCTGACTTAAAAAAAAATCCAGTTTCCAACATGTTTTAGGAATGGATCTTCGTTATAAACCAGGGACTCCCTGTATTTTGATTACCAAGGAGATAGTCCAAAAGAAATGGAATTAATTTTTTCTAGAATTTTGAAGGAATGTAAAGATGTGTTCAGAGAGTCTCTAGCATGCAGAAAATAGTTATAGACTGGCATCGTATCAATGGCATCAAAGAAAAAGCTAATGGGATACCTCTCTTTAAGAAGTGGGATGATGATGTTGCATTGCTCCCCAGGAGCAGATTACCTCTGCTTCCTCTGACCACTTAGGAGATTAAGTGAGAATGCCTTTCATCCTACTGCCTGTGCTGTAGGCCCTGACAACATAACCACAATTAAGTGGGGTTGTACCTTCTATGAAACTAGCATGAGGCACCAGGTTAGAGTGAATGGAGGCTGTTGCATGCTATTGGAATTTTATAGTGTGTCCCTGTGCTAGCAGCACAGGCAACACAAGGGTGATAAAATGACTATGTCTAATTACTGCCAGTAAGTTTGACATTAGTGGTAGATAAAAATTATAGAATCTATAATAGCAACCTCTATTAGAGATAGCTTAAAAAAAACATAATTTGATTAAGGACTCTCACAATGGCTTTACTAGATGCATTTGTCTCACTTCCTTTTTTTCATAGACAATTGTATGATGCTGTGAGTAGAGAGGATCTTTACGATATTGTTTATTTGCATACAATTCAATGATAGTTATTTAAAATCTATATAAAAATGATAGATTTACAATCACAATAATAAGTGAATAAAAGATACAGAACCATAAAAAATGATGGAATAACACACTAAATATCAAAAATAATTACTCAGCAATCAATAGGGCCAGGTTCTACTATAAAAGATCAAAGAACTTCAAATATAGGAAAAGAATGTGTGTATCATAGTAGGAGAGGGTTTTGGTAGAAAAAAGTTATTTTAATAGAGTAGAGATCATTCTACACAGGCTGGTTTATGCCCATTCTCTATAACCTTTTGTGTGTGCAAGTTAATGGAGCAATTGGTAAATGTTAGATTAGCCTCTTTTCCTGGATAGCAAAGGCCACCTGTCTTCTCTACAATACAGCTTCTGCAAGTTCCACTCCATGTCAGATGCTCTGCTCTGACTCTAAAATGCCATCTGCATTGGAGAAGGCCTATGATACTGCATGGTGATGTGTTATCATGGAGACTCCACATCATGAGGGTAAAGGGATGCCTCCCATTATTTATTTTTGAATTTTTGTGAGATCATCAATTCTGCATAATGGAGCAAGAAGATTGTGTTCCATAGGAAATTGTCCTCAGTGTCACACTCTTTGCCCTGTGCATCAAGGGTATCACCTCACTACTTGATATGCTCTACATGGATGCCCTTTTGGTGTGGCCCATATGCTAATTCTGGTGATGCCTCAACACCTATCTTCTGCTGGCTTCCGGAGCAAGTAGGATTGCCATTTGTTAGGGCACCAAAGTCCTTGAGGACTGGGCAACCAGACCAACATTTTACTCTTCACGCTGATTACATGCCAGAATCATGTCATCCCTCTGAGCTACCTAGCACAGAAGATGGGAGATGGCCAAGAGAGCCTAAAGTTGCACGCCATCACACCATGACTCTTCCTGTGAACGTAGCCTCTAATGTCTCAGTCATCTTTGAATCAGGTACATTCGCAGGATGCACCTACACTCCCCTGCATCTTACTGAGATGACTGCATTGTCTCCCTGACTGTTCGGCAAATTCTTTTTGAATGTCCGACTCTGAGAGATCTTCACCCACATCACTGATACTGGGATGATCAGGGTTGCCAATTTCTTACTATAGTAAATCACTCTTCCTTTTTTCGCTTTCTTATGTGCATTTATCCACATCTCCCTAAAATGCCACCAGTGGACTTTTTGAAGAAGGCTGGCCTCCATTTAATTTGACCTGTTTGGTGCTGGTTGCATTCTCAGGCAACAAGGTGACCCGAGTTGTCTCCAATGTCTGAGTATTCTTTTTTATGTGCTATTGACTTTTTGTTTATTTGTTTGTGTGTGTGGGGGGGGGGGTAATATAATGGCTTTTGTTTGAAATTTCACCAACTGTGCCTTTGGTGTCAGTCCACAGATAAGCACTTTTATAAACAAATCTTACACACCCAAATGTGGTGTGATTTTCTTAGGTGAGGAGGTGCTCAGGCCACTGAGGTAAGCAGACTTCTCTCATGCCGATTACCATGCCATTTAAAGATTTGTTGATTTTTGCCTTCTTTTTTTCTCTCTCTCTCTTTTAGTATCTGTTTAGTTTAATTTGGCACATAGATATGCTTCTTTATAATTGGACAGCTGTGCCCTCACTACCAGCCCTCAGATGAGAGCTTTTTTTTATTTTTCATTTGAATCCCATCAGAGTTTAATGATCACATTTGCTTTTTATTTACCAGGAATGTGTGGCAGGAAGATTCATCCAGTCTTTGGTTCTAGGGGCTTATGCTCATCATGTCAATCCTGATAATTCTTATGTCCTTCATACTGCCAAAGTAGGATGGCAAAGGCTTCATCAACTGTGGGACACCCCCAAGGATATCTTAATAGCAAGTTGGAAATCTCAGCTTTGATCTTGATGTCATTTTGGTCCTTCTCTTTGACAAAGGATTTAATTTTGATTCTTCTTTAAATGTTATGACAGTTTGTATAATTTCTGCTGCATAACAATTTTTTCAAACATCATCAACCACTTACTGGTTTTGGCATTCATCAACCTAAGAACCCCCATCTCTTTTCACATTCTATCACAAAGGTACCCATCTTGTCCTGTCAGGATCCATCCTTGCACCTTCACAAATCTTTTCCATGTACACCTATTATTCACAATGGCTTCCATCTCCATTTCTCAGTCAACCCTTCTCTATCAAACTTTCATTTACACAACCAACCTTTTATGCAGTTACAACCCTTTGCACACCCTGTCACATTTGTATATTCTCTTCACCGATACATTTCCATTCATACATCTTAAATAACTCTACTCACTCCCACCATAAATAGCCCATACTCATAAATCCCTTACTCTCTCTACCCTTCTCACATGGAGCCTACTACTTCAATTATTCATTTGCACTGTTCTTAATCAAGCTCTTTTCTTCTCCCCCTCACAATATAAAAACCTTACCCTTCCCCCTTCTCTTTATTATATTTGTATTACATCCCCATTCTACTAATGCTCCTCAGGCATTCAGTCACTTTGAAAGGCCTTAAAAGGTAACCACGACCAGACCCTTCAAATAACAGAATAACTCTATTGCCATCTAGTTCCTCTCTCATTTTTCTTCCAAATGCTTTGATTGCTACTTTCTTACTATAGTTAATCACTCATTTCACCTTTTTTTTCACTTTATATGCATTCATCCATAACCCTAAAATGCTGATCTACACTTTTCCTTTTGTTCTCCACTAAAAGTTTCACATCATCATTCTGCTTTTCCAGTTCAGTTCTAACAATGCCCAAATAGTGCCCCTGCACTACTGGATCAGTTCCTTAATTTTCCTCCACATTTTCTATATTCAAGTTCATAGTTTTTTTCTTCTCCTATTTGCAAGCATTCTCGCACTTTCCCCCCCCTCCCTCCCTCTCTCTTTTTCTCTCTCTTGATTTTGTGCCCTACCACTCTCCTGGTAAGATGTGAAATCACTGTGCTCCAAAACAACTTGTGAATCTGTGTAGTGTGCTTAGAATTCGAAAATTATCATCAATTTAAACTTATAATTAACCATTTACTCAACATATTTTTTAAAAAAGAAAGAAAAGGCATGACATAATAGTGTACTTGGGATTCTTTTTTGTGTTTAGGTTTTGGGGCTTTCATGGTTAGGTGGTTATTTGGGTGAGATAGGTTTAATCTTCAGCTGAGGCTTTGGGTTCCAAAATAATGTCCAAATGAACGTTGAGTCAGTGTGTTTTTGTTTCAGCATATGTAGGTGTGGTTCAAGTGTACCCCATGATGATTGCTGGCATTATTCTGTGCAGTTTGGAGCTTGTTTGCATTTCATTTAGCGATGGTAGGGTATCATGCTGTCATTGCTTAGTTGATGGTGATGCATACTTGTATAGTGTAGTGAGTGTCTCCTGTTTTCCGAATGATGTTTGATAGTGCTTGAGGCATTGTCACAGTGGCTATTCATCACTATATTAACTGCATACCATCACTACATATATTGCATTTTACTATACTATTTTGTTTTTGATGTGATATCTAAATGTTATGTTGGTGTGCAGTCTCATTCCCAGGAGAGTGGGAGTTTTGTTTAGGGAAAGATTGTTGTCCACTTAATCTGATTTAAGGGTGTTTGTTTGATCTGTGGTAGTCTGGTATGAATTGTGTGATTGTACATACTTGTGAATTGATTGTCATCTGCATACGTATGGGTTTTAATGATTTTGGTTATTGGATATCATGTGTGAATAAGTTAAATAGGGGTGAGAGTATGGCTCCTTGGTGGATGCCATTGGGAAGTGGTAAGGTAAATGATTTTGGCAGATAAAGCCAAATAACACACCGGATGAATGGTTGTTTTGGTAATGTGTCAAAACTTTGTGTTGGCAGTGAAGATTAGGCATGAGGTAGTTGTTACTTGTTGAAGTCATTGAGTATGTGCTTTGTGAGGTCAGGTAGGAGAGTTGTGGTCCAGTGGTCCTTTTGGAAATCATATTCATTTGTGTATTAGGTTTTCTCTTGTTTTGGATGGTGTGCACAGTAGTGAGATAGGACAGTATATGTTGCGTTGGAGTTTGCCTCACATTAGTATGATGTTGGGGTTTGGGGTTTTTTTTTTAGATTAAGTGATTGAATAATTGTGTGATGGTAGAGGTTGCCAAGGTATTTTAAGGTTATATATTGGAGTTTATTTAGTGTTCTGAGTTGGCTCAAGTTTCTCATGGTTTATTCATTTATATATTGGTGCACTCTTCAGATTTTTGTTTTGAAATTAGGTTAGCAATGTGAGTGTTGAGTTGATGTGTTGCAACTCTTGTCTGTGCTCTATTTTGTTTGTTATTCTTTGTTTTATAAATTCTGCTATTTCTTGAGTAAGGGGTTTTAAGACCTTCTGCGGACTTTGCGACTTAATCTTTTGCTTGTGTTGATGATGTGTGTATTTCTACTAGTTTTCTTTCATATAGCTTATGGGTGGTTTTGAAAGATGCTGATCAGAGATTTGGAATATTAGGATGTTGGAAAGGTGGCCTGAAGGGAGGTCAGCTCTTGGTTGTGGTGTGCAGATGAAGTGAGTGGTGTTATGTTTTAGGGGCTATTGGGTTGGTTGGGATGTGTTGTTTACTGTAGTTAGGGTGTGTAGCTGTTGTGCTACCTGACTGCTTATGTTGCATGCTGTTTGGGAGCTAAACCAGGGTGATAGGTGTGCATTGAAGTCACTGTAAATGAAGAGGTTGGGAATTTGTGTGAATGGTTTGAAAGGTATTTAAGTTGGAGAGTTCTCTTGTAGAGCTGGGGGGGAGTATGTATAGATTTATAAAGTTTTATATATATATATATTAATATATATATATATATATATATATATATATATATATATATATATATATATTAATATATATATATATATATATATATATATATATATATATATATATATATTAATATATATATATATATATATATATATATATATATATATATATATATATATATATATATATCAACTCCTTAGTTCCAGGTAATTAATGTGCACATGCATTATTCAATGTCTACTGGTTTGGTTATCTTTTGTTTTGTTGCTGTTTATTTTGTGACAGTAAATTCTTCTCACCTGAGCTTATGTAACTCATTCCAAGAACATTTGAATTATTTTCAGTTTTATAACTGATTTGCACTTTTCAGTCTGGATCTAATATATCTAACCTGGGATCATAAACACTAGTTAGTAATATGTTACATAGGGACCTTTTCCTCTGCTGATAGTTGAAGAGCTACATACCCTCCCAGCCTCATTGATTGTAGGGAAGGTATAAGCCAGTGCTTTTCAGCTTTTTTCAAAGTCAGGCAGCTTTAGCATCAAAATCCTGCCTAGATTCCCATCCGATAATTATTTTCCCGAAAGACCAATTTTTAAATCATTGATATTCAACCTTAATAAATATGACCAAACAAAGATTAGTTTTACTAACCTCTTGTATGTAGCAACTTAATGTGATGTACAAAAATCTTTTGTATTGCAGCAAATTTGGGAGACATTTCTTCATCTAAAATCTCTCACCCTCTTGTTAGTTTTCATAAATTTAAACAACATGGAAAAGTTCAATTCAATCAAGTAGCCCATGGAAAACCAGAGAAATAATATCCAATTATCAGCCAGTTAGTTTGACATCAGTTGTGGGGAAAATGATACAATCTGTAATAGAGAAATCTATTAGGGATCACCGAGATAAACATAAGTTGATTAAGGAATCTCAATAGCTTTACTAGGGGCAAATCAGCTGGTTTGACTAATTTACTGTCTTTTTATAGAAAGGTGTATGATACTAGAGATAAGAATTACAATATTGTTTATTTGGATTTTAGTAAGGCTTTTGACAGGTGGCCACACTTATGTTTTTTTAATAAAGTTAAAGTGTGTAAGATTGATATAAGTATTTTTAGGTGGATTCATTTGTGGCTTAGTAACAGACAGCAAAGATGCAGTATAGATGGGATTAAATCTGAGGTGGGTTACCTTTCAATACTCTTTAGAGTGAAAGCCATGAATCATTTGGAAGGGATTTTTTTCTGAATTAAAATATTATATGTACATTTTATATTGCTTATTATTAAAGAAAATATGATTGATTTAAATAGTTGGGGGCAGGGCTTATTTATCTGAAGTCAAGAAACAAGGCATAAAAACAATGAACATTAGAGCACCTAATGATGTGCTCTAAAGCTAAGCTTTCAAATTCTGAATACTACTCGCTGATTAAAAGTGATGGTGCACCTCCCCGCCATTAAAGGGGGATGTGGAGGGAGGGCAAAGCCCCTCCTTTTTTAAATAATCCCCTCTGGGTTCTAATTCAATGCAGTTGAAACGTTGTTAGGCTCTTGAATGTTCATTTTGTTTTTAGCCAGTGCTCCACATCTAATGGGTGGAGCTAGAAATGGAGTCATAAAATTTTCTTAAAATCGGCGGCTGTGTATTCAAAATTTACTTTCACAAATTTTCTACAGAAACATATTTTCCTAAAAATAAATTTCTTGATTTATTTTCTGATTGCCTTGAATGCTACAAGGTAATATATTTACTATTAAAGTCGATCCCACTGTCCCTTCTAAATTTTGCATAGCTAGAACCTTGCCTTACATTCCCTCAAGACAAAGTTGACAAAGAACTAGATTTCCTACAGCAGAAAGGAATAATTTATCTTGTTACTAATTGCCTCTGGGCTGCTGCTTATTGTCCCAGTGATTATTACAAGCTAACCATCAATTGAGTGACTAGATTGGATACCTATCCAATTCATAATGTGTATGATGACACGAGTCAGGCATATGCTCAATTGTGTTTGGACAAAGACTCCAAGAAATATATGGTTATCAACACTCAGCATGGTCTATTTAAGTAAATTGGCCAAGTTTTGGCATATCTTCAGCACCTGGAATTTTCCAGTGAGCTATGGAAAATCTATTGCATGATATTCCAGGAGCATTTTGCTACTTGGTGAGTGCTTCATCTAAAACGGAGCATGATGCTAGGCTAAACAGGTATTGCCTGAAACTGGTGTTAGAAGTGTGTACCATTGGTGTGCCCCGGGTTTCATACCTAGGTTACTTAATTAATAAGGAAGACAGTCACCCTACCCAAGAAAAAGTACACGCTATCATTGAAGCCTCCATTCCTACTAACACAACACAGTTGAGTGCCTATTGGGGACTCCTGAATTCCTATAGAAGGTTTCTTCCTAAAAAGTGCATCTATGCTCAGTTAAAAAGGAGATCTTAGCGATGCTGTTTGCCCTCCATAAATCCCACTTCTATTTGTGGGGCCAATCTAATTTCACATTAGTGACTATCACAAGCCATTATTAGGGGGAAGAGGTTCCCTAATAAAAGTATTCTGCCTCTGGATTCAGGTGGAATACAGTGGTGGGCTTTGCTACTTCAAGGCTATAACTTCACATACCCTACTCAGTAGTGGACCCACCTTACTCTACTTTTACATACTTGCAGAGAGGTTCTGGTTGCCCGATGCACTTTCATCCTCTTTTGCCTCCTTAGTTGAGTTGTAGTGTATACTGGGAGGACTGAAAGATTGCTGACTAAGGCTATTAAGTACAGGGTGTTTGGGCAATCTTTGCTCACCTTCCACCAGTACCCCCTCCCTCCTGGGACCTTTTCTTTCTTCAGGGGTTGGTCCCAGAGACGCTCTGGCCTTCTCGTGGTGAGGTGGATCAGCCCCGGGGCCCTTAGCGGTCCTCTGGTTCTGCAAACCAGACATTTAATACATCCCCCCCCCCCTCCGCCTTATTTCTTTCTTTTACTGCCCTTTATTTCCCCTCTTTCTCCTATCTAGTGGCCCTGAAGGTTACCTGACCTCTGCTTGTTTTTTTCGGATTGATTCTGAATTGTTCTTTTATGAAGGTCGGAGAAGGTTGGGCATCTCCACTTCCTTCGTTTGCCGATACCCAAAGAGAAACCCATCATTGGCCCCTTTCTCGGGCAGCCTCTTTGGTCTATAAAGATGGTGTGGTGGATCCTTATCCATTCTCCAAGAGGACATACCGGATGTAACGGAATCAAAAGTTGCAGTAGAGCCAGGCCCTTGTAGCCCTCCGTGATGGGGAGTCCCGAGAGAGAATGTGAAGTTAATTCTGTTTGCAATGGCTTACCATAAACCTAAAACTTCCCTTTCTTGTAAGGGTCTTGTGCCAAACATTCTTCAGCTCCCTATTCAGCCTTTCTTCGCTCGTTGGATCCCTATGCCAACTATGTGGACCCAGATTTAGATTATCCCCACTTTCTGGTCATAAGTTCATTATCTGATACCCCACTTGCAAAAGTGGATGTGTTTGACGTTAATAAATCATTTGATTCCCGCTGTGGTGAACCCCGCCGGATGTGGTCAAGAGGCAGTTATGATATCATGTGTGGGGTGTCATCTCACTCTCAACATAATTTTTTTCGAAATCTGTCTGGGATTGCCGAAGTTCCCGTAACTGTTTCACCCCAGCCACGTCTGAATTTTGTCAAAGGTGTCGTCCGTTCAAACGAATTAAGTGACTACAACCTCATCCATCTCCAGAGTAAGCTTAGTACCCAAAGCTAGAGTCCAAACTGCCACATTGATTTTAACATTTGAATGTAAGTAGCTGCCCCAGTTTATTAAAGCTGGGTACCTTCGTATCCCGGTAAGCCTCTATGTCAAACTACCCAGACATTTCTTCAGTTGCAATCAATTTGGGCATGTTGTTTGAGCCTGTCAGCAACCCTTCCTGTGTGAATTGTGGTTCTGATTACATGGCCCTGAAAGCACCAAAACACCGTGTTGTGCAAACTGCATTGGTTCTCTGTGTTGCATTGAAAATCTGCCCAATATTCTTATATGAAAAAGAGGTCCTCGCTTTGCGCGACATTGTATCTGGACGTGAGAGAGGCCCACCAACGTGCACAAGCAAAAACATAACCCTTTGTTCGTCTCTTCTCAGATGTTTTGTGTGACGCTGGATGAACCCGACCATCACGTTCGAGTTCCGACACGACTGAAGCATCTCATTGCCCATTTACCGTAAATGTCAGAAGTATTCCCGATATATCGTGGAAGCATCGCTCTCATACCGAGATACCTAATGTTGCTCCCCTCTAACCAGGACTGCCGCTCAGGGTGAGACACTTGACGACATCAGACGTTATCTGAAAGAATCTTTTATATTGACCAGTGATGGTCCTTCTACCTGGCCTTGGTACCCAAAGCCCTGTGGTAAGAGGAAGGAATTCTCACCTGAATCTCCAGCGCTTTGTCCGGCCCTAGCTTAGCCACTCTTCCTTCCTTCAGATAGCCTGTATTTCTCCCCTACTTCATCGCTTTTCATACAACCTCTCCCACAACTTTCTCTGGTCAGCCTCTAATTTCACAGGGTAGATGCTGACCTTCTTCTCAAGTCAACCGTCCCGGATCGGGGCTGAGGGGGAAGGGGACAATGTTCCATAACCCCTGAGCTCCGGTTCGGGATGGGTTTTTTTAACAACCTGCTTCATCCCCACCCATACCTTCCTCACATCCCTTTTCCTCTCCTCTTCACATTCTATACATTTTTACGCCGTGTCTAAGGTGGAGCCGCCATGCCGATGGACTGCCAGGTCACCAGGCGGGAGGGGTGGTCCGAAATGGCGGCGCCTGGCTCTGCCAGGCCTGTAAGCACCTTTTGCAATGCGGGCAACTGCAAGAGGTGATGAGCTATTGCGTCCCGTATAAAAAAGAGGGTCACCATGCCCATGTGTGAAAAAAACCAAAAAAACCCCAACCCTCAACTTTTCCCGAAACAGCGACGGAGCCGCCCTTGGGCAGCTCCAGCAAAAAAATGGAGGTCCTCCCCCCTGTGCTTGCGCAGGAGACCCTCCATATTTCTCTAACCGGAGAGGAGGCTTACTCCTCTCCGCCTACGGGTGCAGGGGACTCCCCCTCACCCCCTTCTCTGGAGGTGCCTTCGGGCACCTCCCCTTTTCCAGCGGCAGTCCCCTCTTTTCTTTCCAAGGGGACTGCCAAGAAAGCCAGCAGGCAGCCCATTGCTGACTGCCCCTCGAGTAAGCGGCTCGGGAGGGCAAACCCCCTTAGGGGGGAGAGGGAAGCCAGGCCCCTTCGGTCGCTTCCCTCAAAAGACCTGCTGGCAAGAATTTTAAACCTTGCCGGGGTCAAGGCCTGTGCCTCCCCACACAAGACTGGCGACACTGCCAAGGGGACCTGCGATGTCCTGGGAGGGGATGGCCAACTGGAGGCCCCTCCTGTGATAGACATGGTCCTTGAGGAGACCCAGCCTCAGACGGTAGGGCCTTCCATGGGGGGGAATCCGAGCTCGGCGCCAAATACCGAACCCGAATCCGCCCCTATGCAAGGTCCTCCTCAAACGGCTGGGCATTCTGAGGCAGTACAAGGAGGGAAGGGATCTCCTCGGGATGGTGCCCCTGCGACGACCAGGACCTTCTCCATTTCGGAGAAGGACCTGGCTGAGGCCGGTCCATCTGCCTAGGGGCTTCTACCGGCGGAGGTGAGAAGCGGGTTCATTCTCCGCCCTCCTCTCCTAAAAAGAAAAAGAAGACAAGAAAGACTAAAAAGACTCGGGGCTCCTCTCCATCCGCGGGATCTACGGGGACGGATGGGTCTGCTGCCACTCTGGCAAGCGACCAAGCCAAGATCGGCACATCCGGCCCCTCTGCCCTCCCGGGTACGGAGCTCCTGACCATGACAAAGACCCTTTTAAAGTGCACAGGGTGGAGCCCTGTCCCCCGAGGTGGAGCGAGTGGCTCGGAGACGGTGGTTCCGCGAAAAGAGGGCCTCCGAAGCCACAACGCCCGCCTAAGGTTTCGAGGCGGAGGGAGGAAAAGAGTCGCATGGCGAGCCCAACCTCCCCCAATAAGTCCTCGAAGGCGACAGCGCCTTCAGCGCTTTGTCCGGCCAACAGCGCCCGGGGTTCTGCCCCCGGGAAGCGTACGGCCATTCCCGTGAGGGTCTTCTGTTCGAAGAGGGCCCCCGCGTCTCCTCCGAGCTAGGCCTGGAGGGCATATTCCTTCAATGGAATTGCGGTGGACTCCGGGCCAACTGGGAGGAGCTGCGGAGGCTCGTCTCGTCCCGTTCCCCGTTAGCTATCTTTCTGCAGGAGGCCATGCTAGGCGCGTGCCCCCTGCCCGCCCTCCCGGGGTATAAGGGTCTTGCGACCCCACCACCACGGGATGGCCGGGCTGGGGGATGCGCGGTTTACACCCGGCATGATGACTCTGTTCTTCCTTTCTCTTTAGATACCTCCTTTCAGGCAGTGGCTGTGCAGCTGCACCTGGATAGGAGGTATACTATCATTTCTGCGTACATTCCACCGTCAGCTGACTTCGACGCGGGGGACTTCCGCCGCGTCGTGGCACGGTTGCCGAGGCCCTTTCTCTTGCTTGGAGATCTGAACGGCAGGCATCCTCTTTGGGAAGATTACTCAATAAATCCCAGGGGACAAGTCCTTGCCGATCTGATCGAAGAGCTTGAGATGGGTGTCCTAAACGTGGATGAGTTTACGCATCACTGTCCGAGAACCGCTTCATTTTTTTGCCTTGACCTATCTTTGTGCTCTTCGGATGCACAGCCTGATTTTGATTGGGGGGTGGTCGATGACCTCCATGGTAGTGATCACTTTCCCATTCAAATATCATTTTCAGGGCAACTGCCGCCTGAGAGACCACCTCGGTGGTGCTTGGCGCGGGCGCGGTGGCCTGCATTTCAGGAAATGACTGAATTCTCTATCTCAGTCGAGGAGTTTAAGTCGGTAGATGAGGCCGTTGAATTCTTCTCCGGCAACCTCATCGCCGTGGGCCTGACTACTATTCCTAGGACGTCTGGCCGTTTTGCACGCCGACCACTCCCATGGTGGTCGGCCGAGTGTGAGACGTCCCTCAAACAGAAGCGTTATGCCTACATGCGCTATAAGCGCCGCCCGAACGATTTCACTGTGGCTGAATTTCGTCGGGCTAGGGCTAGGTTCTACCCTAAGCCCTTTGGGTTTAGGGCCAGGAAACTCCTTCGAGAGGTAGATATACCTCTCGGGCCGGTGGCGCCTCTGGTTCTGCCCAGGACTCCACCCTGGAGGGTACCACATTTGGCTATTTGTCGCCACGCTTCTGCTACCAAAGCTTGTATTGCGTTCGACCTTTTTGGAGCACACATCGTGCCACGCTGGAACCGTGCCAGTGTATATGGGTGGCTCCAAGTCCCAAGAGGGGGTCGGCTTCCACGCCGTATCCCCTCTGTTTGAAGTCAGCGGGGCTCTACCAGGCGCTGCGTCTGTCTTCACGGCCGAGCTGGTGGCAATACACCACTCGGTACGGGAGATTACGCGACGTGCCCGGTTCGGAGACCGGATTGTGATCTATAGCGAATTCCCCAAAGCTCCCTGAGTGCTCTCAGGGCATTGGAATCTCCGCATCCCCTGGTTCGCGATATTCTTGACGCCACGGTTTTGGCGAGCCGGGCAGATGTCGAGATTATCTTCTGCTGGGTTCCTGGACATTTAGGAATTGCGGAGAATGAGGGCGCCAAAGAGTCCGCGAGGACTCTGCGACCGGACCAGCGTTTCGCTCTTCCTCACACCGACTATATGGCAGGAATACGGGCAGCTCTTCGGACTGCTTGGCAAAGAAGATGGGAGACGGTCGAAGGGAACTTAAAGTTGCGTGCCATTGCGCCGCGACTGTTCCCATGGACCTATCCCCCAATGCCGCGGCGGCTTCAGGTTGCTTTCTGTCGTCTCCGAATCGGAGACACTCGTGTGACGCATCGCTATTGATGGAGCAATCGCCTGCGCCCTATTGCAACGACTGCGTCGTCCCCCAGACTGTTCGGCACATTTTTGTCGAATGTCCCAGTCTGGGTGATCTTCGCGCACGATACCTGTGCCGGTACCGGGATGGGCGGGGTCGCTACCGCCTGTCACTTGTACTCGGGACAGATTCGTGCACATTGACTTGTTGACTTCTTGGGGGAGGCCGGCCTTCTCCCTATTATTTAAGCAAGGTTTGTTTTTTTTTGTTTTTTGCATTTGTTTTTTGATTTTTGTTTTTTCCTTTGGTTTCAAGCTCCTGCGCCGGGGTGGACCTCTCCCCGGCGCACCAGCTTGCTTCCTTTCCCCCTTTTTGGGGTGTTCTTTTTTTTCGCTCTAATTTTATTTTAAAGTAGCCTAGAACTAGGCGAGTTTTAATACGGCGACTAATGCCCAAGCAGGCATTCGCCAGATGAGCGCTTAAAAAAAAAAAATAGGGCTAGGTTCCGGTATATTTGGAAGCACGCCTGCCGCTCTTCTTGGCGGGCATACGTGTTTTTACTTAACGGGAAGACCCCTTTAGCTGAGGTGTGGAAGCGAGTCAAAAGGATTCGTGGCAAGTTCTCGCAGGACCTCCCTCCCGTTCTCCAGGAGAATGGGACCGCAATCTCGGACCCCGCGTCCGTGGCGGAATCCTTAGCGACCGCTTTTTCCGCATTCTCTAGCCGTGATGCTGCTCCGCCAGCATTCAATGCACGTCGTGATGTCGCGGAAGGCCGCCGGCTGGATTTTACCTCGAGAGGCGGAGAACCCTTCAACGACAAGTTTAATGTGAGCGAGTTGCGTTCCGCTCTCGCTTCGTGCGCGGACACCGCCCATGGTCCCGACGATGTCTCGTACGCCATGCTTCGACACCTGGGTGAGTGAGGCATGGCCTTTCTGTTTGATTTGTTTAACAGAATCTGGGTGGAAGGTCTTCTCCCAGACTCCTGGCGAATCGCTACTGTGCTCGCCTTTCGCAAACCGGGGAGAGATCACTCTACTCGGGCCGGTTTCCGCCCAATCTCTCTAACCTCTTGCGTGTGCAAGTTGATGGAGAAATTGGTAAATGTTAGATTAGCCTTTTTCCTGGACAGCGGAGGCCCTCTTTCTTCCGCACAGTGCGGCTTCGCAAGTTCCACTCCACGTCGGATGCTCTGCTCCGACTGGAGAATGCCGTCTGCGAGGCTTTCCTTCGTAGACAGCACTACGCCACGGTGTTTTTCGATGAGGAGAAGGCCTATGATACCGCATGGCGATACGGTATCATGGAGACTCTCCACACGATGGGGGCGAGGGGACGCCTCCCAATGTTTATATCTGAATTTTTGCGAGATCGTCGATTCCGCGTACGGGTGGGGTGAGCCCTCTCCGGCCCAAAGGAGCAGGAGGAGATTGTCCCGCAGGGAAGTGTCCTCAGTGTCACACTCTTTGCCCTGAGCATCAACGGCATCACCTCCGTGCTGCGTGAAGATGTTCTCGCTACGCTCTACGTGGACGACCTTTCGATCTCTTTTGGCGCGGCCCAGATGCCAACTCTGGAGCGTCGACTCCAACAGGCATTGAACCGCATCTCTCGCTATGCCGAAGCGCACACGTTTCGGTTTTCTTTGGCTAAGACTAAGGTGGTGCACTTCTGCCGCCATCCACGGCTTTACCCCGACCCAGATTTGTTTCTTAATGGGGGTGCGCCTGGATGTGGTTGAGTCGCACCGTTTCCTTGGTCTTGTATTCGACCGACGCCTCACCTGGGAGGCTCATATTCGCATCCTTAGGGTCTCTTGTACCCGCGCCATGGACATTCTCCGTTCGGTGACGTTCAGCGCTTAGGGCGCTGATAGGGCTACTGCCTTACTTATTTATCGATCCTTTGTTCGCTCGAAGCTCGACTACGGATGCGAGTTTTATGCATCCGCAGCCGAGCGTTTATTGCGGAAGGTGGATTCGATCCACCGGTGCCTTCCGCACTTCCCTCATTGAGAGCCTGTTGGTCGATGCTGGGGAGATGCCACTCGCTCGTCGCCGCGTGCAGTGCATCACTCGCCTGTACGCGCGAGCCCGGCGCCTTCCTCAGTCGCTAACAGCTCTCACTGCATTCGCAGCTGATCTCGATGGTGCCTATGCTGCCGAGAGACGCCAGTCATAACCTAAACCCAAAGGGTTTAGGGCCAGGAAACTCCTTCGAGAGGTAGATATAGCTCTCGGGCCAGTGGCGCCCCTGGAGCGTACCACATTTGGCTATTTGTCGCCACGCCTCTGCTCCCAAAGCTTATACTGCGCCGGGAGTATTGCGTTCGACCTTTTTGGAGCACACATCGTGTCACGCTGGAACCGTGCCAGTGTATACGGATGGCTCCAAGTCCCAAGAGGGGGTCGGCTTCCACGCCGTATCTCCTCTGTTTGAAGTCAGCGGGGCTCTACCAGGCGCTGCGTCTGTCTTCACGGCCGAGCTGGTGGCAATACACCACTCGGTACGGGAGATTACGCGACGTGCCCGGTTCGGAGACCGGATTGTGATCTATAGCGACTAACAAAGCGCCCTGAGTGCTCTCGGGGCATTGGAATCTCCGCATCCCCTGCTTCGCGATATCCGTTACGCCACGGTTTTGCGAGCCGGGCAGATGTCGAGATTATCTTCTGCTGGGTTCCTGGACATTTAGGAATTGCGGAGAATGAGGGCGCCAAAGAGTCCGCGAGGACTCTGCGACCGGACCAGCGTTTCGCTCTTCCTCACACCGACTATATGGCAGGAATACGGGCAGCTCTTCGGACTGCTTGGCAAAGAAGATGGGAGACGGTCGAAGGAAACTTAAAGTTGCGTGCCATTGCGCCGCGACTGTTCCCATGGACCTATCCCCCAATGCCGCGGCGGCTTCAGGTTGCTTTCTGTCGTCTCCGAATCGGAGACACTCGTGTGACGCATCGCTATTGATGGAGCAATCGCCTGCGCCCTATTGCAACGACTGCGTCGTCCCCCAGACTGTTCGGCACATTTTTGTCGAATGTCCCAGTCTGGGTGATCTTCGCGCACGATACCTGTGCCGGTACCGGGATGGGCGGGGTCGCTACCGCCTGTCACTTGTACTCGGGACAGATTCGTGCACATTGACTTGTTGACTTCTTGGGGGAGGCCGGCCTTCTCCCTATTATTTAAGCAAGGTTTGTTTTTTTTTGTTTTTTGCATTTGTTTTTTGATTTTTGTTTTTTCCTTTGGTTTCAAGCTCCTGCGCCGGGGTGGACCTCTCCCCGGCGCACCAGCTTGCTTCCTTTCCCCCTTTTTGGGGTGTTCTTTTTTTTCGCTCTAATTTTATTTTAAAGTAGCCTAGAACTAGGCGAGTTTTAATACGGCGACTAATGCCCAAGCAGGCATTCGCCAGATGAGCTCTTAAAAAAAAAAAATAGGGCTAGGTTCCGGTATATTTGGAAGCACGCCTGCCGCTCTTCTTGGCGGGCATACGTGTTTTTACTTAACGGGAAGACCCCTTTAGCTGAGGTGTGGAAGCGAGTCAAAAGGATTCGTGGCAAGTTCTCGCAGGACCTCCCTCCCGTTCTCCAGGAGAATGGGACCGCAATCTCGGACCCCGCGTCCGTGGCGGAATCCTTAGCGACCGCTTTTTCCGCATTCTCTAGCCGTGATGCTGCTCCGCCAGCATTCAATGCACGTCGTGATGTCGCGGAAGGCCGCCGGCTGGATTTTACCTCGAGAGGCGGAGAACCCTTCAACGACAAGTTTAATGTGAGTGAGTTGCGTTCCGCTCTCGCTTCGTGCGCGGACACCGCCCATGGTCCCGACGATGTCTCGTACGCCATGCTTCGACACCTGGGTGAGCGAGGCATGGCCTTTCTGTTTGATTTGTTTAACAGAATCTGGGTGGAAGGTCTTCTCCCAGACTCCTGGCGAATCGCTACTGTGCTCGCCTTTCGCAAACCGGGGAGAGATCACTCTACTCGGGCCGGTTTCCGCCCAATCTCTCTAACCTCTTGCGTGTGCAAGTTGATGGAGAAATTGGTAAATGTTAGATTAGCCTTTTTCCTGGACAGCGGAGGCCCTCTTTCTTCCGCACAGTGCGGCTTCGCAAGTTCCACTCCACGTCGGATGCTCTGCTCCGACTGGAGAATGCCGTCTGCGAGGCTTTCCTTCGTAGACAGCACTACGCCACGGTGTTTTTCGATGAGGAGAAGGCCTATGATACCGCATGGCGATACGGTATCATGGAGACTCTCCACACGATGGGGGCGAGGGGACGCCTCCCAATGTTTATATCTGAATTTTTGCGAGATCGTCGATTCCGCGTACGGGTGGGGTGAGCCCTCTCCGGCCCAAAGGAGCAGGAGGAGATTGTCCCGCAGGGAAGTGTCCTCAGTGTCAAACTCTTTGCCCTGAGCATCAACGGCATCACCTCCGTGCTGCGTGAAGATGTTCTCGCTACGCTCTACGTGGACGACCTTTCGATCTCTTTTGGCGCGGCCCAGATGCCAACTCTGGAGCGTCGACTCCAACAGGCATTGAACCGCATCTCTCGCTATGCCGAAGCGCACACGTTTCGGTTTTCTTTGGCTAAGACTAAGGTGGTGCACTTCTGCCGCCATCCACGGCTTTACCCCGACCCAGATTTGTTTCTTAATGGGGGTGCGCCTGGATGTGGTTGAGTCGCACCGTTTCCTTGGTCTTGTATTCGACCGACGCCTCACCTGGGAGGCTCATATTCGCATCCTTAGGGTCTCTTGTACCCGCGCCATGGACATTCTCCGTTCGGTGACGTTCAGCGCTTAGGGCGCTGATAGGGCTACTGCCTTACTTATTTATCGATCCTTTGTTCGCTCGAAGCTCGACTACGGATGCGAGTTTTATGCATCCGCAGCCGAGCGTTTATTGCGGAAGGTGGATTCGATCCACCGGTGCCTTCCGCACTTCCCTCATTGAGAGCCTGTTGGTCGATGCTGGGGAGATGCCACTCGCTCGTCGCCGCGTGCAGTGCATCACTCGCCTGTACGCGCGAGCCCGGCGCCTTCCTCAGTCGCTAACAGCTCTCACTGCATTCGCAGCTGATCTCGATGGTGCCTATGCTGCCGAGAGACGCCAGTCATAACCTAAACCCAAAGGGTTTAGGGCCAGGAAACTCCTTCGAGAGGTAGATATAGCTCTCGGGCCAGTGGCGCCCCTGGAGCGTACCACATTTGGCTATTTGTCGCCACGCCTCTGCTCCCAAAGCTTATACTGCGCCGGGAGTATTGCGTTCGACCTTTTTGGAGCACACATCGTGTCACGCTGGAACCGTGCCAGTGTATACGGATGGCTCCAAGTCCCAAGAGGGGGTCGGCTTCCACGCCGTATCTCCTCTGTTTGACGTCAGCGGGGCTCTACCAGGCGCTGCGTCTGTCTTCACGGCCGAGCTGGTGGCAATACACCACTCGGTACGGGAGATTACGCGACGTGCCCGGTTCGGAGACCGGATTGTGATCTATAGCGACTAACAAAGCGCCCTGAGTGCTCTCGGGGCATTGGAATCTCCGCATCCCCTGCTTCGCGATATCCGTTACGCCACGGTTTTGCGAGCCGGGCAGATGTCGAGATTATCTTCTGCTGGGTTCCTGGACATTTAGGAATTGCGGAGAATGAGGGCGCCAAAGAGTCCGCGAGGACTCTGCGACCGGACCAGCGTTTCGCTCTTCCTCACCCCGACTATATGGCAGGAATACGGGCAGCTCTTCGGACTGCTTGGCAAAGAAGATGGGAGACGGTCGAAGGAAACTTAAAGTTGCGTGCCATTGCGCCGCGACTGTTCCCATGGACCTATCCCCCAATGCCGCGGCGGCTTCAGGTTGCTTTCTGTCGTCTCCGAATCGGAGACACTCGTGTGACGCATCGCTATTGATGGAGCAATCGCCTGCGCCCTATTGCAACGACTGCGTCGTCCCCCAGACTGTTCGGCACATTTTTGTCGAATGTCCCAGTCTGGGTGATCTTCGCGTACGATACCTGTGCCGGTACCGGGATGGGCGGGGTCGCTACCGCCTGTCACTTGTACTCGGGACAGATTCGTGCACATTGACTTGTTGACTTCTTGGGGGAGGCCGGCCTTCTCCCTATTATTTAAGCAAGGTTTGTTTTTTTTTGTTTTTTGCATTTGTTTTTTGATTTTTGTTTTTTCCTTTGGTTTCAAGCTCCTGCGCCGGGGTGGACCTCTCCCCGGCGCACCAGCTTGCTTCCTTTCCCCCTTTTTGGGGTGTTCTTTTTTTTCGCTCTAATTTTATTTTAAAGTAGCCTAGAACTAGGCGAGTTTTAATACGGCGACTAATGCCCAAGCAGGCATTCGCCAGATGAGCTCTTAAAAAAAAAAAATAGGGCTAGGTTCCGGTATATTTGGAAGCACGCCTGCCGCTCTTCTTGGCGGGCATACGTGTTTTTACTTAACGGGAAGACCCCTTTAGCTGAGGTGTGGAAGCGAGTCAAAAGGATTCGTGGCAAGTTCTCGCAGGACCTCCCTCCCGTTCTCCAGGAGAATGGGACCGCAATCTCGGACCCCGCGTCCGTGGCGGAATCCTTAGCGACCGCTTTTTCCGCATTCTCTAGCCGTGATGCTGCTCCGCCAGCATTCAATGCACGTCGTGATGTCGCGGAAGGCCGCCGGCTGGATTTTACCTCGAGAGGCGGAGAACCCTTCAACGACAAGTTTAATGTGAGTGAGTTGCGTTCCGCTCTCGCTTCGTGCGCGGACACCGCCCATGGTCCCGACGATGTCTCGTACGCCATGCTTCGACACCTGGGTGAGCGAGGCATGGCCTTTCTGTTTGATTTGTTTAACAGAATCTGGGTGGAAGGTCTTCTCCCAGACTCCTGGCGAATCGCTACTGTGCTCGCCTTTCGCAAACCGGGGAGAGATCACTCTACTCGGGCCGGTTTCCGCCCAATCTCTCTAACCTCTTGCGTGTGCAAGTTGATGGAGAAATTGGTAAATGTTAGATTAGCCTTTTTCCTGGACAGCGGAGGCCCTCTTTCTTCCGCACAGTGCGGCTTCGCAAGTTCCACTCCACGTCGGATGCTCTGCTCCGACTGGAGAATGCCGTCTGCGAGGCTTTCCTTCGTAGACAGCACTACGCCACGGTGTTTTTCGATGAGGAGAAGGCCTATGATACCGCATGGCGATACGGTATCATGGAGACTCTCCACACGATGGGGGCGAGGGGACGCCTCCCAATGTTTATATCTGAATTTTTGCGAGATCGTCGATTCCGCGTACGGGTGGGGTGAGCCCTCTCCGGCCCAAAGGAGCAGGAGGAGATTGTCCCGCAGGGAAGTGTCCTCAGTGTCACACTCTTTGCCCTGAGCATCAACGGCATCACCTCCGTGCTGCGTGAAGATGTTCTCGCTACGCTCTACGTGGACGACCTTTCGATCTCTTTTGGCGCGGCCCAGATGCCAACTCTGGAGCGTCGACTCCAACAGGCATTGAACCGCATCTCTCGCTATGCCGAAGCGCACACGTTTCGGTTTTCTTTGGCTAAGACTAAGGTGGTGCACTTCTGCCGCCATCCACGGCTTTACCCCGACCCAGATTTGTTTCTTAATGGGGGTGCGCCTGGATGTGGTTGAGTCGCACCGTTTCCTTGGTCTTGTATTCGACCGACGCCTCACCTGGGAGGCTCATATTCGCATCCTTAGGGTCTCTTGTACCCGCGCCATGGACATTCTCCGTTCGGTGACGTTCAGCGCTTAGGGCGCTGATAGGGCTACTGCCTTACTTATTTATCGATCCTTTGTTCGCTCGAAGCTCGACTACGGATGCGAGTTTTATGCATCCGCAGCCGAGCGTTTATTGCGGAAGGTGGATTCGATCCACCGGTGCCTTCCGCACTTCCCTCATTGAGAGCCTGTTGGTCGATGCTGGGGAGATGCCACTCGCTCGTCGCCGCGTGCAGTGCATCACTCGCCTGTACGCGCGAGCCCGGCGCCTTCCTCAGTCGCTAACAGCTCTCACTGCATTCGCAGCTGATCTCGATGGTGCCTATGCTGCCGAGAGACGCCAGTCATAACCTAAACCCAAAGGGTTTAGGGCCAGGAAACTCCTTCGAGAGGTAGATATAGCTCTCGGGCCAGTGGCGCCCCTGGAGCGTACCACATTTGGCTATTTGTCGCCACGCCTCTGCTCCCAAAGCTTATACTGCGCCGGGAGTATTGCGTTCGACCTTTTTGGAGCACACATCGTGTCACGCTGGAACCGTGCCAGTGTATACGGATGGCTCCAAGTCCCAAGAGGGGGTCGGCTTCCACGCCGTATCTCCTCTGTTTGAAGTCAGCGGGGCTCTACCAGGCGCTGCGTCTGTCTTCACGGCCGAGCTGGTGGCAATACACCACTCGGTACGGGAGATTACGCGACGTGCCCGGTTCGGAGACCGGATTGTGATCTATAGCGACTAACAAAGCGCCCTGAGTGCTCTCGGGGCATTGGAATCTCCGCATCCCCTGGTTCGCGAAATCCGTGACGCCACGGTTTTGGCGAGCCGGGCAGATGTCGAGATTATCTTCTGCTGGGTTCCTGGACATTTAGGAATTGCGGAGAATGAGGGCGCCAAAGAGTCCGCGAGGACTCTGCGACCGGACCAGCGTTTCGCTCTTCCTCACACCGACTATATGGCAGGAATACGGGCAGCTCTTCGGACTGCTTGGCAAAGAAGATGGGAGACGGTCGAAGGAAACTTAAAGTTGCGTGCCATTGCGCCGCGACTGTTCCCATGGACCTATCCCCCAATGCCGCGGCGGCTTCAGGTTGCTTTCTGTCGTCTCCGAATCGGAGACACTCGTGTGACGCATCGCTATTGATGGAGCAATCGCCTGCGCCCTATTGCAACGACTGCGTCGTCCCCCAGACTGTTCGGCACATTTTTGTCGAATGTCCCAGTCTGGGTGATCTTCGCGCACGATACCTGTGCCGGTACCGGGATGGGCGGGGTCGCTACCGCCTGTCACTTGTACTCGGGACAGATTCGTGCACATTGACTTGTTGACTTCTTGGGGGAGGCCGGCCTTCTCCCTATTATTCAAGCAAGGTTTGTTTTTTTTTGTTTTTTGCATTTGTTTTTTGATTTTTGTTTTTTCCTTTGGTTTCAAGCTCCTGCGCCGGGGTGGACCTCTCCCCGGCGCACCAGCTTGCTTCCTTTCCCCCTTTTTGGGGTGTTCTTTTTTTTCGCTCTAATTTTATTTTAAAGTAGCCTAGAACTAGGCGAGTTTTAATACGGCGACTAATGCCCAAGCAGGCATTCGCCAGATGAGCTCTTAAAAAAAAAAAATAGGGCTAGGTTCCGGTATATTTGGAAGCACGCCTGCCGCTCTTCTTGGCGGGCATACGTGTTTTTACTTAACGGGAAGACCCCTTTAGCTGAGGTGTGGAAGCGAGTCAAAAGGATTCGTGGCAAGTTCTCGCAGGACCTCCCTCCCGTTCTCCAGGAGAATGGGACCGCAATCTCGGACCCCGCGTCCGTGGCGGAATCCTTAGCGACCGCTTTTTCCGCATTCTCTAGCCGTGATGCTGCTCCGCCAGCATTCAATGCACGTCGTGATGTCGCGGAAGGCCGCCGGCTGGATTTTACCTCGAGAGGCGGAGAACCCTTCAACGACAAGTTTAATGTGAGTGAGTTGCGTTCCGCTCTCGCTTCGTGCGCGGACACCGCCCATGGTCCCGACGATGTCTCGTACGCCATGCTTCGACACCTGGGTGAGCGAGGCATGGCCTTTCTGTTTGATTTGTTTAACAGAATCTGGGTGGAAGGTCTTCTCCCAGACTCCTGGCGAATCGCTACTGTGCTCGCCTTTCGCAAACCGGGGAGAGATCACTCTACTCGGGCCGGTTTCCGCCCAATCTCTCTAACCTCTTGCGTGTGCAAGTTGATGGAGAAATTGGTAAATGTTAGATTAGCCTTTTTCCTGGACAGCGGAGGCCCTCTTTCTTCCGCACAGTGCGGCTTCGCAAGTTCCACTCCACGTCGGATGCTCTGCTCCGACTGGAGAATGCCGTCTGCGAGGCTTTCCTTCGTAGACAGCACTACGCCACGGTGTTTTTCGATGAGGAGAAGGCCTATGATACCGCATGGCGATACGGTATCATGGAGACTCTCCACACGATGGGGGCGAGGGGACGCCTCCCAATGTTTATATCTGAATTTTTGCGAGATCGTCGATTCCGCGTACGGGTGGGGTGAGCCCTCTCCGGCCCAAAGGAGCAGGAGGAGATTGTCCCGCAGGGAAGTGTCCTCAGTGTCACACTCTTTGCCCTGAGCATCAACGGCATCACCTCCGTGCTGCGTGA
The DNA here is from genome assembly GCA_963969495.1 of Ceratothoa steindachneri. Lineage (NCBI taxonomy): Eukaryota > Metazoa > Arthropoda > Malacostraca > Isopoda > Cymothoidae > Ceratothoa > Ceratothoa steindachneri. Next base: position 42,818,599 of record OZ018327.1, read on the forward strand.
AGATGTTCTCGCTACGCTCTACGTGGACGACCTTTCGATCTCTTTTGGCGCGGCCCAGATGCCAACTCTGGAGCGTCGACTCCAACAGGCATTGAACCGCATCTCTCGCTATGCCGAAGCGCACACGTTTCGGTTTTCTTTGGCTAAGACTAAGATGGTGCACTTCTGCCGCCATCCACGGCTTTACCCCGACCCAGATTTGTTTCTTAATGGGGGTGCGCCTGGATGTGGTTGAGTCGCACCGTTTCCTTGGTCTTGTATTCGACCGACGCCTCACCTGGGAGGCTCATATTCGCATCCTTAGGGTCTCTTGTACCCGCGCCATGGACATTCTCCGTTCGGTGACGTTCAGCGCTTAGGGCGCTGATAGGGCTACTGCCTTACTTATTTATCGATCCTTTGTTCGCTCGAAGCTCGACTACGGATGCGAGTTTTATGCATCCGCAGCCGAGCGTTTATTGCGGAAGGTGGATTCGATCCACCGGTGCCTTCCGCACTTCCCTCATTGAGAGCCTGTTGGTCGATGCTGGGGAGATGCCACTCGCTCGTCGCCGCGTGCAGTGCATCACTCGCCTGTACGCGCGAGCCCGGCGCCTTCCTCAGTCGCTAACAGCTCTCACTGCATTCGCAGCTGATCTCGATGGTGCCTATGCTGCCGAGAGACGCCAGTCATAACCTAACCCAAAGGGTTTAGGGCCAGGAAACTCCTTCGAGAGGTAGATATAGCTCTCGGGCCAGTGGCGCCCCTGGTTCTGCCCAGGACGCCACCCTGGAGCGTACCACATTTGGCTATTTGTCGCCACGCCTCTGCTCCCAAAGCTTATACTGCGCCGGGAGTATTGCGTTCGACCTTTTTGGAGCACACATCGTGTCACGCTGAAACCGTGCCAGTGTATACGGATGGCTCCAAGTCCCAAGAGGGGGTCGGCTTCCACGCCGTATCTCCTCTGTTTGAAGTCAGCGGGGCTCTACCAGGCGCTGCGTCTGTCTCCACGGCCGAGCTGGTGGCAATACACCACTCGGTACGGGAGATTACGCGACGTGCCCGGTTCGGAGACCGGATTGTGATCTATAGCGACTAACAAAGCGCCCTGAGTGCTCTCGGGGCATTGGAATCTCCGCATCCCCTGCTTCGCGATATCCGTTACGCCACGGTTTTGCGAGCCGGGCAGATGGGTTCCTGGACATTTAGGAATTCGGAGAATGAGGGCGCCAAAGAGTCCGCGAGGACTCTGCGACCGGACCAGCGTTTCGCTCTTCCTCACACCGACTACATGGCAGGAATACGGGCAGCTCTTCGGACTGCTTGGCAAAGAAGATGGGAGACGGTCGAAGGGAACTTAAAGTTGCGTACCATTTCGCCGCGACTGTTCCTATGGACCTATCCCCCAATGCCGCGACGGCTTCAGGTTGCTTTCTGTCTTCTCCGAATCGGGCACACTCGTGTGACTCATCGCTATTTGATGGAACAATCGCCTGCGCCCTATTGCAACGACTGCGTCGTCCCCGCGACTGTTCGCCACATTCTTGTCGAATGTCCCCGTTTGAGTGATCTTCGCGCAGGACACCTGTCCCGGTACCGGGATGGGCGGGGTCGCTACCGCCTGTCCCTTGTACTCGGGATGAGTGCGTGCACATCGACTGATGGACTTGTTTACTTTTGGGGGGAGTCCGGCCTTCTCCCTATTATTTTAGCAGGGTTTGTTTTGTTTTTTCCTTCAGGTGGCACGCTCCTACGCCGGGGGGACCTCCCCTCGACCCAGGGGCTTGCTTCCTTTCCCCCATTTGGGGCGTTTTTTTCGTTTCTTTAGTTTTATTTTAAAGTAGCCTAGAACTAGGCCAGTTTTAATACGGCGACTAATGCCCAAGTAGGCAGTCGCCAGATGAGCTCTTAAAAAAAAATCAAAAAAATCTGACCTGTATCATTGGCCACCAATAAGCGGGCAACCTTTGGAGCTAACTGGGCTGAGCCTCGAGTCTTCAATGGACTCTTCTCCTGTTGCTGAAGCCAGATGGGCTCTATAAAAAAAATAAATCCTGTTGCTGAATATTCTCTCCTCAAGCCTGTCCCGTCCTTCACAGGACGTAGGCCTCTAACCGGTACAAACGTAGCAGAAATCCACCGAGTGCCTCGTACTTTGCCCAGATCGCTTTCTTCACCCACTCATGATCCAATGGAAGTCGATGATATTCCAACATCGCAGGCCGCGGTTGTCGGATCAACCCATCAGACATCGAAAGCCCCCTTGGCCCATAAGTCTGTATCTACCGTCCGAAAATCTCTTTTCGACCGTCCGTTTCCGCCGGGCTATGCGTCCCAGTTACAGGCAGGGGTTTCAACCGGTTCCTCGAAACTATCGGACTTACCCCCTGTCACTGCTCCTTCCAGAATCTCTCTGCCTGCTATAGCAGGCTCTTCGTCCCCCAAGCTCTTTGGGACGCACTTCAAACTCAACCTCAGCCACAAAGGAGAAAAAGATATCTACTGTGGTATCCAACCGTCCCACATAATATCCTCCATTTTATAATGGAATTGTAGAGCTCTTGCTAGCCGAGGGGATACGGCGTTAGTCTGCAATGTCCCGGCAAGAGCAGGCACAAACTTCAGCGTACGTAGAGATCTGCTTTCTTTCCCCTCCCGTCTCCGCAGCTCAACACACACACACTTCCAAGGAATTCCGCCGATGGGTATCTATATCCACATACCCCTGACGCGGAACAGGTCTCTCTACCCCTGGATGATGAAGGTTCCACCTGAACGCTGTTTAGTGTCAAAACAAAATACTTGCTGGCACCTCTTCCCAAAGAGGACCGGACCCTGGTGCTCTCACGCTCATCAGCATGGAATTGTAAAGGTGTTCTTTTTCAAGTGGAAAGAACTCAAAGTTCTTTTGACAACTCAACCAGGCTGTTATTTGTCTTCAGGAGATCAAACTGGGTACCTAGTTTTCGTATTTTCAACTCTATTGCTGCTGTTAGGAGCTCTTCTTACGGTAGAGTGTCAGTTATAGTTTCATCATCCCACCATGTATCTCCCCTCCCCCTTCACGCTCCCTTCCAAGCTGTTGCCGTGAGGGTTTTTCTTACAAGGCTTTTTACTGTTTGCTCTATTTACCTCCCACCTTATTTACCATTGTCAAGACCCGGCCTTTTAGAACTTATAGATCAGTTGCCCTCCCCGTTTTTATTACTCTGAGATTTTAATGCCCGTCCTCCTTATTGGAGTGACATCAGTCGGAATGCCAAAGGCAGTGATTTATAGTCTCTTTTACTATCTGATTTTCTCTGCGTTTTAAACACTGGCGATTCTACCTCTTATGTCCAGACGCATTCTTTTAGTTGTGCAATGTTTCCACCCGCTCGATAAATCCATTGCTTCACATTCTTCATCACTGATTGAAATATAAGAGGGGCGGTCAATAAGTTTTGCGAATCGGTAGGGCAAAACATAGAAAGGGGGATGGCTGTTTATGGGGGCGTTAGGACAAGTTATGACAAGTCAGGACCTGCAGCCGCACGCTCCTGCCTTGTCTTTCAAGAAGCAGTAGCTGATCGCAGATCGTCAGTCACAAATTTTTCAACAATGGAGAAGGTTGAGCACCGCGCAGTGACCAAATTTTTGCCCAGGGAAGGCAAGAATGCAAAAGAGATCCATGAACGTATGGTTGCAGTGTACGCCGACACCGCCCCTTCCTATGCAACCATTGCTCGCTGGAATAGGGAGTTCCGCCATGGTCGTGAGTCCCTTGAAGATGACTTCCGTCCAGGACGCCCGTCAGACGTGACCAACGAGGACAATGTGGCCCGTGTGGAGAGGATGATCTTCGAAAATCGACAGGTGAAGGTCGAAGAAATCGAGCGAGAACTTGGATATCACATGGAAGTGTTATGAACATCATCCACGACAATTTGGCCATGACCAAGGTCTCTGCCCGTTGGGCCCCTAGAAACCTAACGCCCCATGATCGATTTCAACGCCGTCAAAGTACACAAGGCCATAGTTGCACATGCAACCCTGCGCGAGTGCGGATTTGAGGAGCTCAATCATACCCCCTACAGTCCAGATCTAGCCCATAGCGACTACTTTTATTCCGCCAGCTCAAGGCTGCACTGCGTGGACGCCGGTTTGGGGACGATGAAGATGTCCAGCTCGCCGCCCAGGAGTGGATTGAACAGCAGTCGGGAGATTTCTAGTTATCTGGAATTCGAAGCCTCAGGGACAAGTGGCGCAAGTGCATTGAGGTCGAGGGTAGTTATATTGAAAAATAATAAAACACTTTTCCTCATATCTCGTTTCCTTATATCCGAATTGCAAAACTTATTGACCGCCACGCGTAAATGTCACTATCACTAATATCATTTGATTCATTGTCACTGCATGGGTTTGAAGTCACTATCTTCATAATTATCACTCTCGCTTGAAGACGTTATAATATACAACAAAATTAAAAGTTTGTGCTATATATTACTCAATCAATCGCAAGTAATTTCCAACTGGCATAGAACATGTTTTCGCCTTGCAAGTATAAACAAACCCCGCCCATTTATTGGTCATTTGAGAATTACGTCATTATAAGACACACTTCGAGTAATGCTCAAGAATGTTCATAGCGTAGTCCGGTAAAATTAAAAAACAGAAAAACAATCATTTCTTGACGATAACCCTTTCGTCGTCGGAGACGCGCAACAGTAGGCGTGACGAAAGCTGTTTCATCATCGCTGTTCCCCGGATTGTCTCACAGATTTTCGATGGTCAACTCTTGATGACCTCCATGGGAGTGACCACTTCCCTCTTGTCTTGTTGGCCGTTCATCCTATTCCTCATACAACCATGCCGATTGACAAGGCTTCCGAGAGGGGTCTTTCGCAAGTGCCTCCTTGGGAACCTTCAATTATGTGGCGGTTGAACGGACCCGTTCAACCGTGCCCTGGTAGACCTTGGAGTGTGCGACAGCCGCCAAAAAGTAGAAGTTAGCTCATGCCCGGTTCAGGTTGAACCCAACCTTGTATAACAAGATTGGGTTCACAAGGCTGTTCGGCGAAGTTCATAGTGCCGTTACATCATCAATTTCCTATATGACCCCTACTGCAAAGATCAAGAAGAGGATTAACAAGATCCAGGGTCGTTATGCCGTCCATAGAGATCCATAGTGAATGACAGCCTCGTGGTCAGCAACGCCTTGGTTGAGCATTTATAGGCTTTTCTATCCTATAAATAAAACGAAGAATCTCACCCTCTCAATTTTACAACAAAATCTAACTGTCCATATAATGCCTTATTCTCCATCCATGAGTTGCGTGCTGCATTGTCCCTTTGTAGAACTACTACTGTCCTTGACGAGATCCATTTTTATATGATTCAGCAATCCATCATTTTCTTACTCGACCTGTGCAACCTTATATGAGTGAAGGGTTTTACACGTCTTCATGGCGCGTTGGGATTGTCCTTTCCTTAGTCAAACCGAGCAGAAATGGGTTGGACGCAGATCACTACCGCCCTATAGCTCTTATCAGCTGTCTGAGTAAGTTGCTAGAGAAAATGGTGTTGGTGCGCCTGAACTGGTTCCTAGAAACCAATCACTTACTGTCTCGCATTTCAGTGCGGTTTTCGCAGGGGTCATAGTACCCTTGATGTCTTAGTACGTTTCAAGGGATCAGTCCGGAAAATTTTCTCGTTAAAGCACTGAGTCTTGACTATTTTTTTGACATTAAGAAAGCCAACGATACAATATGGAGATTAGGCGCCTTAAGGCAGGTACACGTTTGGGGTATGAGGTCTTGTAGTGTCTTTTATTCAAAGTTACTTAGCATCTCGATCCTTTAGAGTGCGTGTTGGAGACACCTGCTCTGACCTGCAACCCCAAGAGGAAGGAGTGCTTCAGATAGGAGTTATAAGTTCTTTATATTTTGTAATTACAATCACTGATATTCCCACTCTCCCAAAGGGTGTATCTGTCACCCTCTTTGTCGATGACATTGTGTGGGCATTGACGCAAGCCCTTGCCGCCCAGACAAGGCTCGCTCGGTGGTTTGAGGAGAGAGAGTATTCTTTAATTTTATTTACACCCCAATAAATAATGTGAACTAATAGCAAACCCTTCACAAATACAAAATGTACAACTATAGATTTTAAATGAATATTGCGGAAATATCCCAAATAGCTCTTATATCACAATAACATAAAAACCTATATTTCGTTATTCAAGGGAATGAATTGTTAAATACTAACGCCAGTCTAAATTTGCAGACGAATTCCTTAGGCCTTATCTGGGTGACGTTGGGAAAATACGTAAATTAAAAACAAAGAGTCTTGAGAAAAAATATATATTATTGAATAAACAGTTAGATTATTTAAGGGTGAATTTATACAGTAATAGTTTATGATTGGATTGAGAATTACACGTGAATTAAATTTGAATGAGTTAACGGGAATGGATTTACAATTGATAATATGGTTTGGTAATTAGAGTATAACAAATGATGATTGATTATAAGTAAATTTGGTAAATAGATTGAATTATAAGTAAATTGGTAAATAGATTGGATTATAAGTAAATTGGTTTATAAAGGAGTGGAATGGGTCTGTAAATGAGACAAAACAATCAAGCATTCGGGATTCTTTGGGGAAATATTTAGCTAAACAATTACAATTCAAATATCTACAGACCTTTTCACCGATGCAGCACAACTAAGCAAATGAAGCCTCGTGGCTTATTTTTAAGACGCTTGGAATAGCGGGTGTACCAATCTCCCGTTTTAAGTCAGAGTTACCAACCCTTGAAATTATATATATATATATATATATATATATATATATATATATATATATATATATATATATATATATATATATATATATATATATATCTCAAAGTAGCACGAGAGAATGATGGAAATGAATCCATTAAACCACATTGAATGAGAAAACGGAATAATTTTTCCTTGCAGTAATATTTTTATTACCTTTTTCGAAAAATCCGCGCAAGGAAGCGATTCGAACCAGGCACACTAAGGCAGCGAGCATCGCTTTGATCACAGTTAAAAGTATGCCTTTAGTACACTACGCTACGCAGAGAACCTAAAAATTCTCTGACTAGGATCGCTTTTAAGGAACACTTTCGCCAGCTCGAACGGAGACTAGGAAAGAAATATAAAATTAATTGGGAATTCAAAGAATAAATGAGGAATAGGTAAACGCGTGGCAGATATACAAATGTATATATCTCTCAAAGTAGCACGAGAGAATGATGGAAATGAATCCATTAAACCACATTGAAAGAGAAAACGGAATAATTTTTCCTTGCAGTAATATTTTTTTTAACTAGTTCGAATCGCTTTCCTGCACGGGTTTTTTCGAAAAAAGGTAATCAAAATATTACTGCAAGGAAAAATTATTCCGTTTTCTCTTTCAATGTGGTTTAATGGATTCATTTCCATCATTCTCTCGTGCTACTTTGAGAGATATATACATTTGTATATCTGCCGCGCGTTTACCTATTCCTCATTTATTCTTTGTATTCCAAATTAATTTTCTATTTCTTTCATAGTCTCCGTTCGAGCTGGCAAAAGTTTTCCTTAAATTTATTCTATTCAGAGAATTTTTAGGTTCTCTGCGTAGCGTAGTGTACTAACGGCATACTTTTAACTGTGATCAAAGAGGTGCTCACTGCCTCAGTGTGCCTGGTTCGAATCGTTTCCCTGCACGGATTTTTCGAAAAAGGTAATTAAAATATTACTGCAAGGAAAAATTATTCCGTTTTCTCTTTCAATGCTGTTTAATGGATATATATATATATATATATATATATATATATATATATATATATATATATATATATATATATATATATATATATATATATATTAAGAAATAAATATTTACATTTGTAGGGGTGCAGACACCTATAATACTGCCCCACCGAGGGAAAGCTAGCACAACACAATATATTTACATAAATTTTATTTTATATTGCTGCGAGGCCTCCTTACAACGCATCCAAAACGGGTTATTGTCTAAATTGTCTGACTCGGATTGCGGGTCAGGTGGTGATTAATAGTGCCACTCGATTGATGCGGGAGGTGGCGCGAGCGATGACCGGATCGTCGGCTGACGATTGTTCTGGACCTCACGAAAAGGCGACTGAAGGAGTTGCGCGTTGGTCGCTTGGTGTCCTCCAGCTGAGGTGGATTTTTTTTTTTTTTTTTAAGGGGCTATCTGGCGACTGCCGACTTAGGCATAAGTTGCCGTAAACAAACAGCCTAGTTCTAGGCTACTTTAAAAAATTGAACAGGAAACAATGAAAAGAAATAACAATAACATAGCAATGACAAAAACAACAACAATTAAACCAGGTTAAATGAAAGGGAGAAGGCCGGCCTCCCCCAAATAGGTCAATAAGTCCACCAGTCAAAGTACACGCACTCGTCCCGAGTACAAGGGGCAGGCGGTAGTGACCCCGCCCATCCCGGTACCGGGACAGGTGTCGTGCGCGAAGATCACCCAGACTGGAACATTCGACAAGAATGTGCCAAACAGTCTGGGGGACGACGCAGTCGTTGCAATAGGGCGCAGGCGAGCGCTCCATCAAATAGCGATGCGTCACACGAGTGTGCCCGATTCGGAGACGACAGAAAGCAACCTGAAGCCGCCGCGGCATTGGGGGAAAGGTCCATGGGAACAGTCGCGGTGCAATGGCACGCAACCGTCTCCCATCTTCTGTGCCAAGCAGTCCGAAGAGGTGCCCGTATTCCTGCCATGTAGTCAGTGTGAGGAAGAGCGAAACGCTGGTCCGGTCGCAGAGTCCTCGCGGACTCTTTGGCGCCCTCATCGGCGCGCTCATTCCCCGCAATTCCTACATGTCCAGGAACCAAGCAGAAGATAGTCTCGACATCTGCCCGGCTCGCCAAAACCGTGGCGTAACGGATTTCGCGAAGCAGGGGATGCGGAGATTCCAATGCCCCGAGAGCACTCAGGGCGCTTTGTAAGTCGCTATAGATCACAATCCGGTCTCCAAACCGGGCACGTCGCGTAATCTCCCGTACCGAGTGGTGTATTGCCACCAGCTCGGCCGTGAAGACAGACGCAGCGCCTGGTAGAGCCCCGCTGACTTCAAACAGAGGAGATACGGCGTGGAAGCCGACCCCCTCTTGGGACTTGGAGCCATCCGTATACACTGGCACAGTACCAGCGTGACACGATGTGTGCTCCAAAAAGGTCGAACGCAATACTCCCGGCGCAGTACAAGCTTTGGGAGCAGACGCGTGGCGACAAATAGCCAAATGTGGTACCCTCCAGGGTGGCGTCCTGGGCAGAACCAAATACGCAACCGGCCCGAGAGCTATATCTACCTTTCGAAGGAGTTTCCTAGCCCTAAACCCAAAGGGCTTAGGGTATGACTGGCGTCTCTCGGCGGCATAGGCACCATCGAGATCAGCTGCGGATGCAGTGAAAGCTGTTGGCGACAGAGGTAGGCGCCGGGCTCGCGCGTACAGGCGAGTGGCATCGACCAACAGGCTCTCAATGGGGGAAGTGCGGAAGGCACCGGTCGCAAGGTGAAGGTCGGTGTGGTGGATCGAATCCACCTTCCGCAATAAACGCTCGGCTGTGGATGCATAAAACTCGCATCCATAGTCGAGCTTCGAGCGAACAAAGGATCGATAAAAAAGTAAGACAGTAGCCCTATCAGCGCCCCAAGCGCTGAACGTCACGGAACGGAGAATGTCCATGGCGCGGGTACAAGAGACCCTAAGGCTGCGAATATGAGCCTCCCAGGTGAGGCGTCGGTCGAATACAAGACCAAGGAAACGGTGCGACTCAACCACATCCAGGCGCACCCCCATTAAGAAACAAATCTGGGTCGGGGTGAAGCCGTGGATGGCGGCAGAAGTGCACCACCTTAGTCTTGGCTAAAGAAAACCGAAACCTGTGCGCTGCGGCATAGCGAGAGATGCGGTTCAATGCCTGTTGGAGTCGACGCTCCAGAGTTGGCATCTGGGCTTCGCCAAAAGAGATCGAAAGGTCGTCCACGTAGAGCGTAGCGAGAACATCTCTTGGCAGCACGGAGGTGATGCCGTCGATGCTCAGGGCAAAGAGTGTGACACTGAGGACACTTCCCTGCGGGACACCCTCTTCCTGCTCCTTTGGGCCGGAGAGGGCTCCCCCCACCCGTACGCGAAATCGAAGATCTCGCAAAAATTCAGATATAAACATTGGGAGGCGTCCCCTCGCCCCCATCGTGTGGAGAGTCTCCATGATACCGTATCGCCATGCGGTATCATAGGCCTTCTCCAGATCAAAAAACACCGTGGCGTAGTGCTGTCTACGAAGGAAAGCCTCGCAGACGGCATTCTCCAGTCGGAGCAGAGCATCCGACGTGGAGTGGAACTTACGGAAGCCGCACTGTGCAGAAGACAGATGGCCTCCGCTGTCAAGGAAATAGACTAATCTAACATTTACCAATTTCTCCATCAACTTGCACACGCAAGAGGTTAGAGAGATTGGGCGGAAACCGGTCGGGGTAGAGTGATCTCTTCCCGGCTTGCGAACGTCGAGCACAGTAGCGATTCGCCAGGAGTCTGGGAGAAGACCTTCCACCCAGATCCTGTTGAACAAATCTAACAGAAAGGCCATGCCTCGCTCACCCAGGTGTCGAAGCATGGCGTACGGGACATCGTCCGGACCATGGGCGGTGTCCGCGCACGAAGCGAGAGCGGAACGCAACTCACTCACAGTAAACTTGTTGAAGGGTTCTCCGCCTCTGGAGGTAATGTCCAGCCGGCGGCCTTCTGCGACATCACGACGTGCATTGAATGCTGGCGGAGCAGCATCCCGGCTAGAGAATGCGAAAAAAGCGGTCGTTAAGGATTCCGCCACGGACGCGGGGTCTGAGATTGCGGTCCCATTCTCCTGGAGAACGGGAGGGGGGTCCTGCGAGAACTTGCCCCGAATCCTTTTGACTCGCTTCCACACCTCAGCTAAAGGGGTCTTCCCGTTAAGTGAAGACACGTATGCTCGCCAAGAAGAGCGGCGGGCGTGCTTCGAAATATACCGGAACCTAGCTCTAGCCCGACGAAATTCAGCGACAGTGAAATCGTTCAGGCGGCGCTTATAGCGCATGTAGGCATAACGCTTCTGTTTGAGGGCCGTCTCACACTCAGCCGACCACCATCGGAGTGGTCGGCGTGCAAAATGGCCATACGTCCTAGGAATAGTAGTCAGGCCCACGGCGATGAGGTTGCCGGAGAAGAACTCAACGGCCTCGTCTACCGACCTAAACTCCTCGACTGAGATAGAGAATTCAGTCATTTCCTGAAATGCAGGCCACCGCGCCCGCACCAAGCACCACCGAGGTGGTCTCTCAGGCGGCAGTTGCCCTGAAAATGATATTTGAATGGGAAAGTGATCACTACCATGGAGGTCATCGACCACCCCCCAATCAAAGTCAGGCTGTGCATCCGAAGAGCACAAAGATAGGTCAAGGCAAGAAAATGAAGCGGTTCTCGGACAGTGATGCGTAAACTTATCCACGTTTAGGACACCCATCTCAAGCTCTTCGATCAGATCGGCAAGGACTTGTCCCCTGGGATTTATGGAGTAATATCCCCATAGAGGATGCCTGCCGTTCAGATCTCCAAGCAAGAGATAGGGCCTCGGCAACCGTGCTACGACGCGTCGAAGTCAGCTGACGGTGGAATGTACGCAGAAATGATAGTATACCTCCTATCCAGGTGCAGCTGCACAGCCACTGCCTGAAAAGAAGAACGAAGACATCATGCCGGGTGTAAACCGCGCATCCCCCAGCCCGGCCATCCCGCGGTGGTGGGGTGGCAAGACCCTTATACCCCGGGAGGGCAGGCAGCGGGCACGCGCCTAGCATGGTCTCCTGCAAAAAAATAGCTAACGGGACGAGAAGAGGCTCCGCAGCTCATCCCAGTTGGCACGAAGTCCACGGCAATTCCATTGAAGGAATATGCCCTCCAGGCCTAGCTCGGAGGAGACGCGGGGGCCCTCCTCGAATCGAAGACGCTCACGAGAATGGCCGTACGCTTTCCGGGGGCAGAACCCCGGCCGCTGTTGGCCGGACAAAGCGCTGTCGCCTTCGACGACTTATTGGGGGAGGTTGGGCTCGCCATGCGAGTCTTTTCTTCCCTCCGCCTCGAAGCCTTAGGAGGGCGTTGCGGCTTTGGAGGCGGGGGGCCCTCTTTTCGAGGAACCACCGTCTCCGAGCTACTCGCTCCACCTCGGGGCGTGGGCGAAGGGGCCGAAGCTCCTTTGTTGCTTTCCTCCTTTCAGGGAACAGCTTTAGGAACCCCGGAAGATGGCCTAGCGACCATCTTTAGGGGAGTTGCCTCCTGTGAGTCTAACGACTCGGGGGAGGCGCGTGCCTGTTTCGCCTTACGGGAAACGGTCACGCTGGGGGAAGAGGGGGGAGCCCTGTTTTTAGCTGGGGCAGGGTATGAACCCTTTTTTCCGCCAGATTTACCAGGGGAGCGCCCAGGTTGTGTAGAGCCCGCAGAAGGGCTCCTAATGGGCGCGGAAACAACCGTGCTCGTTGGCCTGGATGGGCCAGGAGCAGAGGGTGCCTTTCTAACTATTGAGGCATAAGACGTCCCAGGCAGAGCCGGGCGCGCCAGGACCAAGTCCTTTGCCTCGCGGAATGAGAGTCGATCCTGGTCCTGAACGGCCAGGATTTCTTTCTCAAGGAGATATGCACCACATTGCTTCGAAGAAGCAGGGTGCGGCTCTCCGCAATTGACACACTTGGCCACACACGATTTGGACTTATCGTGTGCGACCTTGGAGCAATTTACACATACTTCGGGTGACCCCGACTTTGCACGTCTACATGAGCGATTCGTATGGCCGAAGCGGTGACACTAATAGCACCGCCGCGGCAGTGGCACGAATTCCTTCACGCGGTAGCGGTACCAACCGGCACGCACCGACTCAGGGAGCTTGTCACAGTCGAACATGACGAAGAGTGTAGGGGTAGGTCTGGTGGCCCCTCCCTGTTTTCTCATAACACGTTCGACCTTTACCGTCCCATGGTCGGCCAGCTCTAGGGTGATGTCCTCAATGGAGTAGTCAACGAGTTCCCTCGCATAAACTACTCCTTTCACAAAGTTCATAGTAGAGTGCGGCGTCACACTCACCGGGGTGCCATGAAGTGTCCGAAGAGCACTTATCTTGGCCGCCTCGGCGGGATTCGCCAGAAGGCTCCCGTCCAAGAAACGGGTCACCTTCGGCTCTCTACCAATTGCACTAGCTAATCCTCTCCTCTGATGGATCATGTTGCCCTTGGACAACATGGTGCCATTAGTGGAGCGAATAACGAGAAAGCGTTCGAAGCCAGTGGGCTCGAAAACGCCAGGTAACCTCTGAATGAGGGGCCCCGATGTCATCGAAGCTCCGCCCTGTGCACTTTTGGTCTTTTTCATCGTCAGGAGCTCCGTACCCGGGAGGGCAGAGGGGCCGGATGTGCCGATCTTGGCTTGGTCGCTTGCCAAAGTAGCAGCAGACCCATCCGTCCCCGTAGCCCCCGCGGATGGAGAGAAGCCCCGAGTCTTCTTCGTCTTTTTGGTATTTTTCGTCCTTTTCTTTTTTGGAGAGGAGGGCGGGGAATGAACCCGCTTCTCACCCCCGCCGATAGAACCCCAGGCCAGATGGACCGGCCTCAGCCAGGTCCTTCTCCGAAATGGAGAAGGTCCTGGTGGTCGCAGGGGCATCATCCGGAGGAGATCCCTCCCCTCCTTGTACTGCCTGAGAATCCACAGCCGTTTGATGAGGACCTTGCATAGAGGCGGATTCGAGTTCGGTGCTTGGCGCCGAGCCCGGATTCCTCCCCATGGAAGGCCCTACCTTCTGAGGCTAGTTTTCCTCAAGGACCATGTCTATCACAGGAGGGGCCTCCAGTTTGCCATCCCCTCCCAGGACATTGCAGGTCCCCTTGGCAGCGTCATAAGTCTTTAGTGGGGAGGCACAGGCCTTGACCCCGGCAAGGTTTAATATTTTTGCCAGCAGGTCTTTTGAGGGAAGCGACCAAAGGGGCCTGGCTTCCCTCTCCCCCCTAAGGGGGTTTGCCCTCCCGAGCCGCTTGCACGAGGGGCGGTCGGCAATGGGCTGCCTGCTTGCTTTCTTGGCAGTCCCCTTAGAAAGCAAAGGAGGGACTGCCACTGGAGATAGGGTGGTGCCCGAAAGCACCTCCAGAGAAGGGGGTGAGGGGGAGTCCCCTACACCTGTAGGCGTAGGAGAGGAGTAAGCCTCCTCTCCGGTTAAAGAGGTATGGAGGGTCCCCTGCGCAAGCACAGGGGGGGGGGACCTCCATCTTTTCTGTGGAGCTACACGAAGGCGGCTCCGTTGTTTTAGGAGGAATTAAGGGGAGATGTGTTTTTTTTCATCATTGGGCATGGGGACCCTCTTTGTTTTACGGGACGCAATCGCTCACCACCTCTTGCAGTAGCCCGCACTGCAAGAGGTGCTTACAGGCCCGGCAGAGCCAGGCGCCGCCATTTGGGACCACCCCTCCCGCCTGGTGGCCTGGCAGTCCTTCGGCATGGCGGCTCCACCTTGAACACGGCGTAAAAAAAGATAGATTTTTAAGAGGAGAGGAAAAGGGATGTGAGGAAGGTATGGGTGGGGATGAAGCAGGTTGTTAAAAAAAAAACATGCCGAACCGGAGCTGAGGGGTTAGGGAACAATGTCCCCTTCCCCCTCAGCCCCGATCTGGGGTGGCGCTTGAGAAGAAGGTCAGCATTCTACCCTGTGAAATTAGAGGCTGACCAGAGAAAGTTGTGGGAGAGGTTGTATGAAAAGCGACAAGGTAGGGGAGAAATCGGGCTATCTGAAGGAAGGAAAAGAGGCTAAGCTGGGGCCGGACGGAGCGCTGGATCCCGTCAGCACGGCGGCCAGGATGGCAAATCGCCGCGCCCCGTACGGGGCAGCTGAGGTCGAGTCGTCCTGCAACACAAAGTAAGGCAGCAGCCGTTGGGGTGTTGTAGAGATGGTTGGCGGAAGGTTTTCGAGTAAAGAGGCTGGAGGAAGAAGTGCAGTTTGATTTGAAAGAGCCGAAGAAGAGTTCGGAAGTGAGGTTAGTTGGTTGGGAAGTGTTGAAGGAATATTGGGTGCAGAAGGTAGGCTGGGCTGACCACTGGACCTATATTAGTGGAAGAGAAAGGTAGTGGCTGCTCCAGGTGAACGGCCTCTATGAAAGCAGGTTTAAGCCGATCGATGGAAACCGTATCCTGCTTGGTGCCAAGCTGCAGTACAGAAAAAAAGAGGCTTCCTGGAGACGGCGAGAAAGGGTCCGTCATGGACAGATTGCAAGGATGTGCGAGTGGAATCGCGACAGACAAACACAAGAGCAAGTTGCCATCTCCTTTAGCACGAAAGGTTTCTGAAAGGCAGTCACTCTTGTGGCGGTCGGCTTAACCCCTCAGACATCGCCCGTACTAAATTGTGTACGTATGTAGCAGGATGTATGTCAGAAGGAAGAGGACAACCGAAGAAAAGAATTGGCCTGGAAGACTAAGTTGTGTACCATAGACGAGTTACTCAACAGAACAATTCAAATCATCTTTCAAGGAGGCACGAATTCCCAGGAGAATTAAGGGTATCTTGTCCACCCAAGTGAGTTTGGGGTTAGTGGAGCGTAAACTTCCCTTGAGAGTCCGGTGAAAACGTTCCACCATAGAGTTACTCTGGGGATAGTAGCTAGTGGTACGGAAACGAAAGGAGCCAAGCACTGACATGAGTGCATCCCATTGGTGGGATTCAAATTCGCTACTTTGATCATTCATGATCGTTGATGGGACAACAAAACGAGCAACCCATGCTGAGACAAAGGCTTGAGTTACAGTGGTAGCTCTGATGTCGGGGATAAGAACTGCCTCTGGCCAAGAGGTAAAACGGTCGATCATGGTGAGAAGGTAAGTGCAACCACGCGAAAAGGGCAGAGAACCAACCAGATCGATGTGAACGGGGTCAAAACTTGCCGATGGAAGTGGAAAAGCAGCCAGAGGGGGACTTTGTGGGGCGTTGAACCTTTGCAAGTTAAGGCAGACATGCGCGGGTCCATTTGGCCACGTCAGCGTTCATACCTAGCCACACATAACGTTGTGTGATGAGGTTTCGAGTTGTGCGAATGCCAGGATGAGAGAGACCGTGAGTCTGGTCAAATATGCGCCGACGGTAAGCGAGAGGAATGAGAGGACGAGGACTGTCAGGAATTGAATAGTCAACCAGGATGCGCCTGGAAGGACTGTCCGGCAAGTCAATTTCGCGAACGACGAGTTGAGAAGAGTGACGCAGTGTTTGCGTGTCTTCATCTTGCTCCTACACAAGCGCTATTGTCGTGTGATCGATGGGCGCAATTTGGGGGAGTTGCGTGCCCGAAATCGATGAAATTCGAGAGAGCGCATCTGGTACGACGTTTAAAGAACCAGGAACGTAGCGAATATCGTTTGTCATCTGCAGGGTGAAGTCAAGGTAACGAGTATCAACTGCAGAGGAGGTGCTACTAGAGGTGAACGCACCAATCGATGATTTGTGGTCGGTAAAGACGGTGAATTCACTCCCTTCCAAGTATTGTTGGATGTAACGGAAGGCGAGGTATATGCTCAGTAATTCGCGGCAAAACGTATTGTACATCTTGAGAAGGAAAAAGAGCTTTGTAGAATTAGGCGAGGGGTTGCCAAGAGTCACCAACCTTCTGTTGTAGCGTCGCACCAACATGAGTAGCGGACGCGTCCGAAGCAACGCTTATGGGAGCTCCTGGGCAAGGATGGACCAGGGCGACAGCGGAAGCCATACCCTCTTTGGTGCGAGAGAAAGCCTCGCAAGCTTCGGGGGACCAGGAAAGAGGAAGGTAATTCTTGGACTTGGAAAGCACTTCGTAGAGAGGTTGCATAATGTGGGAGATGTTGGAAATGAACCTGTGGTAAAAGTTTACCATCCCACAGAATATACGAAGCTGCTTTAGCGAAGAAGGTCTGGGGAAAAGCCCGGATAACTTCAACTTTGTCCTCGATACGAATTCCCTCAGCGGAAATGTGGTGTCCCAAAAAGAAGAGCTGTGAAAAAAATCCAAAGATACACTTAGTGTTGAATACGATACCATACTCATATAAACGTGCAAAAACCTGGCGAAGGTGAGAAAAATGCTCCTCTAAAGACGAAGATGCCATCAGGAGGTCGTCTATATAACAAAATACGAAGTGAAGACCTCTCAGAACCTGATCCATGAAGCGTTGGAATGTTTGACCACTGAAACAAAGTCCGTAAGGCATTCGGTTCATGACGAAGGAACCGAATGGAGTGGTCTTAGGGATATCATCAGGGTGAATCGGGATTTGGTTGAAAGCGCGAACCAAATCGAGCCGAGAAAAAATGGAACAACCGAAGAGAGCGGAGTTGAAATGTGATAAGAAAGGCAGAGGATATCTATCTGGAACTGTACAGGCATTGAGTCGCCTGTTGTCACCTACAGCTCTGAATTTCCTCAGAGTAGACTCAGGTACTACATGAAGCGGTGAAGCCCATGGGAAGGTGGATGGGGAAGCGATCCCGGCCTCCATAATGTACTTAAATTCTTGCTTCATTAGGGAAAGTCTATCCGAGGGCAGTCGACGGGGGCGTGAGAAAACTGGCCCTCTTGTCTCTATCCTATGCACTAAATTGTGCTTGATGGGCCTGTCCTTTAAAGGAGGCCGACTTAGGCTTGGAAGATCCCGCAGAAGTAGTGGGAAGTAGTAGCAGGGAAACGAACAGAGAGGAGAGAGCTGGTGAAGGGAAAGAATGAACCAGTAACAGTTAGTGCCGTGGTTCTGTCGACGAGCTTGCAGGGACGAGAATCAACCAAGAGGTCATGAGTGGAAAGAAAATCGAGGCCCAAAATTGGCATGTTGACGTCGGCAATGATGAAGGTCCATGGGACATAAGTCCTTATGTCCGATGAATTAGCAGCTTTAAGGACCAGATCAGTAGGGGTGCAGGCTTTCTCGACTGAAGAGGCTGGAATGACACTGCATTGGGCGCCAGTGTCAACCAGGAAATAAAAACTAGAGAGTGGGTCATGAACACTAAAAGGAGCATCAGCCTGAAGAGATGAGGTTGCAGAGGTGACAGACCCACGTATCACTTGCGAATTCAGTTTAAAGTTCCCTGTGCTGAAGATGAAGGTTGGGTAAGGAACCCGTAGAGTTTTGTAAGATCGGAGGTACAAGTTGAGCATTTTGTTGGTAGTTGCATGGTGCAGAGCATTTTTTTTTTTGTTCTGGAGCAAATTTTAGGTAATACCAACAAAAGGCTGAACGCTGAAATATAGCAGTATGAGCAGCACGACCGGAATGAGGCTTAAAGTTGTGGGCATGAAATGATGCACGGTAAAAGCTGCAAGGTTGAATACAGCGGACAGCGTTGCTCCCATAATTAGAATGGTTCCAGCAGCTACCCTGAGAGTTGTCAGGATAGGGGTAATTAGGCCTAGGTTGGAAATGAAACTGCTGTTCCTCACCTCTTGTGAGGCTGTTTTCTCGATGGTGTTGTTTTCGAGAGGAGGAGCGATATCTGACTCCTCCGTCTTGCTCACGATTGTGCTCTAGGTGAAGACCCGTTCGCACCTTTAGGGACCGAATATCCAGCTCTATCCTCTCTAGAACAGGTGAAAGAACCGAAGCCTGGAAGGGTGCACCCTGCGGGACTCCTGGTCGGTTGTAAAGAGTCTCGCCCGGTAACCTAACCTGTGAAATGGATACACGTGAGTCGTTTTTAACATTTTGTTATACAAGACGTCAGCCGCCTCTACCATCTTTTCCACGTTCGCAGGGGAGGATATTAGTATAAGGGGCTTAATTTGGTTCGGCATCCCACGCATGAATATCTCAGTTATGAGTGGCTCGAGTTGGTTGAGTTGTGCTCCCTTGGCATGCGCCAGGGCCTTGAGATGGCCCAGAAAGTGCGTGGGGCGCATGTCCCCCATCTTCTGCGTATCCTTAAGGATATGCAGGTCCTCAATTTGTGACCTCCCAAATTCCTCCATGAACGCCCTCTTGAACCTTCCCCAAGACCCAAAAATACCCCCATCAAGTAGAAGACTCTTAAAAGTTGTAAAAATACTTAGAGGTAATCTCTGGGCTACGATGCTTGTCCTTTGATCCTCAGGAACTGCCTGGGGTAGGAGGATGAGCTCCACCGTTTCCCACCAGCCAATGGGATTTTGTGTGTCGGGTGGCGGAAGCTGAACCGAAGTGGGAGTAGGGAAGGGACGTTCTTGATTGGTAGGTCTATGAGGGAGGATGCTTGCGTCCGCGCCGAACGTGGATGAATACGTCGTTGTTGTTGCGGGGGCGGGGGGGGGGGAGAATGCTTGGGTCATTGTTAATGTGCCGTAACTTGGGGCTCCGTTATAATCCATTTAAAAAAAATGTGTGTTTAGGCAGAAATCCGATTCACGCGCATAAACGTAAAATTTGAAAAAATGAAAAATGGTCACTCTTTGTATTTATCACAGTATAATATAATTAATTTTATGAAATTACTAGCCGAGTGAACCGGAATGCGTCCTTCGAAAATACAACGCACGTGACAGTGAAAATTAATTTAATTTTACGAATGAATGATATAAATGCGAGATAATCGAACTAGTCTGGGCACTATTTATGGGTAAAAAATGAATATTGCGGTAATATCCTAGATAGCTGTTAGACCATAATAAACATAAAACCTATATTCAGTTATTGAAAGGAATGAATTTTTGAATAATAAAGCGAGTCTAAATTTTTCAGTCGAATTCCTTAGGCCTAATCTGGGCGAAGTTGGGAATATGTGTAAATTAAAAACAAAGTGTCTTAAGAAAAATATATATTATTGAATAAACACAGTTAGATTATTTAAGGGTAAATTTATAAAGTGACAATTTATGAGTGGATTGAATTAAATTTGAATGAGTTAACGGAACTTTGGAATGCATAGCCTTTAGCAATAATTCATATATAAGGATTTAATGAGAATGGATTTAGGTAAATGGATTATAAATTGAATTAATAAATGGATTTATAATTGATAAAAATGGTTTGGTATAATTAATAAATGATAACTGTATTATAATAAATGCTAATTGGATTATAATAAATGATAATTAGATTATCACGGAGTTGAATGGGTCTGGTGACCGATGAAGCACAGCCAAGAGAATGAAGCCTCACGGATTATTTTAAGACACTTGGGAGATCGAGTGTACCAATCTCTCGATTTAAGTCAGGGTTACCAACCCTTCTTGAAATTATATATATATATATATATATATATATATATATATATATATATATATATATATATATATATATATGGAATTAAACCACATTCTCCGAAGACAATTTAATTCAGAACAGTTTCGGTGTATCTCACACCCTTTTTCAACTGACACTGGATAGAAAATATAAGAAAAAAATGCATACAAGCATAACAGGTCGTGAAATATCCCCTCTTTTATCCCCAATCCCCTACTTGTGGCTAATCTGGGGGGGATTAGGCCTAAACATATTGAAGGGCTGACATTTTACTATTTTATTTATTTGCTTTCTTATTACAGGATTAAAAGAAAATTGCCTCTCAGATAGATTTAAATTAGGAACTGACGATATCAAGCTCGATTCTACGATTCTTCTCTTAACATAGTTAGCCGATTTAAATGCCATTTTACTTCCATTGAAATCGATCGTATGATTCTTGTCTCTAACATGGCAAAATATTCCACTACTTTCGCTGCCCACTCTAACCTCTCTTTTGTGTTCATACAATCTCTTGTCTAGATTTCTCCCCGTTTCCCCTATATAAACTTTATGGCAATCGTTGCATGGTATTGCATAAACTCCTATGTTTATATGTTCTTTGTGTTTCCTGGCAATCAGTAATTGGTTTAAGGAATTATTATATTTAAAGGCTAGATTAATACCTGCTTTTCCAAATATGTCCTTTAAACTATTTAATTTATTATTAAATGGCAATGTTATACATTTGTTGAAGTCATTAGTGCAGGAAGGCTTATTACCATAGAATGTTTTCCTAGCTGCAAAATGGGCAGACGATATGAACCAATCGGGGTAATACAAATTAGAAAAAATGGTCCTGATAATGACAATTTCTTCATCTAAATAGGAAGGATGACATATTTTGTATGCTCTAAGGAAAAGGTTAGAAATTACTGATTTTTTAACCGTATTATCGTGAAACGAAAAATAATGTATATAGGCATTCGAGTGGGTTGGTTTCCTATACACGTTAAGTTTTAATTCATGGTGATCTTTATTAATGAGGACATCTAAAAAGAGTAATCTATTATCATATTCCCATTCATATTTAAATTTGATGGAGACATGCAGATTATTCAAATTATTAAAAAAGGTATCAAATTCATGGCCATTAGGCCATACAGAAAATACATCGTCAATGTACCTTAACCATATAAAGTTAGGGGGAGAAATTATGGGAAGGAGTTCAGTCTCAAAATATTCCATGAAGAGACATGCCAATATCGGAGATCAACTATTTCTCATGCTAAGGCCAAATATTTGTCTATAAAACTCATTATTTACTCGAAACACATTGTTGAGAGACGTAATTCAACTAAATCAATAAATTTACTCCTAGAAATGGGAAGATCCAAATTAAGTCTAGGCATGATTTCCTGCAGAAGGCCCATGGTTTGGTCAACCGGAACTTTGGTAAACAAAGAGTTTACATCAAAGCTCACAAGTTTTCCATCTGGTAATTGCAAGTGGCTTAGGCGGACAATGTGTTTCGAGTAAATAATGCATTTTATAGACAAACATTTGGCCTTAGCATGGGAAATAGTTTATCTCCGATATTGGCATGTCTCTTCATGGAATATTTTGAGACTGAACTCTTTCCCACAATTTCTCCCTCTAACTTTATATGGTTAAGGTACATTGACGAAGTATTTTCTGTATGGCCTAATGGCCATGATTTTGATACCTTTTTTAATAATTTGAATAATCTGCATGTCTCCATCAAATTTAAATATGAATAGGAATATGATAATAGATTACCCTTTTTAGATGTCCTCATTAATAAAGATCACCATGAATTTAAACTTGACGTGTATAGGAAACCAACCCACTCGAATGCCTATATACATTATTTGTCGTTTCACGATAATACTGTTTAAAAAATCGGTAATTTCTAACCTTTTCCTTAGAGCATACAAAATATGTCATCCTTCCTATTTAGATGAAGAAATTGTCATTATCAGGACCATTTTTTCTAATTTGTATTACCCCGATTGGTTCATATCGTCTGCCCATTTTGCAGCTAGGAAAACATTCTATGGTAATAAGCCTTCCCGCACTAACGACTTCAACAAATGTATAACATTGCCATTTAATAATAAATTAAATAGTTTAAAGGACATATTTGGAAGAGCGGGTATTAATCTAGCCTATAAATATAATAAATCCTTAAACCAATTGATGATGGCCAGGAAACCCAAAAAACATCATAACATAGGAGTATATGCAATGCCATGCAACGATTGCCATAAAGTTTATATAGGGGAAACGGGGAGAAATCTAGACGAGAGATTGTACGACACAAAAGAGATATTAGAGTGGGCAGCGAAAGTAGTGGAATATTTTGCCATGTTAGAGACAAGAATCATACGATCGATTTCAATGGAAGTAAAATGGTATTTAAATCGGCTAACTATGTTAAAAGAAGAATCGAGCTTGATATCGTCAGTTCCTAATTTAAATCTATCTGAGGGTCACTTTTCTTTTAATCCTGTAATAAGATCTCAAATAAACAAAATAGTAAAATGCCAGCCCTCCAATATGCTTAGGCCTATCCCCCCCCCATCGATTAGCCACAAGTAGGGAATTGGGGGGAAAAAGATGGGATCTTGTGTTATACTTATATGCATTTCTCTTATATTTTCTGCCCAGTGTCAGTTGAAAAAAGGTGTGAGATACACCGAAACTGTTCTGAATTAAATTGTCTGGGGAGAATGTGGTTTAATTCCTCATCTTTTCTTGCGATATTGCATTAATTTTCATCATATATATATATATATATATATATATATATATATATATATATATATATATATATATATATATATATATATGTAGCTACCCCATATGCTCTTTATACCATTTTTTAACCACATGAGCGGTGTGTATTGGGGCATTGTCCTCTTGGAAAAAGCACTCACCGTCATGGAATAATGTCTGGACCATGGGATGGACTTGATCTTACAAAATATTCACATATTCGTTGCTGTTGATCCTACTATGCAGGGAGGGCCGGTTTAAAGAGGTCGGGGCCCGTAGCACAAGGCACAGCGGAGCCCCCACCCGTATATATATATATATATATATATATATATATGATAGTGAAACCACTGTATAGGAGACAAAAGTTTAATTTACGAGAAAAGTTTCAGTATGTAGTATACGACTGAAGAGGATATGATAAACTACATACTGAAACTAATCTCGTAAATTAAATTTTTGGCTCCTATACAGTGGTTTCACTATCATGCACCATAACTCGCCATTGAGTTCTTTTACATATATATATATATATATATATATATATATATATATATATATATATATATATATATATATATATATATATATATATATATATATATATATATTAATTATTATATTCGACAGCAGAAGAGGAATTTTTTAGTTTCTTGATAACTTTCATAAATAATTATCCTTTAAAAGAGGGGGGACCATAAATATCATTTTAAAACATTATTTATTATTCGCCCGAGGCTTCTTTCAACCACATTCGTCATCTTCAGGGGCTATACTGATAAATTTAAAAAAATTCTGCTCTATAAATACAAAATATTCCCAACTCGTCTTTTGTCATTCTCAGCATAAAGGTCGGTAATCATTCCTTCTCCATTTAGTCATTTAACTCCAAACAAATCATACTTAGTTTAATTCTTCGTCCTCTCACACTTATTCTCTGCAAACTGCCATACGAGAGTAGGTCCTAATTCTGGTTACTTCTCTCATTGCAGATCCCAATTCACAGTCCATCATAGTTACGACATCATAGTTACCATATCTTAGTTACTTTACCATACCTTACCTCTTTTCACCTTACATTCACTCTACTTTTCATTACTTTCATACATTGCATTACGTTGTATTCCTCAGCAAATAAGGGGTGTTCCATTAAGACGGATCGAAGTTAGTAGTAAATAAAACAGTGTTATTGGTGAAAATTTATTGATTTCACTATTGAGTCATGTTATTTGAGTCATGGCAATTATTTGTGAAAAATAATATCGCCTAAATGTCCTCCAAGATTTCGACGGCACTCCTCCACTAGAGGGTCAGATTTTTTGATGACGTCTCTGCATAGTTGTTGCTCGATATCACCAATATGCCTTATTATCTCATCCTTCAGCTGTTGAATTGTTGTTGGCTTGTTGGCATAGACCTTACTTTTGAGATGACCCCAAAGGAAGAAATCTAAAGGCGTCAAGTCACACGATCGTGATGGCCAATTGATCTCGCTGTTTCGAGAGATGATGCGACCTGGGAACTTGTCATTCAATAAAGCCATTGTTGCATTGGCTGTGTGGCATGTGGCGCCGTCCTTTTGAAACCACAAATCTTCGACGTCCATAGAATTCAATTCAGGCCATAAATAGTTGGTTATCATGGCATGGTATCGCTCGCCTGTCACAATAACAGAATTCCCGGTATCATTTTCGAAGAAATACGGCCCAATGATTCCGCTAGCAAAAAATGCACACCAAACAGTGACCTTTTGTGGATGCAGTGGCTTTTCAACAATCTTCCTGGGATTCTCAACAACCCAAATGCGACAATTGTGCTTATTAACGAATCCACCAAGATGAAAATGGGCTTCATCACTAAAGACCCTTCTTCTAGGAGAGGCTTGTGTGGCGTGCCGAGTGGTACAAGTTTGTGGTTTAAAAGCTTCATTTGATGAATGAGTTTTTTTAGATTCAATATGGCGCAGTCAATGCGCCGCTCGCCAACGCTGGTATGACCACGTAGGAAGATGTTCGGAACTCGCCGAACGCTGCCTTCGTTCTATATTTTTTCAATGCCCCCTTTCCCGCATCCATTTATCTATAGGTTTCATATTTCTTGCAACATACATCGCACCACACTGGAGCAATGCCGGTGTACACATATGGCTAGTCTGAAAGTGGTATCGGCTTCTACTGTTTCTCACCCAAGTTTGAAATCGACTGATGATCTCCTTTTGTACTGCATTTGTCCTCAAAACTAATTGGTTACAATATAGTGCTCACTTCGGATAATTACGCGTCCTGCCAGTTTTGGAGAGCATTTCATAATTTATCAAGGTTCCAGAGTGCGCTGAGTGCTCTTGGGAGTATTCAAATCTACATATCTTGTTCGCAAATCGCAATATCCGTGATATAAAGTAATTGTTGTTCTATAGGAAACGGACACACCCCGCATTTACAGCTTTATCCGATAGAGCCTTCCCCTAACCCTCGCATGACGATTGTTTGGTACCACAAACTCTTTTTATTCGACCATCATGATATGTGGATGATTAGTACAGTTTGACTCTCGCACTATCAGGAGCTGAAGCGTTTCCCCTCGTTTCTAGTTCAGGGTGCGGCCTTGTGCGGGCCAGGTTAGATCATATTAAGGTTTGGGGAAACATGCGTGTTACATCAATTCTCTTGATTAAAAACAAAATACTCGTGCGTAGGGGTACTTGAAGAGGTGTACGTGTTGATTAGGGTTGGGCCCTCATCAGATGAAAAAACCCTGGGGCACATGCACATACCTCTTATTTTTTTCTTGCCGATACTTTAATTTTGTTTAATTGTTTTCTTTGTGTTTTTATTGTTGTTAAGTTTTTGTTTTGATTTTCGATTACCATGTTTATAGTTTTGACTTTGTTGTTTTGGTGGCTATACCCTTTTCTCTGGCCGTCAGATGTGATCATTATCTTTATTTAAAAAAATATATATATATGAATGAGGATAATCACTGTTTTATCAAATAGATCCCTCTAGACTTTTAATTTAAAATGCAAAGTTATTAACATGGGAAGGGATAATAGGGAATTTAGCTATGAAATGTATTGGCATTAGCTGAATTCAGTTGAGGATGAGAAGGACTCAGGTCTAGGGAATTATTCATATAACTATTGTAAATTTGTTGCTGGTGAGATATTAAAACAGACAAAAGGTTGAGAATTTCAAAAGAATTCCGGTATTAGAGGATACTGTAAAAAAGCAAGATATGCTTATTGAAACTAAAGTTTCAGAAGAAGTATGTGTAGCTGGTGCTATTGAGGATCAAGTTAGGAAAGTGAGGGTGAAGAAAGAGAAGCTAATATATTAAATGTGAATGAAGTAATGAAAGCTGATAGTATGGCAAGAAAGGACTGGGACACTAAATTTGTATCAGGCCGACTTACAGACATTCTAGGTTTAAGAATTTCTGACAAGATAAAAAATGGGTAAACATTACGATTGGCGGCGCGAACGATGGGACGTAAACAATTTTGTCTGTATTCCAATATATTTCACATTTTTGGTGTAATTCAAGGGGACTGCTCGTGGGGGATGATCCTGAGTTTCAATATATAGTAACACTTCAGTTCCAGGGCGCATGGTAGGTGGCGCTGTTTATAGGCTACAATTTTGGGCTACAATATATGTCTTATGACATCAGACGGTAGCGTCAGATGTGAAAAATTATGGCATATTATTTTGTATATGAGTGTATACTAGGGGGGCTACGCCCAAGCCCCCCCAATTAATTGAAACTCAGGATCATCGCAGGGTAGTCCCCTCGCAGTGATATTTTCCCCACGAGCAGTCCCCTTGAATTTACTGGTTTTTTTTTCCCCAATAGCTTTTTACTGGCAGAAAAACCTAACATAATGACAAACATTACTTACTTTTATAGGTTTCTTGATTAGTTTATGCGCCTCTAAATAATCTAAAAGTTTTTCGCTGTCATGCAAACTAAACCCGAATTTGAATAACAAAGAAGCAAAACTAGAGCACGAAAAAGCCATAATGAAACAGAAACAAATAACATAATATAACATAATTTCCCGGATGACAAAAGCCACAAGGGCCTATCAAAGGTCATCCGTATTCATCAAATCCCACCCATATAATGCATCCATAGGATTTTGTCAGATCATGCATCTACAATATACAATTTAACAATCCATAGGAATGTCCAACCATGCATCTACAATATATAATTTAAATCCTCCATAGGAGTCTGTCAAAAACAAAATCAAAGTCCCCAAAATATACAATAAAAAGAAACTACATCCACAGGAATGAGTCAAGAAACATATCCACATACCAAAAAGTAAGAAATTAACCCTCCATCCCCATATAATCATCCAATCTGCGCTTGAAAACATTCAAGTTTGGGCTGTCTACAGTCAGGTGGCAAACTATTCCAATAATCCACCACTCTCTTAGTGAAAAAATATTTTCTAACATCCAGTCTGCACCTCTGTTTTTTAATCTTTAAGTGGTGGCCTCTAGTTCTATTACTACCTTCTAACTCAAAAAACACTTGATGAAATCTAAATTTCAGCAAGTTTTTTGAGTTAGAAGCGGGTTCTATTTATAGCTGCGACATTGCCAGTAAGAAGCTGTTATTGTTCACTACAAAACAAAAAATATGAAAAAAAACAAAAACAATAAAAGACATCAAGAAACCTTACCTAACTTAGAAAAAACGGTAATACTTCAGATTCGAGGCGCACGGTAGATGGCGCTGTTAGTCGGCTACAATTTTGGGCTACAGCATATCTCTTATGATGTCAGATGTGACAATCACTGCATTATATTTTTTCGTTCTTTTGAGGATTTGTAACTTTTAGTCTATTATTTACTAAATATCTGCGCTCTGCTCGTTTATAGTTTTTTTTCTAAGTTAGGTAAGGTTTCTTGATGTCTTTTATTGTTTTGTTTTCGTAGTTTTTGTTTACTGCGAACGATAACAGCTTCTTACTGGCAACATCGTAGCTTATAAATAGGACCCGTTTTGCAAATGTTTTTCGTTCGTTATTGTGTTTTCGTGCTCTCCATGTGCTTCTTTGTTATTCGAATTCGGCTCTACTTTGTATGATCGCGAAAAACTTTTAGATTATCTAGAGGCGCATAAACTAATCAAGAAACCTATAAAAGTAAGATTTCTTTGTTATTAGGTTAGTAAGGTTCTGCCAGTAAAAAGCTGTTGGGGAGAAAAACCCCCCAGTAAATTCAAGGGGACTGCTCGTGGGGGAGATATCACTGCAGGAATACTACCCTGCGATGATCCTGAGTTTCAATCAATTGGGGGGGTGCAGCCCCCCAGTATATACTCGTATACAAAAAAAATATGGTAATACTTCAGATTCGGGGCGCACGGTAGATGGCTCTGTTAGTCGGCTACAATTTTGGGCTACAGCATATCTCTTATGACGTCAGACAGTAGCGTCAGATGTGAACAATATCAACGTAATATTTTTTGTATATGAGTATATACTGGGGGGCTGTGCCCCCCCCCCCAATTGATTGAAACTCAGGATCATCGCAGGGTGGTCTCCCTGCAGTGATATCTCCCCCACGAGCAGTCCCCTTGAATTTCCTGGGGGGGTTTTCTCCCCAGCAGCTTTTTTACTGGCAGAAAAACCTAACCTAATAACAACCAATTCTTACTTTTATAGGTTTCTTGATTAGTTTATGCGCCTCTAGATAATCTAAAAGTTTTTCGCGATCATACAAAGTAAAGCCAAATTCAAATAACAACGAAGCACATGGAGAGCACGAAAACACAATAACGAAAGAAAAACATTTGCAAAATGGGTCCTATTTATAAGCTACAATGTTGCCAGTAACAAGCTGTTATCGTTCGCAGTAAACAAAAAATACGAAAACAAAACGATAAAAGACATCAAGAAACCTTACCTAAATTAGAAAAAAACTATAAACGAGCAGAGCGCAGATATTTAGTAAATAATAGACTAAAAGTTGCAAACCCCAAAAGAACAAAAAAATATAACACAGTGATTGTCACATCTGACGCTAGCGTCTGACATCATAAGAGATATGCTGTAGCCCAATATTGTAGCCGACTAACAGCGCCATCTACCGTGTGTGCGCCTCGAATCTGAAATATTACCAAAATTACAAATCCCCAAAACAATAAAAAAATATAATGCCGTAATTGGTCACATCTGAAGCTACCGTCTGATGTCATAAGAGATATGTTGTAGCCTACTAACAGTGCCACCTACTGTGCGCCCCAAATCTGAAGTATTACCCAATATATAATCAAATTGTTTATAGAATAATTTTCTAACATTTTTATTTGGTAAATATGTAGATTAGGACTCAGCTGAACAAGGTTTTTATTTGGTAAATATTTTCATTCACCCGTTAAACGATCTAGCTAATTAGATTTAAACGTATAAAAAAAAGCTAATAAAAATAGTAAAATGGAGAAAAATATATTGGCAAATAAAAATGACACCAAATGAGGATAATACAAAGATATTTAAGTGAAAAACAAAATAAAAATTCAACTTAGTTATTTCTGACGTCAGATCCCACAACCACCCAATCCCCCACCCCTATTATAATTTGCAAAACGATTAAAGGTGCGGACATGATGTAGTTAAATCATTCACTTCTGTAAATGTTAGGACATTATTCTATAAACAATTAGGATTATATACTGGGGGCTGTACCCCCCAAACCCCCCTCAATTTAATGAAACTCATGATCATCGTAGTATGGTCCCCCCATTGTGTTTATCCCCACATGAGCCGTGCCCTTAAATGTACTCCAAAAATGTGGAACATGGACAAAATAGTACGTCCAATCATTTGAGTTGTTAATCTATATATTTACCTTTTATTTAACCAAACGTGCATGAATATGCATGCACGGATGAATGAAACATGCATGCAAAAAGATCAACTTTTCCAGGCATGCCGCCGATCTTCATGTTTACCAAAAAATTTATTTAGGCTAGGGAAATATGAAGAAAGCACAATTTCACAGAAGCCACATCTAATTAAGATTGTATTTGATCATGAAGATGCAGCGAAATTAGTGTTGCATTCTGCCAGTAAGCTGGATAATGCAGAGGATTCAGAGATCAAAGCGCTAAAGATATTCAGAGACCTATCACAAGCTGATAGAGAGAATAGGAGGAAACTTGTAGAAATGAAGGTAAACCTCAAGATCCGCGACACACCCGAAAAAGTGTATGTTTTTCAGTCAAAATCTATTGGAACCAAGTTGCTTTTATGTTTCATTCAAACCATATTTCAAACATTGGCAACCCTGAAACCGAGTAGTTAAAAGAGCGCACTACCTGTGAATATGGTTTGTTCAACTTCAATAGGACTTGTGTTAATTCCTTGGTCAATTTAATAAACTTTTCTATTGATCGTGGTCTCATTTAAAAGAAGCGTGGCTCAATTATAATAGTGAAAGGTGTAGATAGGGAAAACCTGAAGATCTGCATCACCTGCTCACCTCCACTGTTCCCTGGTCCTGGCCGCATAATATTTCATCCATGTTCCAATATGTTTTACCTTTTTTGAGTAAATTCAAGGGGAATGCTTGTGGGGGAGACCCCCCTACAATGATCCTGAGTTTCAATCAATTGGGGGGAGTCTGGGGGACACAGCCCCCCCATTATACACTCACATACTAAAATTTTGTAAATTTTTGGCAGGAATAGCCTAAATTAGGTGGCACTATTGTCTTTGTTATTTTGATAAATGTGCGATTGGCTCTGCACATTTATCGAAATAATCAAGACTATAGCACTGCCTACTTTAGGCTATTTCCGCCAAAAATTATCATTTTTAGTTACTTTCAAAATGAGGGGCTTTGCCTTAGGATGTCTGACGCCTAAATTATAGCCCAGAAACATCTCCCCCTATCGTGCACCCCTAAACTGAAGTATTACCGGTCTCGGATCTGGCCATACTCTACACAATTACCAAAATTTGTACATATGTATAGCAAAGTGTTCATAAAGAATTTTCTTTGAGAAATGTTTATTTTAGGAGCTACAGATTTTTTTGTGACCACAACTTAGCCGAAAAAGTGATGATTTTGGTGTTTGATGTATACTGTTAAATATACTATTGTAATCACCATCTATGGTACTTATACCAGTACCCTTGCTTTTTATAAATATCTAATAAAATACTGCTCTATATGCATATTATATTAAAATAGTATTTAGGATGATATATTGAAATTGGATGACAAGCAATTTACTATGTATATGAACTAATATGCGATAAGACTTTATAATTTTGAAATGAGTCCTGAAGATTCAAATCATGGTTTGAATACACTGAAAATATATACCAGTATACTGTATATATATATATATGTTTCAATATTATTCTATTTGTGGGCATTTGTCATAGTGGTAGCTTTCTTCATTTCCAATTTTGTCAATGTATAGGTTCGGCCTGTAATGGTTGTTGGGCTAACAATCATTAACACATCACTAGCATCAAGAAGAAGTTCATCAGATGGTGTAGGATACACAAACGAGTTGGCAGGGCCGCGTGGGTGAAAGAAGCTCAACTGAACTTCATTGCTCTTGTGCTTGACCTACAAGACACATGTAATATACCAGGCTTCATCATAGATAGCTAAACAGAACCCTTTTAAGATGCCAATGGAATTGTGCTGCTTTAAAGAATAGAGGTTCTTTCCAATCTTGTGATAGTTGAAGTCAAATATGCACTAGCTTCCAGTTCTAAGCTTTCAGTTTGCTAAGTTATTATTTAAGTTATTAAATTTAAGAAAGATTATTAAACAAAAATATCTTAAATCTTATCAATCCCTAAATTATAAATCTAACTTTCTTTATTCATCATTAGAGTGGCATTTCCCACTTAAACCTTTTCCTTACTTGGGCAAGACAAATTACTTATTAGTAGTAGTTCACTAAATTATTAAGTGACTATGTTACTTAAATAACTAAATAGCTAGGTGACCAGGTTACCTGGAATGGTTCTTGCATTGTTAAAGCGCTTCACCAACTTCTGTTGGTGAGCTTCATCTTCTGATGTTGTGAATGTGAAGGTAATTGAAGGAAGAGCTTTTACCGCAAAATTGAAGAGTGCCTTAGGGTCTAGAATAGGTTCAGCATTAACTCCTGTTCTCTGAAGGCTTGTTCTGGTGGCTAGCCTCTTCACAGTTCCACCGATGCCATTGCAGGGTCCTTTACCATGGATCATTGTAAAGAAATTCCATTCTGCTTCAATATCAAAATAATTCTTGTGATAGCAAAGGTTAATGAAGTTCTTGCGATTCTTATATTAGGCAGCACACCCATCACTGAAGTAAAATATTTTTGTGATTTTATGAGATGATTTTAAGAAATTTATTAGCCTTGTTTGAAAAAGGTGAACTGTGATGACATCATGCTGACAAATTGCTACAAAACTTTGTTGTTGTAACAAATTGTTTTTACGGTAGTAAACAACAAATGGATGTAGTGATGCTTGGCAATTATTCCAATGCAATGACCCTGTAAAGGGCGCGACGATTTGCCATCCTATCCGCCATGCTGACAGGATTCAGCACCCTCTCCGACCTCAGCTTAGCCTCTTCTCCTTCCTTCAAAGCACTTGCTTTTCCCCCCAGTTTCCTTGTTTTTCATACAACCTCTCCCACAACTTTCTCTGGTCAGCCTCTAATTTCACAGGGTAGATGCTGACCTTCTTCTTAGCCAACTATCCCTGATCGGGGCTGAGGGGGAAGGGGACAATGTCCCCTAACCCCTGAGCTCCGGTTTGGGATGGTGGGTTTTTAACATGCTTTATCCCCACCCATACCTTCCTCACATCCCCTTTTCTTCTCACTTCACTATCTATCTTTGTTTTTACACCGTGTCTAAGGTGGAGCCGCCATTCCAATGGACTGCCAGGCCACCAGGCAGGAGGGGGAGTCCTAAATGGCAGCATACACACCCCTTGCAGTGTGGGCTACTGCGAGGGGTGATGAGCGATTGCTTCCCGTAGAACAAATAGGGTCACCATGCCTATGAATGAAAAAATGAAAACTATAAAATCTCTCCACATTTTCCCTTGTACATCGACTGAGCTGCTCTCGGGCAGCTCCAGCAAAAACTACCCAGAGAGGAGGCTTCTATCACATGTCTAGTGAGCCTATTCCATTCATCTACCACACGATTTGTAAACCAATTCCTCCCAATCTCCTTCCTAAACCTATACTTATCAAGCTTAAACCCATTGCCACGTGTCCTGTCATGTTCACTAAGTATAAGAACCTTACCTAGATCCCCTTTATTACATCCTTGTACCCATTTGAAGACTTCAATCAATTCCCCCTCTGACTTTTCTCCTTTCCAATGTATGTAGATTTAGTTTTCTGAGCAGAAGAGAAACCAGTTCGACTAATTGATGATAAATCTAGGTCAAGGGAAGTAGTGATAAATTCTATTAATATAGACAGAGAAGAAATTAAAGGGCTTATAATGCAGTTAAATACTAGTAAGGCGTCTGGCCATGACAACATTCATTCTAGGATACTCAAAGAAGGTGTAGAAAGTATTGCAGTAGCTCTTGAGAAGATATTTATTAGATCACTAGAGTCTGGAGAAATACCAAATGATTGGAAATTGGCAAATGTAGGGCCAATTTTTAAAAAGGGAAGCAAAGATGATCCAAATAACTTTAGACCGGTAAGCTTAACTTCTATAGTCTGTAAAATTCTTGAGAAGATGGTTAAGAAGGGAATTTCTGATCATCTAGAGAGTAGCAGGTTAATTTACCTTGAATTTACCTTGAATCCCGGTCGATAGGTACCCTCTTGGGTAATGAGACCGTACTGTTGTTTTTAGTTGATGTATGCAGAACAGATTTTTCAATATGTGAATATATAACTGTGTAGGTCTTTGTGGTTTTTCCATTCTTTTTCTAATCTTGACTTAAAGATATTTACAGTTTTGCTGGTTACAGTTTCTGTTGAGAGTTTGTTCCACATTGAAGTGACTCTTGTCGGGAAGAAATTGGCTCTTGGACCAGACGAGCTCTGCACTTGGTACTTAAAGCAGTGTCCTCTTGTGTTAGTCGAGAGACCCGGAGCAAACATTGACCTGTCGCACAGCTTACAGTGGTTTCCTATTTGCAGTTCGTCATGTCCATGTGAAATCTTATATAGTTGCATAACATCTGACCTCTGTCTTCTAAAGTACAGGGTAGGTAGATTAAGGGCTTTTAGTCTCTCTGAATAGGAGAGATGAGAGATACTGTGAACCATGCTTGTTGCTCTACGCTGTACCCTCTCCACCATATCTGTCTCTTTTAGTTTTTGGAGACCAGATTACTGATGCATACTCCAGATGGGGTCGAATAAGACTCTTGTACAGGGGGAGGAAGGCATCTTTGTCTAGATATTGGAATGTATGCTTAATTGCCCCAAGTATCTTGTTGGCTTTGTTGACTTGAGCTTGGATGTGGTTACTAAAGCTTAGATTGCAATCAATAAGGACTCCCAGGTCCTTCTCTTCCGTGGTGTTCTGTAGTGTGTAATCTGTTCCATCATCTCTTGTCATTTTGTACTTGTGCTGGGGGTTGCTATTTCCCATGTGCATTACTTTGCATTTATCAGGGTGGAACTTCATTTGCATTTTAACTGACCTTTCTTGTAGCATTTTCAAGTCTGCCTGTAAACAGTTAGTATGGGAGTTGCCTTCACAGTTTTGGACAGCTGCATATATCTTTGTGTCATCTGCAAAGAGCGATATGAAGTTTTGTAGTTTGTCAGGTATATCACTGACAAATATCATAAAGAGAAGGGGGCCCATCACAGATCCCTGTGGTACGCCACTTGTAACTGGTTTCCAACATGATGCTGTACCACTTACTACCACTCTTTGCCTACGCTCCATCAAAAAACCACGGATCCACTGCAGGAGGTCACCGACGATACCAAGTGACTTCACTTTTCTAAGTAGTCTTTCATGTGGGACTGTGTCAAATGCTTTTGCATAGTCTAGGAAAATGATATCCACTGGTAAGCAGTGACTGAGAGCCTCTGTCCATATATCCAGCGCTTCTAAGAGATTTGTTACTGTGGATTTTCCCTTAGAGAAACCATGTTATTGGACACATCTAAGATTATTGGCTTTGATATGTTGTATCATTGCCTCCGAGATAATTCTCTCTAGCATCTTGCACATTATTGAGGTTAGAGATACTGGGCGATAGTTGGCTGGGTCAGCCTTATTTCCCTTCTTGTAAATGGGAGTGATGTTCGCTTCCCTCCACTGTTCTGGAAGCTCGGAGTTGGTGATGCTGGATTGGAATATTGCTGTCAGAGGTTTGGTTATTTCCTTTGCTACTTCTCTAAGAACTCTAGGGTGTAGGTCGTCGTTTCCTGGAGATTTATCAGTTCGAAGTGAATTCAGTTGCTTAAAAATCATGCTCTCTGTAATTTCTATTGTTCCTAGTGCCTCATACTGGAGAGGTTTAGGCTCAAAGTCTGGAATGTTAATTCTGTCCTCTTGTGTAAAGGTCTTAAAGTATTGCTCATTTAGTGTTTCGGCTTTATCCTTATCGTCACTTACAAAGTTACCATGTGTATCCTTAAGGTCACCTACGTCAGTTCGAGTTTTCCTGCGGTTGTTGACATAGTTCCAAAAGGCTTTGTTATTGGTCTTGGCCTCCTTTGCTAATTTTTTTTCAAATTCCCTACGGGCCTGCCTTGATGCATGTGTAGCTGAATTTCTAGCTTCTGTGTAAGCTATCCAGTCAGGTTTGCTCTTTGTATTCAGATATCTTATCCATGTGTGGTACTTTTTCCTAGCTTTGCGGAAGGCATCCTTGTTCATCCATAGTGGTTTGTTCTTACTCTTTAAATTTTTTGTTGGTATATGATCCCTCACTGCCTTCATGATTCTTGATTGTAGTATATCAATGGCTTCTTGTGTCGACTTGCCTGCAAGCAATTCGTCCCATTCAATGCTTAGATCTTCTCTCATTTTTTCATAGTCTGCCTGCTCATAGTTCCATATTGTCCTCTTCTTTTCCTGAGGTGTTGTGCAGAAGATGAATTTGAAGTCCAATCTGGCATGATCACTTGCTCCTAGTGGCTCATGATGTACTAGTTGTTCAATCATTTCTTGCTCATTACTAAACACAAGATCATCTAATGTTGGAGTCTGCTCATTTCTATATCTGGTTGGCTGGGTGACATGCTGATGTAAATATATATCTCGTACACATTCAACGAATCTGGATGCAGGATTGTCTGGATTTTCTATGTTCGGCGTTTGAGGTGAGGGGTTCCAGGTGATGCTCGGATGATTAAAATCTCCTGTGATGAGTAGATGAGTTTTCCGTTTGTTAGTTGCCCACCTGAGAGTATCATGTAACGCTGTGTCTCGTGTAGTTGCAAGTAGAGGCGAACCGGATCTATAGATGACCCCTAAAAGCAAGTTGTTGTTGTGACTTCCCTGTATAGTTACCCATGTGCAGTCCTGGAATGAGTCCATTGGTGGCTTGATCTGTTTAGCATTAAGTGTAGATCTTACATATATACATGTCCCTCTGGTATTTTCTGCATATAAATCACTGGTGAATATATCGTATCCCTGAATTTGCATAACAGATAACTCTGGCACTTCCCCATGTTTGGGTTTAATTTCTGTTATTAGTATTACATCATATTGCTTGTCATTTACTAAAGCACAGAGCTCATCATATTTGTTCATAAGTGAGTTATCTGTATTGGTATAGGATATTCTTAGTTCTGTTCGCTTGTTTCCACCACTTTTCTCTTTCTTATTATCCACCTTTTGTTTGGTTGTTTTACTCGTTGGTCCTTCAGTTGTTCCCTCAAGTTTTTTGACTCCTCCAATTGTTTCTTGGTTAGGTCAGGACGTATATAAATCTGGTTGTGGATAGGGTGCGAGCTATTACGTAATTCTTTGGCCTTGATCAATATCTGCTTACTCTCACTTAACTGGCCATTGTTATCCTGAGTAGTCGGGCACGTTCACAATTTGGCTTTCCCATCCTTTGTGCATTATTGATGTTGATCTTAAGTTTAAACTCTTCCTGAATAAGTTCGGTTACCCTGTTTATGTCACCCTCCTTCGAGTTTGTCTCAGGTAGATTATGTATGATAAGGTTGAATTTCCTAGCTTCTTGGTCTTCCTTCTCATTCAATTTCAGATCTACTTTGTCAGTCAATGATTTTGTTACTGTGTCAGTTGTTTTGCTGACTATTTGCTCAATTAGCTGTTCTTCAGTTAATCTCCCAAGCCCTGTCTGTTGCGAGTTTACCTCTAAGCACTGCTGTGTTTCCTCTAGTCAAAGAATTCTGGCTTCTAAAGAGATGTTGTTGTCACTCAGTTCCCCCACTTTCTCTCCTAGGTTCATCTTCACATCGCTTAGTTCTTGGCTCACTTGGTTTATTTTCTCATTTACCTTCTGTATTTCAGCTGTCATTGCTACTATACTCTGGTAGAGCTTTTTCACCCCCCTTTTGCAGTTTTGGCAGTACCAGTGGCATTCGTCTGGTTCATCTGTTAATACTTGGTACAGGCTGTCAGAAACTTTTGCGCATTTTGTGTGGAACCAGAGTACACATATTTCACATTCTATGGCCTTGTCACTCTCTTTTACCAACTCACCACATTCACCGCACTTATATGCTTCCCTTTTAGGGATAGTGTTATCTTTATCCATGTCCTTCTGATTATTTGTGGCATTTCTTTTGTCATTACATTCGGTTTTAAGCGTACTCACGTTAGCGCAACGGCGTCCACCTTCCGCCATCTTGAGTCTTTGTTTACCTTTTGTTTCAACGTCGCCGTGGCGGTGTTTTTTTTTAAACGGGGCAAAAATTTGGGTCTTCGTGGCAAAATAATACTGTCCGTTTATATCACATTCGCTTCAACAATAACTAAATTCCTTTTCTTTGTTCACAAATCGTGTTCAAGTTTCACAAAAATCATTCAAAACACAGAATTTGTAGGGAGCTTCTATCGCACGTCCATCCGCACTCAACTAAGGACCTTATTTTTGTTTGACTGAATCCAGCATGGTTTTAGAAAAGGTAGATCGTGTTTAACTAATTTACTGGATTTTATGGATTATGTAACTAAAGAATTAGATAGGGGTGAGAAAGTTGATGTGATCTACTTAGATTTCAGCAAAGCTTTTGATAAGGTTCCACATAGAAGACTAGTTCATAAATTAAAGCTGCTTGGGATATGTGGGAACGTTTTATATTGGATAACTGAATGGCTGAAAAATAGGAAACAGAGAGTTGTACTGAATGGAGTGAGGTCAGAGTGAAGGAATGTTATTAGTCACGTACCACAGGGATCAGTTTTAGGCCCTTTATTATTTATAATCTATTTAAATGATCTTGGGCAAGGTGTAAATAGCAAAGTGTCAATTTTTGCCGATGACACTAAATTAGCAGCTGTAGTCAAAGAGGTTGAGGGTAGCTTTAAAGTGCAGGGTGACTTAAATAAGTTGTTAGCTTGGGCTCACAAGTGGCAGATGACTTTTAACCTTAATAAATGCAAAGTTATTAACATGGGGAGAGAAAATAGGAAATTTAGCTACGAGATGGATGGGTATTGTATATATTAATATTGTTTGTTTCTATCTATAGCTGCATGATTTAGTTCTTGACAGCCTCGATTGTTGATACCCTTGTTTCTGGACGCAATCCTCTGGATGAAGTTTTCTTGGGAGTTTGGGTGCCTTAAAAAAGAGGCCGTTTGACTTGGATGACCTATGATGGGCCATTGTGGCTTTTGTCATCTGTAATATTATCTTGTGGGAGGCTTTGATTTTGTCTTCCCCTGGCGATTATTGATATAGTCCTATGTTGGTGGGTTTTGACGGATGTGGATGACCTTTGATAGGCCCTTGTGGCTTTTGTCATCCGTGAAATTATGTTATGTTATGTTATGTTATGACTTAGGAGTAGTAGTAGATAGGTCACTGAAATTTTCAAAGCAGTGTATTGAGGCAAAAAATAGAGCAAATAGGGTGCTAGGTTACATTAAAAGAAATGTTAGCTACTAGAGTAAGGAGGTCATCCTTAAACTATACAACTCTTATGTTAGGCCACATTTAGAGTACTGTATACAGGCATGGTCACCACATTTTAGACATGATATAAACTTATTAGAGTCAGTACAAAGGAGGGCAACAAAAATAATACCATCCCTGAAGCACCTTGAATATGAAGATAGGCTGAGGGTATTAAATATGTTTTCATTTGAAAGAAGGTGTGTGAGGGGAGATATGATTGAGCTTTTTAAAATCTTTTCTGGGATGGATAAATTGGATTTCAGCAAGTTATTTGAGTTGGAAGGTAGTAATAGAACTAGAGGCCACCACTTAAAGATTAAAAAACAGAGGTGCAGACTGGATGTTAGAAAATATTTTTTCACTAAGAGAGTGGTGGATTATTGGAATAGTTTGCCACCTGAGACTGTAGAGAGCCCAAACTTGAATGTTTTTAAGCGCAGATTGGATGATTATATTGGGATGGAGGGTTAATTTCTTACTTTTTGGTATGTGGATATGTTTCTTGACTCATTCCTGTGGATGCAGTTTCTTTTTATTGTATATTTTGGGGGACTTTGATTTTGTTTTTGACAGACTCCTATGGAGGCTTTAAATTATATATTGTAGATGCATGGTTGGACATTCCTATGGATTGTTAAATTGTATATTGTAGATGCATGATCTGACAAAATCCTATGGATGCATTATGTGGGTGGGATTTGATGGATACGGATGACCTTTGATAGGCCCTTGTGGCTTTTGTCATCCATGAAATTATGTTATGTTATGAGCCTTTCACCATAAGGTAAGTTCCTTAGCCCACCAATCATCTTTGTCATCCTTCTCTGCACAGACTCAAGCAAATCAATATCCTTCCTATAATATGATGACTAAAATTGTACTGCATAGTCTAGATGAGGCCTAACTAGCGCCAGATACAGTTTTAGAATGACTTCAGCACTCTTATTGCTTACACTCCTCCTAATGAATCCCAATATCCTATTAGCTTTATTCTTAGCATTTAGGCATTGCTTTCTAGGACGAAGGTGTGAACTTACCAAAATACCTAAGTCCCTCTCACAATCGGTCCTCCCTAAAATTCTCCCATTTAATTTATAACTATTCAATGGATTATTTCTACCTATACTAAGTACACTACATTTGTCTATGTTAAACTTCATTTACCATTTCTCGGCCCAATTGTACAGAATGGACGGCAGCAGAGAGTCATGGTTAATGGTGAAAGGTCCAGCTGGAAGAGCGTCATAAGCGGGGTACCGCAAGGCTCCGTACTCGGACCTCTGCTGTTCGTCATGTACATCAACGACCTACCAGAATCGATGTCCAATGAGAGCCAACTATTTTTGTACGCTGATGATACGAAAATATTCAGGTCTATTAAAGATGTTGATGAGTGTAGAAAACTACAGGATGACATGGTTGACCTTAAGGAGTGGTCAAATAAGTGGCTCTTGAAATTCCATCCTGATAAATGTAAAGCTATGAGGATTGGTATATCAGAAATACCACATGGTGATTATGTCATGGAGCAGAGCTTAACACTCACCAATGAAGAGAAAGATCTAGGGGTAATAGTTGACAAGGATCTGAACTTTGAAAAGCACATATCACGGAAAATAAATTCGGCTAATAGAATAGTGGGTCTCATACGTCGTACCATATCGTGTCTTGATGAAGAGGTCTTTCGATCATTGTTTGTGGCCTTGGTCCGACCAATCCTGGAATATGCAAGCCCAGTGTGGAGCCCTTATAAGGTAAAAGACATAACAGCACTGGAAAATGTTCAAAGAAGAGCTACGAAGCTAGTACCATCCCTAAAAGACTTGTCATATGAGGAGCGTTTAAGGAAATTAAAGTTACCAACACTGGCATACAGAAGAGCTAGGGGTGAAATGATTGAAACTTACAAAATATTGCAAGGGGTATATGATGAGGAGGCATGTCAGGGGCTTTTTGAGCTTCAAGAGGATGGTCGCACCAGAGGACATAGCAAGAAGCTTTACACCAAGAGGTCAAGACTTAATATTAGGAAGAACTTTTTCTGCAACAGAGTAGTAGAAAAATGGAATGACCTACCAGAATACGTAATATCTGCTGAAAATGTTTTGAAATTTGAAATTGCACTTGATAGGGTATGGGGTGGCCAGCCGATAAAGTATGACTATAGGGCTAAATTAGAAAAAATAGAAACGTCCACCCAAGACACACAACTAACGAGGTCATTGATGAGGAGCCGGGTCACACAGACTGAATAGCCTCCAACCCGGGCAACGTCTGTGAGTATCTGTGAGTATTACAACAGCATCAGAATCAGATCTAATGGCCCTACCTAGCTTAGTATCATCAGCAAATTTACTCAGGTCACTACTTATACCTATGTCAAGATCATTAATATAAATTAAGAATAGCAAGGGACCCAAAACAGATCCTTGCGGAACTCCACTGCTAACACACCCCCACTCAGATTTAACTCCATCTATACTAACTCTTTGCTGTCTGTCACCAAGCCATGACTGAATCCACCTAAATATACTGCCATCGATCCTGTGTGCTTTAACTTTGCTCAGAAGCCGTAAGTGTGGCACTCGATCAAAAGCCTTACTAAAGTCCAAGTATAAAATATCATAGTTTTCATCCTTATCTGCTGCTTCATACACCTTACTATAAAAAGACAGCAAATTAGTCAGGCAGGATTTACCCTTACTAAAGCCATGCTGTGATTCTTTTATCAACTTATGCTTATCCAAGTGATCTCTAATATTCCTTGCTATAATAGATTCCATCATTTTCCCTACCACTGATGTCAAACTTACTGGTCTATAATTAGACATATTTGTTTTATCCCCTTTCTTAAATATAGGTATCACATTGGCTTTCTTCCATGCCACTGGCACAATGCCACTCTCCAATGATTTAATAAAGATGCATGCTAGGGGCTCACTTAACACATCCTTACATTCTTTCAAAATTCTAGGAAAGACCTCATCAGGACCGGGTGCTTTACTACTTTTGATTTTATCAATTTCCTTCGTCATTATCTCCTTTGTGATCAAGATATCCTTTAATTTCTCTTCATAATCACCCCGAAAGATCATTGACACCTCAGGTATATTTAGAGTATCCTCCTCTGTAAATACTGAGAGGAAAAAGTCATTTACCATTCCAGCCATTGAGTCCCTATCACTCACTAATTCTCCATTGGAATCTATAAGTGGGCCTATTTTATCTCTAACCTTAGTTTTGTATAATTGATAAAAACTTTTAGGATCTTCCTTTGCCCTATTTGCCACTTTAATTTCATAATTTCTCCTCTGCTACTCTAATTAACTTTTTAACATCTCTTGCTAGTTCATTATATCTCTGCCTTAAGTGATCCTCTCCATTTTTTATTTTCCTATAAATGCCCTTTTTAATGCCAATATAATGCTTAATTTTATCTGTCATCCATTTTGGGTCATTATTTTTAGTCCTAATCTCCTTATATGGAATGTTAATCATCTGACCTGTAATTAATTGCTCAATTATTTTTTCATACTCCTCTTCAATTGTAATCTCTTCCTCCTGGTGATTATTGTCTCCACTAACTGATATCATTGAATCTATTCCTGATTTGATTTCATTGCCTGGTTTCTGTATAACTGCCTCCAGGTAAGTCCTTAGCCCATTATAATTTGCTCTTCAGGAATTTTAACATTGTTCATGCTACTATCAATACCATTCCATTTCATCTTGAATCTAATTTCACAATGGTCACTATTACCCAAATTTCCTCCAATCTCAGTATCCTTAATAACTTCTTCCTTATTTGTCAGAACTAAATCCAGTATATTATTACCTCTAGTGGTTTCGTTAATAATCTGCCTCAGAAAATTATCTTGGACAACATTAAAAAATTCCTCAGCCTCCTGATCACCCACAAGAGCTTCCCAATCTATATTTCTGTAATTAAAATCGCCCATTATACACACATGCTTACTTCTACATGCCCGTTCTATCTCCTGCCACGGAAGATTTGAAGCTTCCTTACTAAGATTTAGTGGTCTGTAT
This sequence comes from Ceratothoa steindachneri, assembly GCA_963969495.1. NCBI lineage: Eukaryota > Metazoa > Arthropoda > Malacostraca > Isopoda > Cymothoidae > Ceratothoa > Ceratothoa steindachneri. The sequence goes on from OZ018327.1 coordinate 42,861,782, forward strand.
AATAATCCTATGACAAGCTTGTTTTTACCTTCCTTTACATTTAGTCATAATGACTCTTGTTATCATCTAATTTAATTGTACTGTTTACACGACACTGGAGATTATCTTTAATATAAATAATAACCCCTCCTCCTCTCTTCCTATTCCTATCTGTATGGAACATGTTAAAGCCCTCAATCTCAACCTCAGGTTTAAAGTGATTACCTGCCAAATCAAGCCATGACTCTGTTATCGCAATTATATCAAAATTCTCTTCACTCGCTAACGCTCTTAAGAGATCTATCTTATTCCTTATACTCCGACCATTAAATTTCCCTGACCACTATCAAAACCTAGTTTCCCGCCTCTAAAGACCTAATAACACTATCTAATTCCCGCCACAAAACCTCAACCCCATCTTGGCTCAGATGGAGTCCATCTATCGCATACAAACCCTTATTCCCATAAAACCCACTCCAAACATCTACAAACACCAATCCTGACTCCTCGCACAAACCTTTCACATATTCATTCAACCCCATTGCACGAGACAACCATTCCATCCCCACATCCATTCTCGGAAGCACACCTGAAACAACGCCTTTTACTCTACTTTTACACATTCCTTTCAATCAGCCTTTTATACCGCTCTCGGGGCATTGGAATCTCCGCATCCCCTGGTTTGTGATATCCGTGACGCTACGGTTTTGTCGAGCTGGGCGGATGTCGAGATTATCTTCTGCTGGGTTCCTGGACATGTGGGAATTGCGGGGAATGAGCGCACCGATGAGGGCGCCAAAGAGTCTGCGAGGACTCTGCGACTGGACCAGCGTTTCACTCTTCCTCACACTGACTACATGGCAGGAGTGTCGGGCAGCTCTTCAGACTGCTTGGCAAAGAAGATGGGAGACGGTCGAAGGGAACTTAAAGTTGCGTGCCATTGCGCCGCGACTGTCCCCATGGACCTATCCCCCAAGGCCGCGACGGCTTCAGGTCGCTTTCTGCCATCTTCGAATCGGACACACTCGTGTGACGCATCGCTATTTGATGGAGCGCTCACCAGCGCTCTATTGCGACGACTGGGTTCTTGGACATGTGGGAATTGCGGGGAATGAGTGCACCGACGAGGGCGCGAGGACCAGCGTTTCGCTCTTCCTCACACTGACTACATGGCAGGAATACGGGCAGCTCTTCGGGCTGCTTGGCAAAGAAGATGGGAGACGGTCGAAGGGAACTTAAAGTTGTGGGATGCACTGCCATAGCTCCACGAGAATGGCCGCAAGGCCTTTCAACATCAACAAGTTTAGTAGATAGAAGATCTGCTAAACGAGTCCAAAATTCACTCCTTATCCGGAAATGGCTACGATGCCTGAATTCATTGATAATGGTTTGAGCTTCCTTTATAGTTTTCTTTAAAGGACTGAGGCTAACCCTTCTATGAGTTCTTGATCCTGAACCTCGAGGCGTCTCAGGGAAAACCAAGGAAATCCAAAGGAGATTGCAGTGGTGTCTGGGACATGTTATCAGCATCCGGCAGTTCAGAAGAAGGAATTGCGACAGGAGTGGCTGGCGAATCAAGAACTGGATGCAGAGCTGATCTGGCAATAGGCACGTTATCTACATTCAAGAGTCCAGAAGAAGGAATTGGGACAGGAATGGCTGGTAAATCAAGAACAGGATGCAGAGCAGACACAGCAAGAGGCATGCTATCCGCATTCGGTAGTCCAGAAGAAGGAATTGGGACAAGAGTGGCTGGCGAATCAAGAACAGGATGCAGAGCTGATCTGGCAATAGGCACGCTATCTGTATTCAGGAGTCCAGAAGAAGGAATTGCGACAGGAGTGTCTGGCGAATCAAGAACAGGATGCAGAGCAGACACGGCAAGAGGCACGCTATCCGCATTCAGGAGTCCAGAAGAAGGAATTGGGACTGGAGTGGCTGGTGAATCAAGAACAGGATGCAGAGCCGATACGGCAAGAGGGTCACTCGAGGGAGACCTGGTTACGTCCGCAGAAACATCTTCAGGAACATAAACAGTTCCAACTGGATCAGGTAACACCAAACGCTGAGAATCCGACAAAGCACAAGGATCCGAAGGAGCGCCCAGAACAAAAGCAGAAACTACGTTTGTGTCAAAATACTGTGACTGGGGAACTGATACAGCTAAGGGAGAATCCAAATCATGTGCTGACTCCTGTACCAGATCAGAGCCATATTCTGCTTCCAAAGGTGACCTCATGAGGCTTGACTTCAAGGATAACTTTGTAGTCAGATTCTGGTTCACCAAGGTCAACTGGGTTGGCAATGTCTTTAACATGATCTGCATTAAAACCCAAGAAATCTCCCACGCTAAGGGACAACTGGAGCCAATCCATTTCTGTCTCCTGACCGGCTATGCACTCCTCAAGACTGTAGAAGAACATCCTCCTGCAATTCCCAACAAGAATTATGAAACTGAACACTTCATTAGCAAGAGAGACCTCCGACACATCCGGAGTACCAATGGGTTGACTACAAGTCTTGGGTGAGGAATGAGTGATATAAGGCACTGCATCTGGGTCAGATGGTACAACGGAGTGACAGGACTCTCCCGCATTGGAAGTATCCATGGCTGGAGAACTCATATCTAGCGAACCAGAAGGTGAAGAAGAAGTTATGGCAGACCCAGCAAAGTCTACATCAACAGGTTCAGGGTCTGACACATCCGGCATTGAAAACTCACTCTCTGCTGATTCAGCAGTGGAAGATTTGGAAGTGAGAGAGTTTGCTTGCACCTGGGTACTACCAGAAGTTGACAAACAGATCTCTGAAGCCGAAGCTGAGCTCCCTGAGGAGCTATCTGTGTCAAACCCAGAGAAGTCAGGCACAGGACCAGAGCAAGATGGAGGAAATCCAGAGGAGTGGAACTCATCAGAGTCCGAAGAGTCCTGATCAATTGCCGCTACACAAGAGTCTTCACTAGCACTAGAAGGACTATTGTATAATGGAAGAGGTTGTGTACAGTATGAGTTGACCAACTCCAGCAGGAATCCATTCTTCAGAACATAGTCCGGATAGTGTACCCATTTCTGAAGCTGAGAATGGTGTGCTTTCATAGTGTAGCGGGCTGAAAATCTAGACTAATCTCAATTGATCCAACCCGCTTCCTACACTAATTCGGATGTGAGAAATCAAAGGAGAATGAAACAGATTGTATATACAGTCCCTTGACTTACAAAAAAAAGTACAATAATATTTACAATAGAGAGGGGTGATTAAATTGGAGATCTCATTACTATTCACACAAAAATATACAGCTGAATTTCTTATATATACAATCAAAAACATAAGTAAATCCTACTTATGAATATTAGCAATCAATCCTAAGAAACAATTATATGCAAAATTGAACAACCCCCCCAAAATATCTGGACTACAACAGTCAATATATAAATAACAAAAGAAAAGGCCTCACATCGTACAAAGGGGGGGGGGTAGGACGTCCAGCCAGCCGCTACCCGAGCAAGCAAAATGCCCAGGACTTACAAACAAGTGGCACCTCCGAGCTTGATGTAAGATAGGTGACCTTATCACGCTTGCGTGGCTATTATAAACCCTCCTTCATTAAAGCTGTACTATTTTACACTCAACCAAGTCAGACAGAACATGGCCTTGAACCTTTGTCAAATACTATTGGCCTTTATTAATTAGCAATAATAAATAGTTAACTTTGAATACAGGGGTAATTTACAAGATTACTCTATCTTTCCAGAATATGGCGCCTGGAAAGAAAGAAAAAAAACATTTAATAACAATATGGAAGTCAATTTTATATAGAAAAAAACAAACCCATTCACATACACATTCTTACAGAGGGAGAGAGAGGGTATTGGGAAAAAGGTGGGAGAATGGCCCTTCACACACACACTCATATTCGCTCCACCACACCGGGCTTCTCAGATTGTTGAGGATGTACTAGCTTGTACATCACCCCATTCCCCTGAACAGCCGAGACTGTGAAGGGTCCAGAGTACCTGGGTTGTAACTTGTTGCTCGTAGGGTTGCCCTGAAGAGGGATTTTCTTCATGACAGGAGTCGCCCACCTTGAAGGATATGAAGCTCGGATGACCTTCACGCCACACTTCCTGCATTGTATTACCAACCACAGCAGTGGAGGCTGTGGAATGTGATTTGGTCAGCAGGAACTGGGAAGGTGCTATAGACAGTTGCAAATGCCATGAATGGTTCCAGGCAATCACAGCATTGGCGAGGAGCAGATCCCACAACGACTCACTCTGACTGAGGAGGAATCTCAATCATTCCACCATGGTCTGATTCATTCTCTAGACTGCATCATTAGAAGAGGGCTTGTAGGGTGTAGTATACACTTGTCTGATGCCATATTTGTCAGGCACGGACTTGAACTCTTGGGAAGTAAATTCACTCCCATTATCTGTGAGGAGCCTACGCGGCCTGCCGGGAAGGTTAGAGAGAACATGGCATTCCAAAGAAGACGCAACTGTGGTACTTTTCTTGTCCCTGATGGGAACACACGATAACCACTTTGACACGAGGCAACCGATGTGTCCTCGGGAAGTGCCTGGAAAATTGACCAAATCTGCAGCCAGCAGATCAAAAGATCTGGACGGATGGATGCGCAATATTGGTGGAGTAGCAGCCACAGATGCCACCTTATAAAGTTGACAAACACGGCACGAAGCACAGATGTCAGGCGCAGTTTCGGCTAAAGAAGGATACCACAGAACAGTCCTAAGCATCTCCATCTGTTTGTTACATCCAGGGTGTCGCATCTGCCAATGGAGATGGATGGTAACTTCCACAGCAGTGAAGAATGAGACAACGGGAACAGCAGAATCCAATTCACCAAACCAGAGCAATCCGGATTCCATGAACAACTGTTGAAGGTGGCATTTAAAAGGCTTGAGACAGTGTGTTTTCCACAACTGCAGAGGTTTCCCTTGAACAACATTTGGTTTTAAGCAGATGAATGGCAAAGTTGCCCTCTTGTGAGAGTTTCACTTGCTCAGGAGAGAGAAGATTAAGGAAATTAGGATCAACTTCAAGGCCATGTTGTACTATACATACGTCATAATGCATGGACCTTGCTTTGGTAACCAAGAAAGGGATGCGGTCACCAGTACTGAAGTGATAGAAAGAGGATGTGTCATATTCTACAACAAGCTGGAGCTTACGGATGATGTCAATGCCAAGGATGAGACAGAATGGAATAGTAGATTGAGGCACCAAGGTGAGAGAAGTTCTAAGGGAAAAGCCATTTTCAAATTGTAAAGGAAGCGCGATGCAGCCACGAGCGGGAACAACCACACCAACAGTGTTGATGCAGTAGGAAACAGGCTGAAATTGAGCATCGGCCTGTGTAGTCTCACTGAGAGCATTCCACATTTTGTCATCAATCAAGTTAACTTGTGCCCCAAGATCAACAAGAGCACAAAAGATCTGATGACCCACCCTAACAGCAGTGCAACAACGTCATTGTCACAAGAAAGCCTGAGTGCAGAGAATTGTGATTGCAAAGCATTGATGCTTGCCTCTTCGGTGTCTGAGGAATCTAAGAGATCCTCATTCACTATTGGCACAGCAGATGTAGTTCCGTGACTAGCCACCAGCTAAGGAATTTCTGGAGGCTGGTAGAGCTTGTTTGCCGCCAATGGGTTGTAATGTATCCCTGCCAGGCACTGGCGATGGACTTGCTCTGCCTCACTAGGATTTTCCAGCACTTGGTTAGGTTCATACCGAATAGGTTGAGGAACCTTGCAATGCACCCAAACTTGCAACCTGTAAAGGATGGCAAATGCTTGAAGAAACAGGGTGTTACAGAGTTGTCCTGGGAGTTTCGTGAGTTTGATCTCTGCCCGGGTGTGAGGCACAGAAGCAGACTTGTACTTGGACGGATGGTCCAAGATTTCCTGAGCCAAAGCCTCTTGGAGATCCACAGTTGATGACATCTCGCTGATGGATGGGTCATGCTGACCACGATGGTTCTCAAGTACTTGTAGGAGAGAGTTTACCATCGAGTCACCTCCTCCCGTGACTTGTCTCAACACACACAGGCCTTCAGGCAACTTAGAAGACCTCTAGGGAGTTTCAGTGCTTAAATCCAATCTAAGGTGAGAGAATGTGTCCGGCACAACATTCTCCTTTCCTGGTCAGTATATGACGTCAAAGTCATACCCTGTGCATAACAAGCGACTGTTCCGTTTCTTCATACTACACATGTATACTAAAGACGTGATCTGTGTACAGGTTGAAAATAACTTGAAACAGGAAACCACTAAATGTGAGAACAGCCCATCTGATAGCAGCAAGTTCTCTTTCAATTGTACTATAGTTATGCTGCATTCTGCTGAAAGTCATTGAAGCATATGCAATAGTCTGCGTAACTTCCTCTTGAACTTGGGAAAGGCAAGCACCAGCCCCAGTACCAGAGGCATCAGTGGCAAGCTCCAGCTTGGGTGCTCCAGGAGTGTAATCCAGATAAGCCAGTTCAAGATCATTGCAAATAGCAGCCTTTAATGCATCAAATGACTGGTCCATCTCGGGCGTCCATTCAAGTTTTGTCTTGTCAGGATTACCCGTTAGACAAGAGAGTGGTTGGCAAAGGGTGGAGCAATGCAGGATGAACTTACGCTGAAAGTTGATCACTCCCAGGAAAGACCTTAATTCTTTAACTGTCTGGGGTTTGGGGTACTTCCGCACAGAGTCCATAAACTTGTCCAATTTGCGCAAGCCATTTCTGCCCACCACATGGCCAAGAAATTCCACCTTTCCCTGAAACCAACAAGAGCGAGATGGTCCTCGAAGCTGTCGCTCATGATGAGAATGTTGTCTATGTAGACCAGTACCTCCTTGGAGTCGAAGTCCACCAGGACTGTCTGCATCTCATGCTGGAATGCACTTGTGGCGTTCTTCAGGCCAAAACTCAGATGATTAAACTCATAGTGATTCCGCGGAGGGCTAAAGGCAGTATATTCTTTTGAGTGGGTGTAAAGGGACCTGATAGTACCCTTTAACAAGGTCAAGGGTCGTGAAGAATTTCTTCTTGTGCAAGGAGAAGACAAGGTCCATCATGTTGGGAATTGGGAAACGATCCGACTTTGTCACCTTGCTTAACTGACGGTAGTCTATACACAAGCAGAGTGTTCCATCCTTTTTCCTAATAAGGACTATCGGAAAATGACCAAGGTGATTTGCTGAAGCCAATAATGTGCAGTCGCAGGAGTTCTTCACACTGACGCTCTATCTCCTTTGCAACTGGCTCTGGCAGACGTCTTGGCTTGTGTCAGATGGGAGTAGTATCATAGAGTTCTATACGGTGCTGAGTGACTCCGGCACATCCAACATCACTATCTCCATGACTGAAAACTACTCAAACTCCTGTCATCATCCTTTGCACTAATGACTTCTGTTCTGGATTTAGGTAGTCCAGAGAAACTTGGTCACCCAAGTTGAGAGTGTCTGTTTCAGGAGAAGGCCTGCCATCCACACTGGCAGTGAAACACACATTCACTTCAGGCGCATCTTCAAACTCTACATCCACTATCATGGAAACACTCCTGATGTGCTGGCCTTTGTGAAAGAACTCATTCTTCCTGCCGTTCTTGCTGAACACTAGGAACATGGAGTCAGCTTTAGGGCTCAATATGCCAGAATGTGCGCAGGCATAAGGAGAAACAGAATCTCTTAAGACCCCATCGAAGTACAATTCTGCGTCTGACTCTATTGGCGCGTCAAACTTATCAGTCTCCACTGGAACTATGCAGTCATGATTTGAGTACAAGAGGCAGGTTTTGGTACACTGTGGTCATGGTCATGGTTTGGTCTCTAACATAGAGCTCTCAAGAACCCCAGCTTTCTTTTCCAGAGAATCTACCTTTGTCAGGATCAATCCGAGCTTTGTGTTCTGCAAAGAAGTCATTTCCCAGGACAACAGGATATTTTATAATATCATCAGGTTTGACAAAAAGGTCCTGGGTAAAGGTAAGATCACCCCACTGGAAGGAGAGGATGGCTCTTTCTGAGCATTGGAATTCCTGAGATCCCAGTCCAACAACATATCGACTTCAGTTCTCAAAGACTGCTTGAGCCTTCTCGGCAGCTACTCTGCTTATTAGTGAAAGTGATGTGCCATTGTCCACTAGCGCTTCGAAAGTTTCACCACCAAGTTTTACAGGAATGGTGAAGAGAGGTTCCAAGGCTCCCATGAACACTTTAGAAATATGATCCTCGAGTGACACAGTCTTTGAGAGTAGGGGTTCCATACAGGCTGTGATCGCCTTGGAGTCCAGTGTTTCAGTAACCAGCAATTCATCACATTCAGGAGAATGTCCACCATTCTGTTTGGGTAAGCCCAATGGGTTTGTTGCAGTATCAGGAAAAAGAGGATGGGTGTCCTCCCTATAAGCAGTAACATCCTGAGTCTTTCGAGTAGATGGTCCAACAACGGGAACAGAGGTAGGAGAGCTACTAGTTAGCTCTGGCGTGGTGTTCCCTGTCCCACCAGAGCATGAGGGTTTAACGACCCTGATACAGGTCCAGTTTAACCAATGGACGAATTCAATGTCCCTGCTGCAGATAAAGTTTGACCAACAGAGTGTCTAGCCTCACAAGTTGAACTAGATCCAAAGGTAACTCAATGAGAGGATATGTCAGACACTAATGAGTAATTTGGCAGTGGAGGAACATCTGCTGATCCATCCAAGGTTCTACAATAAGGGCACTTGTTGATTTCATGGTCACAAGGCAGAGCTTGTTGAAGCGGCGACACTCCGACCTTATGTGTCCTCCACGGCTACAGTAATGGCAGGTGCGGTTGTCCACCACCATACTTTTGTACATATGTATTTGATTTCATGTTATATTAAAATTGTTTTTTCTTTCTCAGATTGTACTTTGTTTATAATAATCCTTCAGCAAAATATTACTTTGTCTTAAGTAAATTTAATGAAAAAGATAGTTCTTTGTTTAAATTAAGCTTTAACAAAGCGCCATATGTACATGAGAAAATATAATAAAAAAAAAAAACCATTCCCACTCACACACACCTTCTTACAGAGGGAGGGAGAAGGTATTGAGAAAAGGGGTGGGAGAATGGCCCTTCATATGCACTCACATTCACTCCCCCACAACATGGCAGAGGTGCACTTCTTCTGGAAGGAGGAGCTGCAGTTTTCAGTTTTGTAGCTGGATGCCATTCCGGAGCATTGGCTGACAATGATGACGCTGAATTCAATGGGGAACTGGTAACTGAAGGGCTCCATTGTGGCAAGGTATACGCAAAAACATCCATGTCCGAGTTTTCCGCAGCAGTGTCACTGATCCCTTGCTGAGCATCCTACCCACTAGCAAGTGAGAAAATGTTGGACCATGTCAGGTTGCATCCACTCATTAAATTAAATGATCAAGCGGTATTAAGTTGTTTGCAGAAGTAGCAAGGAATGGTTTGCATATACTTTCGATGCAACAACTTGCTAGTTTCTACATCACGGTTAGGATGGGCAAGGTGAAAGGCTTGCTTCAGTCGCGTGGCATAGAGGCGAGGGATTCTTGAGACTGAATGTGAGCGCGTTTATATCAATTCAGTGTGTCCTGTTCAATCACTTCGTGCAAATTGTGACACCACTTTAGCAACTTCATCTTCATCCCTTCGTAGGTGTCTCGTGGAACTCTAAGAGCTACAAAGGCTTCATGAATGCTGCCCTCCAGGAAGCGGCCAAGTTCTGAGATCCACAGGCTACTGCTACCACAGAAATGATTCTGAAAATAGTCTTCGAAAATGGACAGGAATTTCTTGACAACAAACAAAACATGATGACAAAAGGACAAACTGTATGGACTGAAGTAACTAGCGCAGTGTTCACTGATTTACTGACAACTTTATATTAAGTTGAATACCACACTCTCACAGCGACCACCAGGGGCCACAAGAGGTTCCCTGGTCTGGGCACCAAAAAATATGTTGGGACCCCACAATCAGATAACCCTAGGGACCCCAGATAACCCTATCCCCTGTGCTGGTTGCTGGTCATGATGAACAATGAATGGATATTGCTCCCCAAGAAGAAAGTAATCCCAATCCACAACCCCGAGCACAGAAGCAGGATGGCAAGCTGCAAATGATAGAGAGCAAAGAGTAGACTGAATAGAGCAGAAATAGGAGAGTAATGAGAATTAGCCTGAATAAAGGAAAAGAGGTATGGAAGAGAGATGAATTAAACTGAATATCTAAGATCACTAAAGGTATGCACCGGTAAGTCACAGTATGGTACTGCACCTATGGCCGTGAGCGATAAATAGCATGACCTACAAGAAATTTAATGCAAGAAATGGTAATTAAAGGATTAAGTACTTAAATTAATTTATTTAACAGCAGTAATGGACAAAAATAATATAATACAAATATTAATGAAATAGTGCACTAGTCAATCCATAACAAATCTAGCTGAATTCCACAATAAGGTTGAGAGGGGTAAGGATGAGGGAAGGATATGTTAGTCAGGTGCTGGGAATAGGATAGGGTAGGTTGAAGGGTTGACAATGGTATGGTCGTGGGGCCACAAGGAGTTGGTAAGGTGACCTTGAACTTTACAAGTAGCGAGTATCATCCTTAGACTTCCCACACTGACCACTCCTCACTGGGGCACTAGTGTCGAGGAAGCGCGGTAGGCATGAACCAGGGAGTGCAGAATGGAGGCAGTCAAGCAAGGAAGGACATCAAGGCTCACACACCAGGCAATGACAGGAGGGATGATGTATGGACACCTGATTGAAATGAAAGAGTGGATGCACCATGAGTATGGCATCCTTACCGTGCAGCTCAACAAGGTGGTTCAGTAAACAAGATTAAAGGGTAAAGCTAATAATGATAACAATAGCAATGCAAACAAAACTGAATTAATATAAGCAAAGGGAGTTAAGGAATTATTATCAGAATATAATAATAATAATAAATATTGAACAAAGATAAATAAGAGATAAGAACATTAATATCAAGCACAAATCACATCAGGTTTAATAAAGAATATACCAGAGTTAAAATTAAGATTATAAAGGAGGATTAATATGTGCTAAGCTTCTCACCTCGGCCATCCATGCTCAAAACAGGTATTAATCCAAATGTTCAGGAAAGAAATTGTTATTTAAGGCACGTTACATAAAAATATTACTGTGCAAGACATTTTTTTTTTTTTAAGAGCTCATCTGGCGACTGCCTACTTGGGCATTAGTCGCCGTATTAAAACTGGCCTAGTTCTAGGCTACTTTAAAATAAAATTAAAGAGAGGAAAAACACCCCAAAAAGGGGGAAAGGAAGCAACATTCTGCATCAGGGGGAGGTCCCCCCGGCGCAGGAGCATGCAACCTAAAGGGGAAAAAACAAAACAAAACAGCAAACCCTGCTTAAATAATAGGGAGAAGGCCGGCCTCCCCCCCCAAAAGTCAACAAGTCTACCAGTCAATGTGCATGCACTCGTCCCGAGTACAAGGAAAAGGCAGTAGTGACCCCGCCCAATCCCGGTACCAGGACAGGTAACGTGCGCGAAGAAAGATGACCCAGATTGGGACATTTGGCAAGAATGTGCCGAACAGTCTGGGGGATTTTTTTTTTAGGGGCTATCTGGCGACTGCCCACTTAGGCATAAGTCGCCGTAAACAAACAGCCTAGTTCTAGGCTACTTTAAAAAATTTGAACAGGAAACAACAATAAAAAGAAATAATAACAAAACAATAACAAAAACAACAACTAAACCTAGTTAAATGAAAGGGAGAAGGCCGGCCTCCCCCAAATAGTCAACAAGTCCACCAGTCAATGTGCACACACTCGTCCCGAGTACAAAGGACAGGCGGTAGCGACCCCACCCATCCCAGTACCGGGACAGGTAATGTGTACGAAGATCACCCAGACTGGGACATTCGACAAGAATGTGCCGAACAGTCTGGGGGACGGCGCAATAGGGCACAGGCGAGCACTCCATCAAATAGCGATGTGTCACACGAGTATGTCCGATTCGGAGACGACAGAAAGCGACCTGCATCCGTCGCAGCGCAATGGCACACAACTTTAAGTTCCCTTCGACTGTCTCCCATCTTCTTTGCGGGGCAGTCCGAAGAGCTGCCCGTATTCCTGCCATGTAGTTGGTGTGAGGAAGAGTGAAACGATGGTCCGGTTGCAGAGTTCTTGCGAACTCTTTGGCGCCCTCATTCCCCGCAATTCCTACATGTCCAGGAACCCAGCAGAAGATAATCTCGACATCTGCCTGGCTTGCCAAAACTGTGTATCACAGATATCGCAAACCAGGGGATGCGGAGATTTCAATGCCCTGAGAGCACTCAGGGCGCTTTGTGAATCGCTATAGATCACAATCCGGTCTCCGAACTGGTCAGGTCACGTAATCTCCAGTACCGAGTGGTGTATTGCCACCAGCTCAGCCGTGAAGACAGACGCCTGGCAGAGCCCCGCTGACTTCAAACAGAGGGGATATGGCGTGGAAGCCGATCCCCTCTTGGGACTTGGAGACATCCGTATACACTGGCATGGTTTACCTGTGCAAGACAAGCCATGCTAGAAGAGCTTAATATATGCTAAAACATCTGAAAGAAAGAGTAGAGTTAAATAACATGATCAGAATAAGTTAGAAGGAAATCATTTCACAGCAATACCAATTCCCAACTTCTGTACCCAGAAAACTAGATCAGAACACTCTCCCCAAGGTATACCCAACTAAATGGCCATAAAAAAAAGGAAAAGAAAATATCTCAAACAGAACACACCTCTTCAGTGTGCTCGCCAGTGCCCTACTGTGAAGACTGCATTGTCCCCCAGAGTGTTCGGCACATTCTTGTTGAATGTCTCAGTCTGGGCGATCTCTGCGCACGTTACCTGTCCCGGTACTGGGATGGGCGGAGTCGCTACCATCTGTCCCTTGTACTCGGGACAAGTTCATGCACATTGACTGGTAGACTTATAGACTTTTGGGGGGAGGCCGGCCTTCTCCCCTTTATTTAACTAGGTTTTGTTTTTTGTTAGTTATTTTCTCTGTAGGTCGTACACTCCTGTGCCAGGGAGAGGGGGACCTCCTCCCAATGCCAGAGCTTGCTTGCTAATTGTTGCCATCTTCCCTTTTTATTGTTGTTGTGTTTTCATATTCTTATTTTAAAGTAGCCTAGTGCTAGGCTGTCGTGATTGCGGCAACCTATGCCCAAGTGGGCAGTTGCCAGATAGGCTCCTAAAATTTTCAAAAAACAAAACAGACGTGTTCTCAGCAAGCTCTCTATTCAGTGACATTTTTTTCATTTTGGATTTTTCAGTGTAATATATTTAAGTTTAGGAAGATGGTTAACTTTGAGTGTTAGACATAATACTAAAGTAATTTTTAATTATATTTTGAAAAGTTTCTCACTATGGCTGTTACTTTGGATGAAGTGAGTATACCTTTTGATGTAATCAGTGTCTATGTAGTTTGTGTATTTTGTGGTGTTGAAAGAAGAGAAAATGTATCTGAATGCTCTGTGTGTTATGTGACTAGTGCAGATGCGGCTTTGGTAGAGGAGGTGAGTCAGTTGCGTGATGAGTGCAAGAGATTAAGTGAGTTGGTGAATGAAGTGAGAAGGGATGCTAGTCTACGCATGAAGGATGTGGCAGGCAGCAGGAGAGTGGAAGATAGGCCTAGACTAGGGACTGGAATGAAAGAAATGACTGATGTGAATGAAGATGAATGGTGGGTGAATATGGATAAAATAGATAGGTTAGGTGTGTGAGTAAGATGGACATGGAACCTGTTAGGTTGACTAACATATTTGATGCCCTGAGAGAGGAAGAGGTTAAAAATGATTTGTTTGATGTGGTTGTGGCAGAAAGTGAAATAAGTGGTAGTTTGAATGAGAACAGGAGGGAGGGTAATGCTAGGCCTAGGGGGACTAGGAGGATGACTGAGGTATGTGATGGGTGACTGTCCGATTAGATATTTAGATATCAAGTTGAGTGTGAGCAAATGGAAGGGAGTGTGAGTTTGTTTGCCGGGTGCTGATGTAAATGATGTTGCTGAGAGGTATGATAGTCTGGTGTCTGGGTGTGAGAGGGATGCAGTTGTGATTCTGCATGTGGGAGTAAATGATGTAAAGAAGGTGGGTTCATGTGAGTTATGAGAGAGGTACAAAAGGTTAGTTGAAAGGATGAGTGAAAGTCGTTGTTTCAGGTGTGCTTCCAAGATTGGATGTGGGGATGGAATGGTTGTCTTGTGCAATTGGACTGAATGAGTATGTGAAAGGCCTGTGTGAGGAGTTGATGGGATTAGTGTTTGTAGATGTTTGAAATGGGTTTATGGGAATAATGCATTGTATGCATTGGATGGACTCCATCTAAGCTGGACGGGGTTGACGTGTTGTGGCAGGAGTTAGATAGTGTCGTGGGGTCTTGGCAGGTGGGAAACTAGTTATTGATAGTGGTCAGGGAAATATAAGAGTACAGGGTGGGGTAAGGAAAGGAAAGAGATGCAGAGGAGATAGAGTGGAAAGTATACATTCTAAAAGAGGTGCTTCAGGGATAGTAGGGTTGAGTTGTCTTTATACCAATGCTCGTAGTCTTAGAAATGAGAAAGATGAGTTATTTAGTTATATTATTGATGAAGATATAGATATATTATGTCTAATAGAATCATAGGTTAATGAAAATAAATTTAATGACAATGTGAGTGAATTTGCACTACAGGGTTATGATATGTTCATTAGTCAAAGGAGAGAGAGGACAGGTGGTGGGTTGATTATTTATATCATAAATAGCATTTCTTCAAATCAAATAATTCTATAAAGCAAGAAGAAGTTGAGTCACTGTGGAGAGATATTAGGGTCAGTAAAAATAGGATAATACACTTGGGGGGCCTTTTACAGACCATCCGGACAAACTGACTGTATTGATGAGCTAATGATCAGGGATATAAGGAAAGGATGTGAAGTAGATACAGTCATTCTTGGTAACTTTAATTTAAATTCTGCAAACTGGGAAAATATGATAGGAAGGGATAGAGCAAGTTGTAAGTTTATAGAATGCTTTGGGGATAATTTTTTGATAAGTCAACAAGGAGTGCCAATATATTTGATCAGGTTCTTTCAAATGATGATCACTTTGTTCAGGAATTGACTGTTGGGAAGCATTGGGAAATAGTGATCATCACATGGTTTATTTTAACTTGGGAATAGTGAAAAGTAGAACATAAACAAACTACAAAAACTCCAAATTTTTATACAGGAGATTATGATAAATTATGAAACTTGCTATATCAGATTAGGTGTGATATAGAATTCAGGGGGAGGAATACTTAGGAGATGTGGAATACTTTTAAGACTATACTAAACATATTCCAGGAGCAGTGTATTCCAATGAAGGCTATTAGGAAGAGATGTAGGAAGCCATTGTGGTGGAATCAGGAAATAGCTTGGAAAATTGCTGAGAAGAAAAGGGCATACCAGAGATTACAGAGAGAAAGTACTTTTGAGAATTTAAATCATTATAGGTCAACCAGAAATGAACTCAATAAGATTATTAAGAGGAGCAACAGGGCAGCAGAAATTAATTTAGCTCAAAATAATAATAAAGAGCCAAGAAAATTCTTTAGCTATTATAGAATTAATAACAAATCTAGCAGTTATAAAATAGGGCCTATTAGATATGAAGGGGTTTTGAAAGAATCTGATGAGGAGATAGTAGAAGTTCTTAATGATAATTTTTTTTCAGTATTTACACAAGAGAATCAAGATAGATTAAGTAGTGTTGAATACCATTAATATGAACAAGGAAATAATTAAAGGGCTTATATTGGAGTTAAATACTAGTAAGTCATCTGGCCCAGACAACATTCATTCTAGGTTACTCAAAGAAGGTGTAGATAGTATTGCAGTATCTCTTGAGAAGATATATACTAGATCACTAAAGTTTGGAGAAATACCTAATGATTGGAAATTAGCAAAAGTAGTGGCAATTTTTAAAAAGGGAAGTAAAGAGGACCCGAAAACTTTAGGCTGGTAAGCTTAACTTCTATCATTTGTCCAGTGTTCAAGAAAGGAGATAAGAGCAACCCTTTGAACTATCAACCAGTCTCATTGATGAGATCATTTGTAAGCAATGTGAGACTTTTATTAGCGACAATTTAATAAAACATTTAGAGGACAACTATCTTTTAACTGATAGTCAACATGGCTTCAGATAGAAAAGAAGTACCTTAACTAACTTACTTATTTACATGGAACAACTAACAAAATCTATGGACCAGCAAATTTCTCTTGATATTAACTATCTAGTTTGCAGAAAAGCCTTTGATATGGTTCCTCATAAGAGACTAATTGTAAAACTGGAAGCCTATTGAATAGGAGGCTCCCTCATTAAGTGGATTGAAGACTTTTTGACGATAAGCGACAGATTGTAGAAATAAGAGGGAAAAAATGAAATAGTTTGGAGGTCACTTCTGGAGTACCACAAGGATCAGTGCTAGCGCCTGTCCTTTTCCTGGTATTCATCAATGATCTTGTTAATGACCTTGAGTGTCCAACACTGCTATTTGCAGATGATGCTAAGATATTTAAGGAGATACATAATGATGAGGAGAGATTTACTGAAAATACAGGGATGGAGCAAAAAGTGGGCATTGAAATTTAACAGTTAAAAATGTGTTACTCTTCATGTGGGTCACAGAAATCCAGAGATGACTTACCTTTTGAATGGGGAGGAACTAAAAGCAGTTGATGTTGAAAAAGATCTTGGTGTATTCATTTCTAAAGACCTCAAACCAGGCCATCATATTGGAACAATTTGCAGCAAAGCCAACAGAATGGTTGGTTTAATCAAGAGAAGCTTTGATTGCTTAGACAAGGAAATGTGTAAGATTTTGTACTGCTCTCTAGTCAGGCGACATTTAGAATATGTTGTACAGTGTTGGTCTCCTTTTTACAAGAAGGACATAGAGGAAATAGAAAAGGTTCAAAGGAGAATGACCGAACTAGTATTTGTGTTGAAAGACCTTATGTATGAAGAGAGATGTAAGCAGCTGGAGAAATGCAGGCAGAGAGGAGATTCAATTGAGACATACAGGATTTTGAATTGGATGAAAAGAATATATTATAATATTTTCTTTGAGGAATGTGAGTCTGTCACCCACTCTAACACATACTAACTACAGAAGAGAGGTCATTGGAGAACAGTGGTAAGAGCTAATATATTTAGCATAAGAGTGGTTAACATATGGAATAGTTTACCTGCTGAAGTGGTTAATGCTCCATCAATTGGTACCTTCAAGTCAAGATTGGATCAATGTGAATGGGATGTGAGATAGCCAAATTATGATAATGTATCTAAATGGTAGTGCAAGATAGCTTTAAAAGGAATCACTGGGATAATAGTGTTGGAGTATGTATTTCAAGGAAGATTGAGATAAAATGAAAATACAAGGGTAGAATCCCCAAACAAGTATGTAATTATATATATATATATATAGTACTAAAAAGATTTAAGGTAACCCGTACTGAAGACAACGAGTTGAGATGGGAGCCACACAAGAGAAATCTTATCTCCCATGCAATTGAACTAGGTAAGCATGAACTAGGTAGTGGTAGATAGGTCACTGAGGTTTTCGAAGCAGTGTATTGAGGTAAAAAAATAGAACAAATAGGGTGCTAGGATGCATGAAAAGTAATGTTAGCTACAAGAGTAAGGAGGTTATCCTTAAACTCGTATGTCAGGCCATACTCACAGAAGATTTCTGGAAGAGGCTTACACCTGTGACTCCAGATCTCAAATATTCAACTTGTAGCTGCATGTGGTGGTTTATTTTTGCTTTATAATTATATTTTAATTCTTGATTCTCTTACCTGGTGGGCTTCCCATCCCCACGCATCAGATGAAGGAGAACAGCGGGAAGCCACACTGCTGATGCCAGCCCAAGTAAACAGTTTCATGCATATTGAGGACTACTAATAAAAACTGGCTGGATAGTGCATCATAAGCAGCAACATTGCAATTGTCCAACGGTCCCACAAAATCAGTTACTCAAACATAATGAAAGAGCCTGTCACAAAAATGTAGAGCAAGGCCACTCTTAAATGCCCCAATATTTTTACAGCCAACAAGCTCAGCAGGCAATGCACCTCAAGTCAAAGAATCTTTTCCAATCTCCAGCTGTGTTCTAGAGTGAGCAATTTTGAAATCATGACCCCTTGTGCTACTCAATAAGGGACAAGGAAAAAAATCATCCCAAGAAATTGACCATGGAAAATTTGCTAATATTTAATAATATGTCTGAGTAATCTCCCCTTGACTGAGTACAAGTTCAGGGTTTCTAAGTGCTGAGAGTAATCCAAGCTCTCCAACCCACGAATTTCTCTTGTTATCCTTTGTACTGACTCCAATTGTCTAACATCCCGTACCCAGCCCAAACTCCAAACGAGGGGCTTTCAATAAGTTTTGCGAATCGATAGGGCAAAACAGAGGAAGGGGGATTGCTGTTTGTGGGGGTGTTAGGACAAGTTATGACAAGTCAGGACCTGCAGCTGCACGCTCTTGCCTCGTCTATTTAACAAGCAGTAGCTGATCGCATATCGTCAGTCACAAATTTTTCAACAATGGAGAAGGTTGAGCACTGCGCAGTGATCAAATTTTTGACCAAGGAAAGCAAGAATGCAAAAGAGATCCATGAACGCATGGTTGCAGTGTACACCGACACCGCCCCTTCCTATGCAAACATTGCTTGCTGGAATAGGGAGTTCCACCATGGTCGTGAGTCCCTTGAAGATGACCCCCATCCAGGACGCCCATCAGATGTGATCAATGAGGACAATATGGCCCATGTAGAGAGGATGATCCTTGAAAATCGATGGGTGAAGGTCGAAGAAATCAAGCGAGAACTTGGAATATCACATGGAAGTGTTATCAACATCATCCACAACAATTTTGCCATGACCAATGTCTCTGCAAGTTGGATCCCTAGAAACATCAACCCCCCATGATCGTCTTCAACGTCGTCAAAATCCACGAGGGTCCACGAGGCCAGAGTTGCACAAGCTGCCCTGCGCGAGTGCGGATTTGAGGAGCTCAACCATCCCCCCAAACAGTCCAGATCTGGCCCCTAGCGACTACTTTTTATTCCGCCAGCTCAAGGCTGCACTTCCTGGATGCCGGTTTGGGGATGATGAAGATGTCCAGCTTGCCATCCAGGAGTGGATTAAACAGCAGTCGGGAAATCAAAGCCTCAGGGACAAGTGGCGCAAGTCCATTGAAGTCGAGGGTAGTTATATTGAAAAATAATAAAACACTTTTCCTCGTATGTGTGGTGAAAATGAGAAGCATGAAAGAAACATCATGATTCACAGTAGATCTTAGAATACTGGTTCCAACCCCTCCTGCCTTGTGTACTATATTGGATACATGTTGGTGGAATTTAAGTTTATTATCAATTCACACACCCAAGGCCGTAGATGAGTCTTTAAATGGAATTGGTACATTATTGATATAATAACAAACATCCTGACCAAACCCAGACCAAAAAGTATTATTTCTGGCAAACCTTAAGGCAATGCATTTGGATGGATTTAGTGCAAGTCCTCAAGACTTGGATATCTGGAAGAGAGTATTTATGTCCTTTTGACAATTTCTCACTGCAGATAGCACATCATCTTCAGAATCTGCCTCAATATTAATGTACAACTTTACGTCATCAGCAACTATCTTAGTAGAAGAAATTATGTTAGAATTGACAAAATTGATATGTAATAAAAGAGTATAGAGCCCAAAACAGACCCCTGAGGGACACCATTGGTTACCTCCTTGGTTGAGCTCTTAGCATGTGCCACCACCAGATTCATCACACAGCCAGTAAGGAAGTCTTTAATCCACAGCAAAACTTTTCCTGTAATCCCCAGTGTTACCAATTTTTCTAGCAGAATGTTGTGATTCACCATATCAAAAGCTTTGGTATAATCAAAGAAAGTCAAGTCAACAACAGCCTTTCTAATATCCAATGCCAAGGTAACGTCACGTCATTGTAAGTGAGCAATAATTGGTCTTCTGTAGATCTTCCAGGGTGAAATCCATACTGGTCATGTTATAAGAAATTATTATTCTAAACGTAGTCATATATAAGTTTAGCCATGATTCTCTCCAAAGTTTTACAAGCCACAGGAGTTAAGGATACTGGTCTGTACATAAGTGGGTCTGCACAAGAACCCTTCTTAAAATTGGCACAACCAAGAAACTCTTCCACAACACTGGTAGATGACCCGTCAAATATGATTTTTGAAAAATAAGCTCTAGTGGCTAGAGTAACTGCTCTATACATGCCTTTAAAAATTTGGGTTAGCTCATCCGGACCCATCGTTGAGAAGGAATCCAACTGAGCAACAGCTTTTACCACAGATTCTTGTGTAATATCAAGATCACCTATCACGCCTCCAAATGTCTGGTGAGGGAATGGGTTAGCTGGGGTAACATGTGTCTACACAGATGTAAAACCCGCAGCAAACATATTAGTCATAATAACAGGATCATTAACAATCTGCCCTTCGGGGGATTTCAAGGGTCCAACACCTACCCTAGCCACCTTTTTATTCCTAATGTAAGCATGAAAAAGTTTAATATTATGCACCATATTATCGACTAAGGAATGTTCATATTCAGATTGTTTATTGATTACAAAAGTTTTGTATTGGTAATTAATATTCAAAAATTGCTGTAAAGCCTCTTTGGCCTCTGCTGAATTCCTACCAAGATGTGACCGAACTGCTTTATAATGACTCCACAAGAAGCATCTTCTGGTACATACTCTGCTACCATGAGATGCACAATCTCAAGAAAGCCTGTTTACATAGCATCAACATGAAGATGACTAAATTCATAATCCCAATCAATCTGTGATAGATGCTGGTTAATCAAGTTGTAATTTCCCTTAGTCCACAACCTAAACATAGGAGAGTCATCAATCAAAGGTGGATGCTGTAGTATATATCTGCAGGTAACTGGTGAATGTCTACAATTTGGGAATTGAGACAATACTTGAACATCAATCACCCTGTCTCCCTCTGAGGAAAGAATCAGATCAATCGTGTTTCCAGAACTGTAATAAGTGGACTCATGAACCCATTGTATGAGGCCAAGGAAATTAAAACAATTATAAAAAATAAGATCAGTGGGTGAGAGTCCCTGGCATATCTAATTATTATTCCACTTAATTGATGGTAAGTTAGTCTCCAACCAATACTACATCCTTACCTAAACAAAATTCAGACAGGAGAGTTAACAGGATGTCATTATCAACAATAGTGTTAGATGGTGGACAATAAACAGTAATAAAGTATAAGGAGTAATCTGGAAGATATATAACTGTGTTAGGAACCTCAACCACAATTTCAACAAACTTAATGCTGTTCTTAACATATAGACAAACCCCATGCTTCACAACATCGCCTACAACATCTTTATGTACCAATACGTAGTGAGGGAGAGTTAGGCAAGCATCAGACAAGGTAGAAGTTAACCAGGTCTCACTAATCCCAATCACTGATGTGTTGTAATCCAACAGGAAAGAATTAACATAATTAACATTATTTTCAAGTGAATTTACATTTATATGTGCAAAAAACAAAGAAGAAAAGGTGCTTGGTATATTCTGGCTTAATAGTTTAAAGAACTAGCAACTGGTGATACAGCAGCTGGAGGAGCAGTAGCAGTCGCACCCTCAGGGTGGCACATCTTTTGTGAAGTTCCTGTCACTGCGAGGTTAAATCTCATTGCAAATAAACCTCACTGAACCTTGACTGTTTTAGTTTGTGTGCCTCCTGAAGAAGAGTCTCTCTATCCTGTGCATTCATAATATTCCTTCTAGAAAGTCCTTTTTCCTGGTTCAAACAAACAACCCCTGTCAGTTCAATGTCTTTAGTGATCATGAAATAAAAAATTTCTTTGAATTTAGATTCAACTCGATTCACATCCTTGCAGAATCCTTCCTCCTTCTCGATCCTGTAACTCCCACATCTCCTCTCTAATAGCCTGTCTAGTACTCAGCCAGTCATTAGAAGCAGGTAAAGTGTGTGAAGTGGTTCCTTGTGAAAGTAGACTATCCACTTTCTGAGACAAGGTTTGTTTAATTGTGGCGCCTTGCTCTGCATTACCCGCAACAGCATGGGTAAACAAACAAACAGAATACCGTCCCCCTCCAACTGAACTTATGTTATCGATTACCTTTTCTGGTAAACCCAAACACACGGACGAAGGGTAAAACCAGCTGTCACGCTTATCACAACCAATTGCGTCATTGCCAACTTATCCTTGCATGTGCAACAACCCATTGTTGATGCACCATCCAGCCCAGAAGTATCCCCATGAACCCGAGCAACAGGACTATCAACTGATGGGTGGCGATTAACAGGGGCAGCAGTAAAATTCAAAATTTATCCAGCCTAGACTTAAACTGCTGTACTGAGGTTGCTGCTGATTCCAGTTATTCACCGCCCTGCAGGGAATGCATACTTCCTTATAATTCAATCTTGCTCTTGACTTATAGAGCCTTAGTGAGTTTCTCCTGCTAGTACAATTCTCTTTGAGTGTAAATATTCCTCTACAGCATTCACCATCATATTTTCCAGTCAGTATCTTGTAGGCCTCTATTAACCCCTTCTGCATGAGTCGGCGGCGCCCGCATATGATGCTATATACGACATTTTATTTAAATTTTACATTTATTGCATTATTTAGGTTGTTTAAATTTTCCCTATTCTTATGATGTTTGTTCATATTGAGAATATCTTTCAAATAATTAATTAATTTTTTTTTAAATGACATTGCTTACTCACCTAAATGCAATGCTTCCACCCGCCCGATAAATCCTTTGTTTCACATTCTTCATCACTGATTGAAATATAAGTGTCACTATCACTATTATCATTTGATTCATTGTCACTCTGCATGGGTTTGAAGTCACTATCTTCATAATTATCACTATCACTTGAAGACATTGTCAAAATATACAACAAAATTTAAAGTTTATGTAATATATATCACACAATCAATCACAAGTAATTTCCAACTGGCATATTACATGCTTTTCCCTTGCCAGTATAAACAAACCCCGCCCATTTATTGGTCAGTTGAGAACGACGTCATTATAAGACAGACACTTCGAGTAATGCTCAGGAATGTTCATAGCGTACCCCGGCAAAATTACAGAAAAACAATCATTTATTTCATTATCAGAGACACGCGCAACAGTAAGTGTGATGAAAGCTGTTTCATGATCTTTGGGAAGGGGTTAAATCTCCCTGTGCTCTTCTATATGGCAGTGTCAGCAGCTTCAGCTTCAATCTCTCATCATAGCTAAGTCCTTTAAGTTCAGGCACCATCCTAGTAGCCCTTCACTGCACATTTTCCACCATTTCTATGTCTTTCACCAAGTGAGGACTCCACACCTGATTGGTGTATTCTAGATGGGGCCTTACTATTGCAACAAACAATGCTTTTAAAATCTCAGCATCCAGTGCAACAAAGGTTCTCCAGATCAACCCCACTAGTTTATTTGCCTTATTTACTTTTTCTACTAGATGGTCAGCACAGCTTAATTTATTATTCATAATGACGCTCACCTCCTTCTTAGAAGTAATCTTCTTCAACTGTTTCTCCATTCAATAGCCATGGTCTTCAATGGATGTTCTTCCTATTCTCATATATTTCAATTTATGTGGATGGAATCTAAACAACCATTCTTCACTCCAAGTATATAAATCGTCTATATCTTGCTGTAGCCTCTAACAATCATCTTGTTCTTCTATGCATCTAAAGATCTCAGTATCATCTGCATACATATAAACTTCACTGCCATTTGTTACCACATATGGGAGATCATTAATAAAAAGAACAAAGAACAATGGCCCAAGAACAGACCCCTGTGGCACTCCGCTTGTCACTGGCTTCCATCTTGACATTTCCCCCTTCACTACTACTCTTTGTTGCCTTTGTGTTAAAAATGCTCCAATCCCATAACAATGTATTTTACTCAAAAGCCTCCTATGTGCAACCGTGTCAAAGGCTTTCATAAAATCACAGTATAATACTTCCACTGCATGTCCCTCATCAATAATTTCTGTCCACCTGTCCAAAACCTTAATTAACTCCAACACCATTGAATGTCCCGGAATGAACCCATACTGCTTCTCACTAAATAGATCAAGTGTTCTCATATGTGTCATAATCTCATCCCTTATGATGGTCTCAAAAATCTTTCAGATTATACTTGTTAGTCTGACTGGTCTATAATTATCTGAGTTACACTTACCCCCCTTTTATATATAGGATTGATGTGGGCAATCAACCAATCATGAGGAAGTTCCTTATGTGTGAAGGAGTACTGATGCAGTATTTCTAGAGGTACTGTTAATTGCACCACAGCTTCCTTCAAGATCCTAGGATGAATCCCATCTGGTCCAGGGGATTTATGCCTCTTCAGATTAGCAATAATTTTCTTAATCTTTGCCTTAGTGAGATCTAGGTTATCCAATATAGGCACATCCCTCATCACACAGTCTGGAACCTCACCTCCTGGCTCCACTACAAAGACCTTTGAGAATTGCTTGGCTAAAGCTTCAACCTTATCCAAGTCACTTTCAGTTTTTCCATCTTCATCAATGCCCTTGTATAAGTCAGGAATTCTGAATTTACATTTTACCTTTTTCTGCACATATTTCCAAAACATTTTGGGATTATCCTTCACATTTCTTGCAATCTCCCTTTCTTTTACCTTCATTGCATTTCATGTTTCTTTTCTAATTTGATTGTTTAATCTTCTGTACTCCTTCTCAATCTCCAAATACACTCCTACTAAATAGATCCAACTTTCCCTTTAGGGATTTCATTCTCATCCACAATCTGTGTTTCCTGTTCATCTTAGACCACAATTTCTTATTGATTGGTAAAACCTTATTCGTCCTCTTCTTTCATTTGTTAAAATTTACGACCCCTCTTGTCGGCACACACTTATTTATTGCACCATAGATCTCTTGACATAAATTTATATCACATTTCCTCAATATTATTGGTGTTGGATAGATATTCCACCCAGTCTATATCAAGTTCCTTCCTAAACAGCTTGTACTCTGCTTTCTCATACAGATACATGGGTTTTCTTTCATGACCCAGACTCTCCTCCATATTACAAGTAACTTGTATCACAGCATGATCACTTTTCCCCAAAGGGTTTTCAATCATAACCTCGTCCATAATTGACTCATCATATGTGAAAAACCTAATGTATTTCCCACATTTTCACCCCTCATTCTGGTAACCTCATTCACATGTTGGGTCAAAAAACAATCTTGCATTTTCTCCACAAATTTAGTTCCAAAATCATTAATTTCAGTATTGGTAGTATAATTTTCCTAGTTTATCTGAGGTAAATTATAATCTCAAGTTAAAATCTTGTAAGTTGGCCTCATCTCAGTTATCTCTTGCATTAGTTCCAACAGCAATTTATCATTTTCCTCCAAACTGTTTGGACTCCAATATATTACAGTTAGGATAAGTTTGTCACCTTGAAACATAATCTCCAAGCAACAATACACACAAAAACATGAACTCAAAATGACCTTGTTATATTTAGGAAGATACTGAGTGCTCCCAATTTTGCCCAGGAAGTTGCTTTAAGGGGAGAAATAGGACCATCAACCTCAAAGGCCAGAATTTTAGAAATGCAATGGAAATATGTGAGTTACTGTATGAAAGAGAATGGCAATGATTTGTTAAAGAGAGTAATGGAAGGGATCAAAGAAGGTAAAAGTAAATGGTTAAGAGGGATGAAAAAGAGGACTAGAATGACTGGCCAGAGGGGAGAATGGATGAGTATGGAAGGGAATAAGATTAGAGAGTGAAAGAATGGGATACAAGGGAGTGGAGAAGAGATATGGAAGCTAAACCAAGCCTCAAATTATATAGAGAATGGAGAAAAGAAATTGGTGAGCAAGAAAAGATGTATGACAACAAACCAGCAGGGATTATATTATACAAATGCTGCACCAATTTATTAAACCTTAATGATAGAAAAAGATATAATGTGGAAGAAACAAAATGTAAAGTCTATGGAGCGGAATGTGAAGACCTGAAACATTTCATTCTGTGGTGTATGGGATATAATGACTTGAGAGAGAGGTAGGTAGAGAAGTTACAACGACCATATATCCAAGACTAAGATCAGATAATAGGGGAATACCTATTCATTAATGAGGACATAGAAAGGATAAAAGAAACATTATAAATGTTCTGGAAAAAAAAGAGAAAGGGTCATTAAGTTAAGCGAAAGTGGAAATTAAAGAAAAAGATTGGAAATCAAGCTCAAACCATGGAAAAATATCAGGGAGTGCCATTGCAACGGCGTACCTCAGGGATCAGTTCTAGGCCCTTTATTATTCATAGTTTATATAAATTATCTTGGGGAGGCTGTAAATAGGAAAATGTCAATTTTTGCTGATGACACTAAATTGGCAGATGTAGTCAAAGAAGTTCAAGGTAATTTAAAGTGCAGAGTGACTTAAATAAGTTAGCTTTGGCTCAGAAGTGGTAGATGACTTTTAACCTTAAAAAATGCCACATTCTTAACATGGGAAGGGATAATAGGGAATTTAACTATGAGATGGATGGGCATTGGCTGAATTTGGTTGAGGATGAGAAGGACTTAGGCATAGTAGTAGATAGGTCACTGAAGTTTCCGAAGGAGTGTATTGAGGTAAAAAATAGAGCAAATAGGGTGCTAGGATACATTAATAGGTTATCCTTAGAGCACCCTTCCATTGTCGCTGATCTCTAGTTGGCATGCTCCACCTCCCACAGTTTGTACCAGCATGTAGAGCCTGGACAAGTCATCCGTGGACCCTTGCTCCCTTACACAGATGGTTCCAAATCAGACAGTGGTGTGGGTACTGCAGCCACCTATTTAGGAGAGTTTTTAACTTTGTCTTTGCCACTGAACTTTCAGCCATTCTTTTAGCTTTTAGACTGATCCAAATTTACCTTTTAAATATTTTGCTATTTTCTCCGACTCTAGGAGTTTCTTACAGGCAAGTCGCTCTTTTAATGCTTCCCATGCCTTAGTCACAGAAATCTGCAACTGGCTGGTCCAGAATGCATCCAAATATTGAGTTATATTGTGTTGGGTCCCTGGGCAATGAGAGGGCTGATCAGCTGGCCCATTCAGCCTACTCTGTATCCACAGATAACTGCATTCCCTTATCAAGATTTCTTTCCCTCTATTAGAGAATATATTTTTCAGTTGTGGCAGGATGAATGGGATGGATGTTCATCATTTAAATTATATAAAATCAAAAAGTCTGTTCGCTCTTGGCCCTCAAGACTTCAAAGACTACGGTCCTTAGAGGTGGCCCTTTGCTGCATTCGCATCGGCCACACAAGACTTACCCACAGTCATCTTGTTTGCGCTGATGCTCGAATCAGCCCTTGCTGCTGTTTTTGTGGTGTGGACCAATCGGTCACCCATCTTCTACTAGAATGTCTTCATTCTGCCACACTCTGGTTGTTCTATTTCCCAACCCTTTTAACTATCCTTCGCCTGTCCCACCTTCATTTCATTCTGGCAGAGGAATCTAACTTATTTAAAAAAAATTTACCAATAGTGGTCTTCTCCCTCTTCTATAACTAATTTGCTTCTTCTTATTTCCGCTGGCACTTAGAATCCACTTGGATTGAGCAGCCTTCCAACTGGTTCCTTACTTTAAACCTCTGTAGGAATAATAAACCAATATACATCATGAAAAAAAAAGAAGAAATGTTTCATTTTTGACAATATAATTATAAAAACCATACATAAGTTCATATGTCTTTCGTATTTTTAATACAATGTCAATGAAACTTTCTAAATTGACAGGAAATGCATAATTTTGGTAAAATCAGGTTTCTTTGAAAGACTGTACCTCCTATATTAAGCTTTTCACCCCCAAAATCTTATTAGTTATTATAGTAGATATACCGTATGTACAAATATTTGGTAGAAAAAAAACAAACAAAAAGCATTTTTATATCAAATGACCTGTTCAATGTCAAAGGTCATTGTAAAGGTCAACTTTTGTATTTGACCTTATATTAGCTAGTATGTATAGAATAATCGTTGTAGGGCATTTAATGAAATTTAAAATGGTACCAAAGTAATTTCTGTAGCTTTAATAGCTTATGTGATATTTGATGTTGACCTGGCAACTTTTGGAAATTGGTTGATTTTGGCATGGATTGATTGACCCATAAGCCTTTAAATATCCTGACACAATAGCTTACAATGCTTGAAAAACATACTGCAATGAATCGAGAGTTAAATGGGGTAGATTGGGTTCTGTTGTTTGGTGACCTCGACGTCGATGCATGTTATGAAGTGTTTAAGCTGATTCTCATAGGGCTTATAGAGAAGTATGTACCTCTGGGAAGCTATGGTAGAACCAGTGTGGCTCTCCGCCCCACCTAGGGCAATGGTAAGGAAGAGGGCTTCTGCATGGAAAAATTACAAGAGTCTGAGAGAGAGACTAGGCAGAGGGCATGAGGATGTAATATCTGCCTTGGACAGGTACCTCTCACTAAATAATGGATATAGATCGTATGCCAGAGATAAACAGTGTGACTATGAGAAGTATATAGCAAGTTCCCTCAGATCCTCTCCTAATCTCTTTCATTTATACATACGAAGGAAGAAAAAAGGCCGTCCTCCGGTGTGCCCACTAGCTATGCCATATGGAGTGGTCTCAGATGATGCGGAAATGAGCGAGGTGTTTGCGGGATTACTTCAGCAGTGTCTTCGTTGGAATTGATCCGCTGTCTCCAGCTGATCATCAATTGTTTGATGGAGTTATGGATCCCCTAACTATTTCATATGATTCTGTCAGGAGGTTGCTTTTGGAATTGGATGGGTCAAGTGCATCTGGACCTGATGGTGTTCATTCACAAGTCCTAAAGTCATGTGCTTCAGCATTGGCTTACCCCTTGTGCATCATCTTCCGTCAATCTCTCAATTCCGCATCTCTTCCTAGGGATTGGAAATGATCTGCAATGGTTCCAATTTTTAGTTCTGGAATAAGGTGAATCACTAAAAGTTACCGTCCTGTAAGTCTTACTTCTGTCTGTTGCAAGACAATGGAGAGGATGGCTGGTTCCCATAGTGTGGAATACCTCAAAAGTAACGGGCTGCTATCTGTGAACCAGTTTGGATTCAGGTCTGGATGCAGTACAGAGGATCAGCTACTGATTTTCTATGGGAATATAGCGAAGTGGATGGACAGGGGATTTGTAGTAGATGTGGTGTTTATGGACTTCTCAAAGGCATTTGACCTCGTTTCACACACTTTGCTTATCAATAAACTTCGTCTCTTGGGTTTTGACAATGCTCTAGTTAAATGGATTGAAAGTTTTCTGGTTGGTCGCACTATGTCTGTGTCAGTGTCGGGCAAGTTGAGCTCTGAGAGAGATGTTACTAGTGGGGTTCCACAGGGTTCAGTCCTTGGTCCGATTTTGTTTCTCATTTATGCCAATTATATTACAAAGGATGTCAACTCAGATTGGAAGGCATTTGCGGATGACTTTAAGCTATGTGTTTGTTACCCAGTTGGATCATCTGTTAATGGTAATAATACAGCACAAGCTCTTCAAAGAGACCTAGATTCTATATGTGAAGTCAGCAAATCATGGAATCTCAGATTGAATCCACTGAAGTGCTATGCAATGAGATTTGGCGGGGGTGCAAGTCATAATGATCCACCAATTCAATATTTTATTGATCAGCAAGTGCTTCAGTATGTTGAATCCTATAAGGATTTGGGTGTAATCATGGACTCTTCCCTCAAATTCCATCAACATATACGACTAGTAACTGCTAAAGCTGGAGGACTGATGGGTGAATTGTTGAGATCCACAATCTGTAGATCAAAGGAATTCATGCTATCTCTTTTTATCTCACACATCCGACCATTAGTTTCTTATTGCTCCTGTCTTTGGAATGTGGGATACCTTGGAGATATTAGAAAGCTAGAATCGTTACAACGAAGGTGAACTAGAGAGATAGCAGGTTTAGAAGCCCTCAACTATGTGGCTTGCCAAAAGAGTATTGGTCTCCATTCTATACAAGGACGTTTGTTATGTGCAGATATGATAAAGATCTGGAAGTCCTTTAATGCAAATGTAGATGTTGGAATAACATATGTTTGAAATGGCGCGAAATGTTGGAACCCGTGGTCACTCGCTCAAGATGTCTATCCCAATCTGCAGAAGTGAAGTATTGAGAAGGTCATTTGCAGTGCGGCGAGTTACATTGTGGAATTCACTTCCACCTAATGTTGTTGGGACCACTTCCTTCAGTACATTCAAGAGACTTCTGGAAGGGTTTCTGGGTGATGGATTGTTTGAGATTTCATGATGAGGTTGTGTAGTGGAAGTTAGTAATTAAGGGTATGTCCTAATTAATTAGTCAATTTTTTAATTTTTTAGTTGTTTCTTTTTGGCCTAGTTTTTTTGCTTTTCTGTGTTTTTTGTTTTTACTTTGGATATGTTTTTATATTCTGTTGTGTGTCTTTTGCTTGTTTCTTCTTCCTAATTAATTAGTCAATTTTTATTTTTTAGTTGTTTCTTTTTGCCTTTGTTTTTTCTTTTTATTGGTTTTTGTGGGGGTTTTTATGTACTTTGTATTTGCTTTTACTTTGGATGGGTTTTTATGTTCTGTTGTGTCTTTTGCTTGTTTCTTCTTCCTATTGTTAGCAGTATGTCTTATTTAGAAGCAGTGTTCTTGGTTTTTGTATTTTGATTCTTTATTTTTAATGATAGTCTTAGTATTAAGAGGATGTCCTTATTTTGTTGTATGGGTGTTTTCTAGATGGGCTTAGTAGTTTTGTTGTTGTGTTATTTTCAGTTTGTTTATCTTGTTTAGATTGTATTATTATGATGTGTAATCTAGCTATTCCCTGCGCATCATTCCATTGTGTCATGTTTCTTTTTATTGTTGTTCTACCATGGCCAGTGGTTGAATGGCACAGTGGCGCGCGGGAGTGTAGTGCCTCCGAGTCCCTGATGCATAATTCCTATGCCTAAAGGGGTGCAGCTCAGGAGGCTTCACAGGTGAGAAGCAGTTGAGTACTCTTATTTTAAATGTTCAGGGTAGTACCTTACATGGTGGCTTACTGTACTCAATGGTGTGTTTAGCCACGATGGTTTAAAATTCTCTCAATCATACTGTAATGTAGATAAAATTCTTATAATATTCAACAGTTGGAACCAATTACAATATTTCCTATCCTGTATTCATTCTCAATTAAGGTCAGCCCATGGAATAGGCAAATGCTAAGGGCACCATACATAGAGGATCTACAAATGAAGGAATAAACTATGTATTTAATAAAATGTGCCAAAAGCCCATAACTACATAATCTATTAAATAGGTCCTATTTTATATTTTTTCCAGCAACAGCTTCAAACTGCCATATTATCAGCCCATCTTAATTAGACTAACCCATGGTCAGGTATTGACCAGCTGCTTTTTATTTTCTAAAGAACTGTATATAAGTGGCAATGTCAGTGCACTGTATTAATAGCGGCTGCAACAACAAACATTAATGTGTAAAAACTGAGATGAGAATCATGTCAAAAAAAGTTGAAGCCCTCTGGTGCACAGGGAAAAAAGAGAAGAAAAGAAGAGGAAATGTGTGAAAGAGACAGAGGTAATGTTAATTGCCTCGGGCAGTGTTAACTTCTAGCCATTGCATGGGGCGGTGTTAACTTCTAGCCATTAGCTATGTTAGAAAAACTATTTGGGTGTTTGAGTAATAACCTACAAAATAAGTTTGAGAAATATGCATTTTTTCTTTTTTTAATGGTTGTGTTTTTACAACTGACTTGCACTCATTTAAGTTGCCTTGATTTCTCCTTAGGGACTGTACTGATTAATGTGGGATCTCAACCACGGTATCAACAGCAACTAACCACACTTGATGTGGCTTAATTTCACTAAAATCGGAAGCAGTGTTTCCACTTGGCTAAGCCATAGCCCTTTTTGGTGTCTGTGATGCAGACTGAAGGAACCAGGCAAACAATTTTTATTAGTCAAGTTTGCCAACATTAATGCTATCTATTTGTATTAAGTTAGTCCATAAGAAGGTTCTCCCTTTTTCAGCCTGTTTTATAATTAATAGTTTCAAGTCTTTGCATTTACATAAGTCTAAGCATGTATCAATTGAGAGAAAAGCTCATTACATTTTTTGCATCATGATTGGTTGGTCTAATTAGGCCTATTATATGTTTTGAAAATATTATAGGTTGCCTATTATAATTAGTGACAGGATTAAGTAGGCTATTTAAATACAGTATCTAGTACAATTTAGAGGTACTTTATATAATCATTAATTTTTTCATGCAGTCTTATACTTTAACTTTACTACAATTTATCTCATATGAATGTGCCTGTATATAAAGTAGTTCAAACTAGTTAACATAACATAATTTCACGGATGATAAAAGCCACAAGGGCCTATCAAAGATCATCCGCATCGGTCAAAACTGACCCACAAACTGCATCCAAAGGATGTGTCGGATCATGAATCTACAATCCATAAGATTGTGTCAGATCATGCATCTACTATATACAATTTGAAACATCTACAGGAATGCGTCAAAAACAAAAAGGATCATCATCAAGGCTCATCAAAATTCAAATCACTCATAATATACAATAATAAAAAACTGCATCCACAGGAATGAATCCAGAATAGCCCCCCCCTCCCTCCTAAAGTTAACCCTCTTCCTCATATAATCATGTAATCTGAGTTAAAAAAAAAACATTCAAGTTTGGACTATCCACTCTCTCTGTTGGTGAAAAATATTTTCTAACATCCAACCTGCACCTGTTTTTTAAATTTTTAAGTGGTGACCCCTATTACTACTTTCAAAGTCAAATCCAACTTATCTATCCCAGAAAAGATTTTAAAAAGCTCAATCATATCTCCCCTTACACAACCTCTTTCAAATGAGAATATATTTAGTACCTTCAGTCTATCTTCATATTCAAGGTGCTTCAGGGAAGGTATTATTTTTGTTGCCCTCCTTTGTACTGACTCTAGCAGGTTGATATGTCTAAAATGTGTTGACCATGCTTGTATATAGTACTCTAAGTGTGGCCTGACATACGAGTTGTAGAGTTTAAGGATAACCTCCTTACTCTTGTAGCTAACATTGCTCTTAATGTATCCTAGCACCCTATTTGCTCTATTTTTTGCCTCAATACACTGCTTTGAAAACCTCAGTGACCTATTTACCACTATGCCTAAGTCCTTCTATTCCTTAACTGAATTCAGCCAATACCCCTTCATTTCATAGCTAAATTCCTTATTATCCCTTCCCATGTTAATAACTTTGTATTTTTTAAGGTTAAAAGTTATCTGCCACTTCTGAGCCCATGCATTTTTAAGATTAAAAGTCATCTTCCACTTCTGAGCACAAGCTAATAACTAAGTCATTCTGCACTTTAAAGCTACCCTGAACTTCTTTAAATACATCTGCCAATTTAGTGTCTCATCAGCAAAAATTGACACTGCTATTTACAGCCTCTCCAAGATCATTTATATAAACTATGATCCCTGAGATACGCCACTGATAACATCCCTCTACTGTGACCTCACCCCATTCAGTACAACTCTGTATCCTGTCTTTCAGCCATTCAGTTATCCAATTCAAAACTTTCTCACATATCCCATTCATTTTTAATTTGTGAACTAGTCTCCTATGTGGAACCTTATCAAAAGCTTTGCTAAAGTAAATTACATCAACATTCTCTTATCTAATGTTTAGTTATATAATCCAGTAAATTTGTTAAACACGATCTATCTCTTCTAAACCCATGATAGCATCATTTATTAACTTAACATTCTCTAGATGGTCAGAAATTACCTTCTTAACTATCTTTTCAAGAATTTTACAAACTATAGAAGTTAAGCTTTCCAGTCTTAAGTTATTCGGTTCCTCTTTACTTCCCTTTTTAAAAATTAGTACTACATTCGCTAATTTCCAATTATTTGGTATTTCTCCAAACTCTAGTGATCTAGTATATATCTTCTCAAGAGCTACTGCAATACTATCCACACCTTCTCTAAGTAACCTAGAATGAATGTTGTCTGGGCCAGATGCCTTACTAGTACAGTAGTTCCTTGAGATACCACTATAATTCGTTCCTGGATCAAGCTCGTATTTCAAATCAATTTTCCCCATTATAAATAATGGAAAAACATTTAATCTGTTAAAGCCCTCACAAAACACCCAAATCAACCCAATTAATTGGAAAGAACATGTTTTTATTGCTATAAACACATGCATATTTTACTTGTACATAAAACAATATAATAAATGATATTAATAAAATAAAATATTGTTTTAATATGAGTTCTTACCTTGGAGCAAGATGACGGCGAGTAACGGAGGTGTATTGCAGAGGAGGAGGAGGAGAGAGAGAGAGAGAGAGATGATTGGACGGTAGATATTTACACTCAAAATTAAATACTTAACTGAATTGAACTTAGCTTACTTCTTTTTTACTCTCTTCTTTTTTCTTTCTTGTTTTACTTTTTTCTATTTTGTATTTTTGAAAACTTTTTTACTTTTATTCACTTGTTTTTGTTTGTTTTTTGTTTTTTTTCTTTTTGGGCTTCACTCTCAACACTCGCTTTCTACAGGGCTTTTAAACAAAAACTTATCCAAGGAGCTTTGTTTCTCTCTCCCTTTCAAATTGTTGCAGAAATGTGTAAGATAAGTGTCATTTAAAAGAGCTGAAGCATGACCAGCAGCCACTTTTTAGGGGTGTTTCTTTTCAATGAAATGAGAAGCTCCTGTCACTTAGCCAACATTTCTTTAATTTCCCTTGTAGAGATAAGCTCCTCCGGCTCAATCTCCTCCTCACTACTGATCTGTTGCAAGACCTCCGTATGTTGCAGCATATTTAGCTCCTTCAACTCCTTTGTTGTGAGTTCCTCTTCATGTTCCTTGACATCTACCTCTAGCCCCATGGACTTTCCAGGGGCACAATCTCATCCAGCACAGTGGGCTCAGACTCTGGCTGCAGATCGAACTCTTCAGAATCCTTTTCGGCTACACAAGCAGGCCACAACTTCTATGCTGAATTTAAGGTTCTTCTAGTTACATCCTGCCATGTCAAATCAATAATTTTCAAGCAAATAACAATGTTTTAATTCTCCTTCCAAAATTCACAAATGGTGAGGTTGGTGTTTTAGTAACCTCAAAGCAGCGGTGGAACAAATACTCTGTGTAGAGTTTTTTAGAATTAGAGAAGACCTGTCGGTCCATGGGCTGGAGGATTGGTGTGGTATTGGGGGAGAGATAAAGGACCTTAATGAACTTACTTGCTTGAATACTTGAAGAAGCTGTGCGGACCCTGCCTGGCCATCTCATTGTCAAGACCGCCATACTCTTCTCGCTAAATCAGTAACATTGTTGCTGTGAGCCCAGGAGAGACCAGGTACTGGTGCTCATTGGGTAGAGAGAAGAGAAACTTGGTTAGCTGCATCTTGAATTCATCAAGAATGTCATCTTCAAGTCCTGGGGGG
Source organism: Ceratothoa steindachneri (assembly GCA_963969495.1). Lineage (NCBI taxonomy): Eukaryota > Metazoa > Arthropoda > Malacostraca > Isopoda > Cymothoidae > Ceratothoa > Ceratothoa steindachneri. The sequence goes on from OZ018327.1 coordinate 42,897,380, forward strand.
TGAGCTGGAGCATTGTCGAGGATGAGCAAACATTTCAATGGGAGGTTATTTTCCAGCAAATATTTTTTGACTACATTACGAAAGACCAGATTGGTAAAAAACTGCCTGGTGACCCATTCCTTTGCATTTGCTCTCTACATAACTTGGAGTTTTTCTTTCAAGATCTTGTGAGTCTTGAAAGCTTGTGGGTTTTCTGAATGATATACCAGCATTGGCTTGATTTGGCAGTCACCGCTGGCATTAGCACATGATGCTAGTGTCAGTCTATCCTTCATGGGTTTATGGCCCGGCAGCTGCTTCTCAGCCATTATGAATGTCCTTTGTGGCATCTTCCAAAAATGGCTTTCTCATCACAGTTGAAAACTTTTTGGGGGGGATGTAGCCTTCCTTTGCAATAAGTGCAGCAAAACATTCAATGTACTCCTCCGCAGCTTTAACATCTGAACTCAATCCTTTCCCATGCCTTACCACTGAGTGGATGCCTGTTTGTTTCTTAAAATTATCAAACCAGCCATGACTAGCTTTGAACTCCTCCACTGATCACTCCTGTTTCAAATCGCTGTAAATAGCACAAGCCTTCCCACAACAACAGAAGCCTCTCATTTTCGTCATGGATGCTTGTCCTTAACTTAGAGATAATTGTTATCCCTTTTGGCAGGTGTTACACTCTTGATAACATCTTTCTGTTTGAGTATTGTACAGATCGTTGATGTACCTCATTCTTACTGCCTGGCTAAATTACTCACTTGCATACCTCGCTCATGTTTTTTGATTATTTTATGTTTAATTTCCATTGACATCATACATTTTTTCTTCACTAGTCATCTTAGCACTCACTTTCTTTGGCTCCATGATGTAACACAAAAATATTCACAAAATTAAATTATAAAATCACATACATTGTAAACACAACACAGGAGATTCGTATCGAAGGCGGTGAACATTTAAACTGAGCGCCACTAGCACTCCGCCACCTAGGGTTAGCATCTTGAAGTGTGCTTGCATCTCAATTTTCTGCCTGCATCTCAATGCAAAATATTGCTCGAAAGCTGGCTCAGATCTCAAGAATACTCATATGTCGAGGTATTACTGTATTTAACTTCAATATAAGCCCTTTAATTATTTCCCTGTTCACATTAATGGTATTCAACACTACTTCCCTTAACACAGAATTATCATCATTTAATCTCTGGATTCTCTTGTGTAAATACTGAAGAAAAATTATCATTAAGAACCTCTACTATATCCTCATCAGATTCTTTCAAAACCCCTTCATATCTAATAGGCCCTATTTTATAACTGTTAGATTTGTTATTAATTCTATAATAGCTAAAGAATTTTCTCGGCTCTTTATTATTTTGAGCTAAATTAATTTCTGCCGCTCTTTTGCTCTTAATAATTTTAATTAGTCCCCCTAGGCCTAGCATTACTCTCCCTCCTGTTCTCATTCAAACTACCACTTATTTCACTTTCTGCCACAACCACATCAGACAAATCATTTTCAACCTCTACCTCTCTCAGGGCATCAAATCTCTTAGTCAACCTAACAGGTTCCATGTCCCTCTTACTCACACACCTAACCTGTCCTAACCTATCCATTCTATCCATATTCACCCACCATTCATCTTCACTTACATCAGCTACTTCTTTCTCTCCAGTCCCTAGTTGAGGCCTATCTTTCACCCCCCTGGTCCAAGCCACATTCTTCATGCGTACATTTGCATCCCTTCTCACTTCATGCACTGACTCACTTAATCTCTTGCATGCATCACACAACTGACTCTCTCCTCTACCAAAGCCACATTTGCATGAGTCACATAACACACTGGGCATTCAGATACATTTGCTCTTCTTTCAACACCACAAAAATCACAAACTACATAACTACATACACACTGCTTACATCAAAGGGAATACATACTCATTTCATCCAAAGCAACAGCCATACTGAGAAAACTTCTCAAAACCCTTTAATTAAGCAATCAAGAAAAGTGTAAAAAAAAAGGGGGACAAAATTAGGCCGCTCTGAAATGTAAACAAACCGGAGCTAATTAAAAATTCCTTGAGTATTTTGTCTAACACTCAAAGTTAACTATCTTCCAAACTTAAATATATTACACTGAAAAATACAGAAAAAAAGTCACTGAATAGTGCGCTCGCTGAGAACACATCTGATCACTACCTCAGTATCTTTCAATCTCCTTCAGTGACACTGGTAACATGTTACTTATGTATTGCTGCATAGGTAGTAATAATCTAATTGTCATGATAATATATTCTGAAGGGCTAAACTAGTATTTTTACTGTAATTCTTTAATGACATTTTGCTATAGAATCCTAGGTACTTTTAATAAAAAAAAAACAGGAAAGGCTCTGTTTTTAAACTCAATCCATCCTGTACATATAGTTTCCTGAGGAGCTGAACTTCCTCCTGGCCTGAGTGAAAATTAGGGAAGCTCTTGTCACTGGGTTGATTTGAAAACTCTCTTATGGGACCTGGGAAAGAGGTTGGTACACTTTTCCCTCACCCCCGCATAGCCCTGAAGGGCGCATTATAAATACATTTTATTATTAAGATTATTATTATCATTTTTTTATTTATTTAATTTTATTATTATTTAGTATACTTTTTATATTATTATTTATTATAATTTGTATTATTAGTAGTAGTCTATTATCATTATTTATTATTATTTGATAAGACCCTGCATCAGATGGTAGGATCTTCCATGTGGTCGACCCAGTCTTGGGGCCAAGCACAGAACCTGTGTCCACCCCTATGCAGGCTCCTCCTCATATGGCTTGGGTCTCTGAGGCCTCACAAAGAGAGGAAGGATCTCCTCCCCCGGCTGTTGCTCATATGATAGTCAAGACCTTCTCTATTTCAGAGAAGGATCTGGCCTAGGGGCTCCTGCCCATGGAGGAGAGAAGTGGGTTCATTTCCCACCCTCTCCAAAAGAGAGGAAGAACAAGAAAAAAACCTGGGGGTTCATCTCCCTCAGTGGGGACGGATGGGTCTGCTGCCGCTTCAGTAATTGACCAAGCCAAGATCAGCACATCCGGCCCCATTGCTACCCCGGCTGGGGAGTCGCACATGATCCATCAGAGGAGAGCTTTAGCTAGTGTGATTGGTAGAGAGCTGAAGGTGACCCTTTGTCAGACAGTAACCTTGTGGTGAATGTGTCGAATTCCCCCTGAGGTGACCATGATTAGTGCCCTTTGGACACTTGATGGCACCCCTGTGAATGTGACGCCGACCTCTACCATGAACTTTGTGAAAGAAGTAGTTTATACAAGGAACTCATGGACAATCCATAAATGATATCACCTTAGAGCTGGCTGACCATGGGGCAGTCAAGGTCGAGTGTATGATGAGAAAACTGGGATGGGCCTCAAGACTGCGTGACGTCATTCGTGCCCCTGCTGCGGAGGTGCTACTACTGTCACCGCATCACATACTAATAGCTCCTGTGGATGTGCAAAGTTGGGGCTACCCTAATTCTGTCTAAGTTGCTCCAAGGCCACACACAATAAGTCCAAATTGTGTGTGGCCAAGTATGTCAATTGCGGAGAGATGCACCCTGCTTCTTCGAAGCAATGTGGTGTGTATCTCCTTGAGAAATAAATTTTGGCTGTTCAGGCTCAGGATTGCCTCTCATTTCGCGAGGCTAAGGACTTGGTCCTGGCAAACCTGGTGAACCAGGCGCTGCCTGAGACATACAATGCCTCAATGTTAAGAAAGACACCCTCTTCTCCAGGCCCAAGAGCATGGTCATTTCCGAGTTTTAGCCGGGACATGGGTTCTACCCAGTCCCGGCTAAAACTAGGGCTCCCCTCCCTTATCCCACTGTGACCATTTCCCATAAGGCGAAATGGCCACCCGCCTCCACCGAGTCATTAGACTCACAGGAGGCAACACCCCTGAAGTTGCCCCCCTTGATCCATCTCTGTGCTCTCCGGATGAATGCACAGCCTGATTTTGATTGGGGGGTGGTCGATGAATGTCTATTGCAGAAGGTGGACTCGATCCACCACACCAGCCTTCGCTTGGTGACCGGTGCCTTGCGCACTTTCCCAATTGAGAGCCTGCTTGTTGATGCTGGAGAGATGCCATTATCTATGTGCCATGCACAGTGGATTACTCACCTGTACACATGAGCACAACTTCTCCTTTGTCGCCAATGGCTCTCAAAGCAACTGCAGCTGATCTCGACAGTGCCTATGCTGCCGAGAGATGCAAGTCATACCCTAAGCCCTTTGGGTTTAGAGCTAGGAAACTCCTTCAAGAGCTATATCTAGCTCTCGGGCTGGTGGTACCCCTGGTTCTTCCCAGAATGCCACCTTGGAGGGTACCACCATTGGCTATTTATTGCCACGCCTCTGCTCCCAAAGCTTGTACAGCGCCGGGAGTATTGCATTCTGCCTTTTTGGAGCACATTTCGTGTCACGGTGGAACCATGCCAGTGTATACAGATGGCTCCAAGTCCAAAGAGGGGGTCAATTTCCACACTGTATTTCCCTGTTTGAAGCTAGCGGGGCTCTGCCAGGCAATGCATCTGTCTTCACGGCTGAGTTAGTGGCAATACACCACTCGGCACCCGACATGCCTGGTTTGGAGACCGGATAGTAATTTATAGCAACTCATAGAGCGCCCTGAGTGCTCTCAGGGGATTGGAATCTCCGCATCCTCTGTTTCACGATATCTGTGACACCACATTTTTGGCAAGCCTAGCGGATGTCAAGATTATCTTCTGTTGGGTTCCTGAACATGTAGGAATTGCGAGGAATGAGGGTGCCAAAGAGTCTGTAAGGACTCTGTGACCAGACCAGCATTTCGCTTTTCCACACACAGACTACATGGCTGCAATACGGGCAGCTCTTCAGGCTGCTTGGCAAAGAAGATGGAAGATGGTCCAGGGGGACTTAAAGTGTGCCATTGTGCTGCGACTGTTCACATGGACCTATCCCACAATGCTGCTATGGCTTCAGGTCACTTTCTGTCATCTCTGAATTGGGCACACTCTTGTGTCGCATCGCCATTTGATGGAGCGCTCGCCTGCACCCTATTGTGATTTTTGATGACTGCGTTGTCCTCCAGACTGTTCAGCACATTCTTGTTGAATGTCCCAGTCTGGGTGATTTTCACCCTCGTTACCTGTCACAGTACCGAGATGGGCAGGGTTGCTACCGCCTATCCCTTGTACTCAAGATGGATTTGTGCACACCGACCTGTGGACTTATAGACTTTTTGGAGGAGGTGGCCTTCTCCCCTATATTTAACTAGTTCGGTTTTTATTTTGTTTTTATTTTAGTAGGTTGCAGGTTCCTGTGCCGGGGGCAGCGGACCTCCTCCCGACACCGGAGCTTGCTTTCTGCTCATTGCCTTTTTTTATTTTTAGTGTTTGTTTTGGGGGGTTTTTTTTCATCTTATTTTAAAGTAGCCTACTACTAGGCAATTTTTAATACAGTGACTAATGCCCAAGTAGGCAGTTACCAGATGAGCTCTTAAATTTTTTTTTTTTAAGCCATGGTTCTTAAAGCTGCCCCCCCCCCCTTCAAGGAGGACACCCCCTCTGGCAAGACTATTTGATCAATCTCAGGGGTCAGGTCTTTGTGGACATGTTTGATGAGCTGGAGATAGGTGTCCTAAATGTGGATGAGTTTATGCATCACTGCTCATGAACTGATTCATTTTGCTGTCTCTATTTATCCCTGTGGTCTCCAGATACACAGCCTGATTTTGGGTGGGTGTAGTCGATGACCTCCATGGTTATAATCACACTCCCATTCACATATTTTCTGGACTGCTGCTGCCTGAGATCCTGCCCCGGTGGTGCTTAACAGGGGCGCTGTGGTCCTCATTACAGGAAATGGCTGATTTCTCTTTCTCACTCATTGAGTTTATGTCGGTGGATGAGGCCGTTGAGTTCTTCTCTGGCAACCTCATCACTCTGGGCCTAATTACTATTCCTAGAATGTCTGGCCCTTTTGTACTCACCTTCTTCCTGTACATATATAAGATGGCTATGTTGACACCATCCTTCATGTTTAAAGCTCAATGACAATTTTGTTTGAATGACGGACCAGGTTGGCAAAGCCCCTCAATGTTTTGACCATGGGAGGTCAAAGTATCTATTTTCCTTGTTTTCTTTTTTCTCTTTTGGTAGTTTGTTTTCTATTCTCCTTAATTCACCTCTGGCACTGTAATGCCCACCTTTTGTTTTAGGTTTCAGTAGTGAATAGAGGACATAGCTGCCTGAAAGCAGTGTCATATCCGTATCTTTTGCAGAGAAAACTAGCAGGGGGTAACCTTTGTTTCCCTTTTTCAGCTCCCAAGGTTCCACTGCTCATTTAGGAGCGAGGAGAAGGAAAAAGTCTAGAAGTGTGTAACTCTAATCCATCAGTGTGTTGCATGATTTAGGGACCACAGCCATCCATACCCCCTGGTTCCCTGTGAGAGAGACAACGAGTCTGCACCCCTTTTTAAATCTGGCATCATGTCTCTGTTCTTCTCTTTAAATGCCTCTTTTCAGACAGTAGCAGTGCAGCTTCACCTGGATACTATTATTGCTGCATACATTCCACCATCAGCCAACTTCAATGCAAGGGACTTGCGTTGCACTGTGGCACAGTTGCTAAGGCCCTTCCTACTGCTCAGGGATTTGAATGGTAGACACTCCTTCTGGAGACAAAACTTAATCAAAGGGATCAGGTCCCTGCCAACCTGATCGATGAGCTAGAGAATGTGGATCAGTTTACAAATCATTACCCAAGAACTGATTCATTTACCTGTCTTGATCTTGATCTATTCCTCTGCTCTCCTGATGCACTGCCTGATTTGTGGTGGGAGGTAGTTGATGACCTCCATGGTAGTGATCACTTTCTTATTCTAATATTTTTTTGTACTGTTGCCCGCTGAGAGATCTCCCTCGGTGGTGCTTATGTCAGTTCTGGTGGTGCACTTTTCAGAAAATGACTAATTTCACTGTCCCAGTTGAGTTTAGTTTGGTGAATAAGGCCATTGAGTTTTTCTCTCATAACCTCATCACTGTGAGCCTATCTACTATTCCTAGAATGTCTGCCCATTCTGCACTCTGATCGCTTTGTGGTAGTCAGCCAAGTTTGATACAACCCTCAAACGATTTCACTGTTGGTGAATTTCATCAAGCTAGTGCTAGGTTCTGATATGTTTTGAAGCACATACGCTGCTCTTTTTGACGGGCATATGTCTCTTCACTTAATGGGAAGACCCCTCTAGCTCAGGTGTTCAAGTAATTCAAAAGGACTCTGGGCAAGTTCTCGCAGGAGCCTCTTCCATGTTGAGAATGGGTTAATATGAGACTACTTTCTATGCATTCTCGAGCCCATAGCCAGGCCTTGATTTTTTAGGGGGTGCTAATTTGAACTTGAATAACACTTCCCTCTCTTCATAATAACCAGTATAACGCCCAAACTAGTGATTCATGAAGCGAGATATGTACTGATTCAATATTGCAGAAAGAAGAGGTGTATATGCCAAAAATTACAATTAGTTAACTGCATAATGTCAAATGGTAATCATTAGGTAATCAAAGATTATTTATTTGAATAACAATTTTAAAGCATATCAGAAAATATAATTATAGCTCATAATTTATAATTCAAACAAACGTCTTCAAATGTGAGAAATGGTAAAAAATAATTCTATTACTTCTAAATTTCCCTGGTATATATCATATTTATTCAAGTTTTCACACAAATATTCATACAGATAAACGCCGACTTGATTGCTGAAACATTTCAAGTAGTTCAGCCACAGACAGTGCAGCAGTGTTCTCTTTTTCAAATCCCAAGACAGCAAGTTGGCATTTCGGCTGATGGGTCATGCATCTTCTGTATGAAGTTAGCAGTCTTGTCACCATTGAAAATCCAGCTTCACATATAGCTGAAGATCCTCCAATAGTCAAGGCAGCATAGACTAATTTGTGCAAGTTTTAGGAAAAGTGTTGGAGCTCCATTCTGTGGAACCATTCCAGAAACTTGTCAATGGCAGTCCTGCTCTCTTGACCTGCCTCTGTCCAGATCTGCTTCTGAAGCATGTTTTGAACAACCTCCACCTCATTTGAAGCAGAAATACATCAATACCTGCTCCTGATTTTTTTACCAAACCAGTAAGGGGTTGCAATTGGTCAAAATCAAGAAACATCTCAGAGCATGGTAGCAAAGTAGAAATAGATGCCACCAACTTGTTGTTGCACTCCGAGAGTGCCTCCCAACTCATTGATCAGTTAATCCAGTATTTCAAAATATACAGAGATGACTGGTTGCTTCATCTTGTCCTTTAGATGCAGTTACAATGAACGAGTCCAGGCTGGGAGGATGTTTTGGAACTCGTTTTGTCAGTTGTGGAGGTGTTTCATGTCCCTCAACATATCCACAACATTTAAGCTGGCATTCTTCTAGAAGCTCTGAAATCCTCTCTTTAGTTTGCATGTTGTGTATGATATGAAATGTTTCACTAACAACAATTTGGTAACCATTGGCGACTGAGCACTTGCTAGATTGCAGCATCTTATCCGCTGGCTTCAATGCACCAAGTACTTCATGCATGACAGTACCTGAGAATACAACCTCTCTTGGGATAAGAACCTTTTCAAGCCCATAGAGGTGAAAAAAGCCAGTGTTGAGATTGATAATGTATTTTTCCATTATAGTGTTAGTGGTCTTGAAATGTCCACTCCAGCGATGTTCCATTAGAATTGTTTGACTGGTTTTAACAAATTTTGCGTCAATATTCATGGTATATTCCATCATTTTCATAAATAATCCTGAATGGATTCCATAAATCTCTTCCTCACTTCCTCTGAATGGCAGCTCATTTGTTGTGAGGAATTTTATGACTTTAAACACTGGAGAGATATTATCTGTTATTTTTTACTTGGGTATATTGCATAGAGATTCAAGAGAACCACCTTCTTTCTCAAACTTTTTATGATCTATCCACCCAACTATAGTACTCATATGGGACTTTGATCTAGTATGTTTGGAAAAACCTTTTTCCTTCTGTGATGTATACCTTATCTTGATCGTTACCAGCAAGATACTTACGACAAGGAAAGCAGAAGCACGAGTCTTTTTCCACAGAATATTCCAGCCAAGACCAGTCAGAATACCATTTGTTTTGGAGCAAGTGACTTTGTTTTCCAAACAGTCTTTGGTGGGTTCACTACACGAGGTGCAGGATTATGATCACCAAGATTGGATGAAGGCTGATGGTAAGAGAGACCACTAGAATCAGGGGTAAACAGAAGCTTGTTTGAAGAACAAACATGCTGTTGAGAAGAGGTAGAATCAGTTGCAGTCATTATCGCTGAGACAACCTCATCGGATGAAACTGTGGCTCTCTTTGTCCTTATCACAAAAAGGATCTATTTTATCTGTAAAAGACACGGGTATCAAACAAGCTAGGAAAATTTATGCAATAATGTATTATTATTTTATACATATAATACCCCACATATGAAAAATTGTTTGACTCGCTCAAACAAGAAAAGAGTTAAACAACAAAGGTTGTCGTAATTATTCCTATATAAAAATGAATATTTTAAGAAATGCTTAATAGTAACCAAAATATACACTTTGTAAAGAAAAAAATTACAATATTGAAGATAAGATACAACATAGTGGGTATATTGAATAATAAACATAATTAAATAGGTATAAATAAATATGCGCATTTCAAGCAATATTAGGGAAATGCAACAGCAGTCAGAGGGTATAGGGTTAAATGGGTGAAATTTTTTTCCAAAAAAACACATAGTTTTGCTAGGGAGAATGAGGTCAAACATTAAATAAATCCTAAAATATATATAGTTTTTCGGGGAGAGTATGGCAAAAGTTATGGTTGCTTGATATTCAGGATATTGATTGAAAAATTACATATCTGAAACTATATTAAAACAAAATTTTAATTAATAAAAAAATAATACTTTTGGGGAGACAGAGTACAAGCATTTTATCATATGTGCCATAACCTCATCATGGCTTTGGGAATGTGTTATTTGCTGGCTTCACAATAATGATAATGTACACATAATTAAATATATATACTTTGATATTCATCTTATTATGATTCATAGTGGATACACTGGATAGATGTAAAGTAGGATCCTAGATTATTTAAATGTAAATCAACAGTTTTTACTTTACCATGGTGGCATTAAAATATTTAACAATATAGTCAGACTCTTTTACTCATTTCATGTTCTGCTACTTCACTCAGTCATTTCACTAGGTATAATATATAATGTTTCACTTATTGTATGAGTTGAAAGACTTTTACAGACATTGGATTTACTATAATATATATTTGTTACTTACTCCCAAGCGGGTTGTAGAGTGAAAATTCAAAGAAAAGGAAAAATAACTCTTTGTTTAGTTGCAGAAATCAAAACAATAACATTTGTAAAACTTTCCATAAGAGCGATTACTGGTGAAATTTAGGGAATTTTCCATTTTATCTACACATAACAAATTGCATCTTGATATATAAGGGTTCAGTTTGCTGTAATTACATATATCTAACATTGGAAATGGAATGATGAGAAAAAGCCACTTACCATCAAGTTTGTTATTAGGTACCACATCTACCAAGCGAACAAAACTTGAAAAGGTCAGAGTCCAAAGGTAGCATTATTATTGTTGTTTTTGAGGCTTTAGTTAAGATAATACATACAAATACTTGATTTTTATTATAAAATTGATTTATAGAATAATAGTTAATTTAATTAGTTTGAGAAATAGAATTGCAAATGGGTTACCATGATTTGAGGATTGCCATCTTGTGAAGATGTTTGTTACAAAATGATTGGAAAGGACTTCCAGAATTGGCAATAAATTCTAAGAAAGTTTGAGTGTATTTTAGCTTATTAAATGGCCAGGGGCAAAATACAATTACAGATCTTTACTATGCAGTCAGTTCTTCCAATTGATAAACAACCAGGCAGTTCACAAAACCACAGTGGTAACACTGTAGCGGGCCGAAAATATATCTCTAATCCCAATCGATAATCGATCCAACCCGCTTCCTACACTGTCCGGACGTGAGAAATCGAGGGAGAATGAAACGGATTGTATATACAGTCCCTTTACTTACAAAAAAAAGTACAATGATAGTTACAGTTATATTTACAGCAATTTATATTTACAAGGGAAGTATGCACACTTCAAAATGAGGCTGGATTCCCCAATCCAAATACGATACCAACAGAGAATTTTATAAAAGGCGAATACAACAAATTTACTTATATATCTACACAAAACATAAAAACACAACAACAACCAAATGAAAAAAAAAAAAGGGGTTCGCGCTATCACTTGTGTGCTGGAGGTGGGTGGTAGTAGGCTAACTTAGAAGGAGGCAGGATTGTCAACGAAGGCGGGTATGGCGGTTCAGGTGGTTAGCTAGGCACGAAAGCCCTCCGTCTCAGGGCTGGGCGGAGCACTCGTCTAGAGAACCCCTCTTGCTGTCAGTCCACACTTCCACTCTCTGTAGAAGAGATATATCCTCCTTTTATGACCCATTTATTTATACATGGAAGGGAAACTAATAAGTGGGCATTACCCGAGTAAATTTATCGACTAGCTTACCTCTTTCCAGAATATGACGCTTTGATAAAAGTTTATTTTAAGCAAAGTACAATATTCTTTTAATTATAGTGATATCTCAAAACTAGCTACTATCTTTCCAGAATATGATGCTTGGAAAGAAAGAAAAACATGGTAATCATTTTATACATAAAATAAACAAAAATAAAACAAACCCATTCCCATTCACACACATTCTTACAGAGGGAGGGAGAGGGTACTGAGAAAAGGGGTGGGAGAATGGCCCTTTTACACACACTCACATTCGCTCCACCACACCCCTCTTTCCTTAAGCCATTCGACCAGCCACTCACTAAACCCTTTCAATCACTCTTCACGGTACCACTTGTGCTCAATCGCACCCTTCTGCACCCATTCACACTCTTCTACTGGTCCCTGGCTACGCGTAGCAATTAGTCGGGGTTGTTCGTCAGTCGTCCTGTCAGTCTCATTGTCACTATTTATCATCTCATCAACCATACTCTTAGCCCTCATTACCAGTTCTCCCATCTCACGACAGAATTCTTTCATACTCTTCCGTTCAGAACCCTCACTCTTCATACCCCCATTCATCAGCTCCTCACTCACAGCTCTCATCCAACTCAAGGTACATTCTTGCGAAACAGACAGGTCACTCACATCCCCTGTATTCTCAACAGGCATATCAGAAACCCCTTCGACTGGTTCCCACCAGAAACCTGAAAAATCAGCCACTTCATCATTCACTACATCAAACTCATCCCTACTATTACCATTCGTAAAACCCGAAAAATCAGCCACACTAAGTTCATTCTGCCCAAACACACTATCATTCATACTCACTCGTCTACTTATACCAGCCAAATCACTCACCTGTCTACGCAAAAACTCAATCTCCCTTTCAAGATCCCCCATACCAGAAGCACTCTGCTCAGACTTACTTTCATTCGTACTTGCATTCTTCCTTTCACTCTTCTTTGTACGCTTTCTACTCCTCGAGACTAAGACTAGCTCTTTCCCAGACAGATCCATACTCTCACATTCAATCTCATCATCATGCACTTTACCTCTCTCTCTACACAGTCCATACACCGGATGGCTCACCAGGTAGTCAGGAGGTTCTCTCCATCTCCTTAACTGACTCTGATGAGCCCGCACTCTCTCAGTCATGCCGTCATTCAAACTCTCCAAAACATACGTCACTCCATTTTCCCAAACCCTCACAACTCTATAAGGTCCATCAAACTTCTCACTCATCTTTGACACATTCAACCTACCCTTCACTTCTTTCACTTTCAATACTTTTGTACCTAATTCAAATGAACGGAACCTTTCATGCGCCTCACGCCATACACTCTGCTCACTTTCACTCAAACGAAACCTATCTTTCACTCGCCTTTCAAAATTCATCACAAACTGACATGGGGACATTCCAGTTGCACTATACACAGTTGAATTATACGCCCACAACACTCTCCCCAGACACACATCCCAGTCATTCACTGTCGTACTCATCATTCTCAACATCTCACACAAGGTTCTTATAGTCCGTTCAGCCAATCCATTTGAAGACGGTACATACGGAGTTGTTCTCACATGCTCCACACCATTCTCTCTCAACATTTGCTCAAACACTTCCCCTACAAATTCAGGCCCATTATCACTCAGACATCTTCTAGGCTTCCATACACACATAGGAAAAAACAACTGCTCAACCACACGCGCAACAGTCACACTCCTTTTATCTCTCACAGGCGCTGCAGACACAAACTTACTTTTATGATCAACCATAACAACCATACCAACATTCCCAGCACTCGTACGCGGCAAAGACACACAATCAATCACTACCAATTCAAACGGTTCTTTCGCATCAACTTTCAACATCGGTGGTTTCACTTGCACACCTTGCACCTTTCGCTTCTGACACCTTTCACACGTAGTTGCAACATCATTCACAACAGTTCTCAGAAACGGATGGAACACACGCTCCTTCATACACTCCCACAGCTTAAACTTACCCATATGCCCATAATTATCATGCACAACCTTCACCAGACCATACCAACTAAGGACATCACAGGTACATACATATCATCACCACCCTTCACATGCCTCACAAAATATACAACATCCATACAAACAACAAAATCCTTAGCATACCTTTTAAAATCACTTAAACACTCTGGCCATTCATTCAAATCAACACGCATCATTACACACCTCTTCAACTCACTAACAAAAGGACATATCTCTTGCATCTCTAGAATATCATCATCACTTAAAATCTCATTCTCATCATCCATGACCAACTCAATCATGCCACAGAATTTGACAACATTCTTCGCACACTCATTCAACTTCATCACCTCACATTCACCTTTCATAAGACGATCCTTATCAGCATCCAAAGACAAATCATTCAATCTCATAAAGTCTACACCAAGCAAGAAACAACAAGGCATTTGCTCACCTTTCAGAATCACAAAGTCATGCTTCACATTCACACCATTACCCAAACTCACTTTCAGACTAACCTGTTCCCATGCCACTATCATGCCATTCCCTAATCCACTTATCCGTAACTTCACAGGTTTATGCTCGCAACATCTAAACTCTTCATACTTACTCAGAATATTCTCATTCACTAAAGACACTTGCGCTCCAGTATCAATCAAACCACAGAAGAACCTTTCACCAACTTTCACTCTCGCTTCCATCATATCAGGTCCACCATGTTCGCAATACACAGAAGGAACAAGCACACCAACATCAGCACTGATATCCACACCATCATCAACTCCCACATCATCACTCACCACACACTCATCTTCATCCAGACAATCATTCTTCTCTCTCATATATGAACACTTTTCAATCACCCAATTGTAATGCACACCGCTCAAACATTGCAGATGTACCACATTAGGATTCAAACCCTTCATCTTCTCATCCTTGTACACAATCGGCCTCTCACCACCAACGTGCACATAAACAATCACTCCATACAAACGACTCACTACAATCAAGACTTCCTGAAATGGTGGGACCCCTTGCATACACATCGCTCTCAATTCTTTCATGAAGTTCCGCACCTTTGCCATACCAATGCTTTCAGGCTTCCTACACACTTCATTCATTACCTCCTTCCTTAAATCATCTACACTATCGGGCACTCTCACATCTACTCCATCACTCTTCAAATCTTGCAAACCATTCCATACACTCTCAAACAAGGAATCACCACCACCCTTACTCTCTTTTCCATTCATAATCCCTTTCGGCAAATACTCTGGATCACTCACTCCACACACATTTTCATCATTCGTACCAGGATACTTTGACATCAAATCAGCCACTCCATTCCGTTCACCAGGCACATATTCAATCACATAGTCAAAGTCACTCAAATCTTCCAAAGTCCTTGCAATCCTACTATCAGCCGACTTCATACGCTGCAGATACACAAGAGGTTGATGATCGGTTTTTATCACAAACCTCACACCATACAAAAATGGACGCAACACTTTCAAACAATATCTTATCGCAGCCAGCTCTCGTTCCACAGTCGAATACTTTCGTTCTGCAACATTCATAGCCTTGGATACATACCCAATTATTCGCCTGACATTCTCTCCATTCAAACGCTGCTCTTGCATCAGAAAACCTCCCATACAATACCCACTCGCATCTGTATACAGTTCAAGCATTTAGCACTTACACTATAATCTGGGTAAGCCAATTCAACATCTTCAGCCGCTGCCTCTTTCAGTCTCTCATACGCCTCATTCATCTTCGCATTCCACTTGACAACCGTTCTACCTTTCTTGCCCATCCACTCAGTCAGAGGCTTACTCACACTAGAACAATCACGTATAAACTTTCGCTGGAACTCAATCAAACCCAAAAACGACTTCAGTTGCTTCACAGTCACCGGTTTAGGAAACATTCGCACCTTCTCAACATACTTCGGTGATTTTCGCAACCCATTCTGACTCACCATATGCCCAAGGAATTCCTCTTCTTTCGCAAACCATTCACACTTCACCACTTTCACCTTCACACCAACACTCTCCAATGTTCTCAACACATCATTCACCAATCTCATATGCTCCTCAAAAGTCTCAGTCATAATCAAAATATCATCTATAAACGCAATCACATTCTTACTCGCAAACTTACTCAACACAACATTCATTGCCCGCTGGAAGGCTCCGGGAGCATTAGCCAACCCAAAGCTGAGGTTCCGGAACTGGTAATGCCTCTTTGAGGAAGAGAAGGCAGTTACTGGCCGGCTCTCCTCAGCAATGGGCATCTGGTAATACCCCCGTACCAGATCCAGCTTCGTAAACCACTCCATCCCATGCATACTATACACACACTCAGATACCACACACATCGGAAACCTTTCTTTCACAGTCCTTTCATTCACCTTTCGATAATCCACACACAGACGCAATCTTCCATCCGGCTTACGTACAGGTACAATTGGACTATTCCATGCACTCTCATTCTCTTCAATCACTCCCAATTGCTCCAATTCCAAACACTGCTCCTCAATCACATCAGCAACCGGACGTGGGAAATGCCTCGGCCGCTGATAGATTGGGGAGTCCTCCTTCAGGACAATCTTGAATTCCGGGAGCTTTGCAACCCCGAAATCCAGATCACCCTTACTGAGGGCTCCCTTTCGCTCAAATATCATTCGATACACATCCTCCCTTTCATACTCAGTCAAACATCCATCCAATTTCACCATGTCCTTCACCTCATTATACATCCATTCACATGTCTTTTCATTCGCAACATTCACCCTGATATCCGTACTATCATCCATACCTACCTCATTGACAGTGGAGAGGTGGCCCAGTACATCTCCGACTTGGATTCCCCTCACCTGCCCTTTCACACTGGGGTCCGCCTGCACACATACAAAAGGATCATTCATTCTCATCAAGCCATCAAACACACAAGCAACACGCCTTACCTTATAACACGCATCCTTTCCATCCAATATCACAGTGTTCTCACTCACATCCAAACGAACATCCTTACTCCAACTCACTCTAACAGACACCCTTTCACCCTTCACAAGCCTTGCATTTTCCATAGCAGTCACCTCAATACCAGTAAACACACTCCTCAAAACGCTACCATCTTTCCCTACATACAACTTATACACCCCATTTTTACCAATCTTTCTCTCAATCTGATCACTCGCAGGATGCACAACCATACGATTCATTTTCATAAAATCATAGCCCAAAATCACACCATACTCACTACTCACCTTATCAATCACAGAAAATTCACATTCATTCATCATCATACCATGCATTCGAACAGCTGTACTTATCATTCCAATCACAGGCACTCTCCTATTACCAATACCTACCAAACTACCCTTGCACTCAGACAGGAGGGCTTTCTCGCTAACCTTGTCATACACATCTTTATACACCAAGCTCGCCTTGCATCCAGAATCTATTTTAAGCCAAACACTCAATTCCATTCAATTCCACCTTAACACTCAGACACTCATACTTCCTACCAGACAGCACTTTCACACTAGACAGACTTACCAACACATTACTCACACTCATGCACCCAGAGGATACTTCAGCAGGTACCCTCTTACCATTCAGTTTCCCGCTTCAGACTTTCCATTCACACCTTGCGCTCTCAGTCTAATCCAACACTTTTCACTTGAATGTCCTTCCATCGCACAATAGCTACATACATTCCTCTGGTCATGACACATCCTTGCATAATGACCAGCCTTTCCACAATTACCACATGCATATTTCATACTTTCCCCACCAGTTGCTCCACCATTCAACCTCGGACAATCTTTCTTCAAATGGCCTATTTCTTTACACTCGAAGCACTCTTTCACACTTTCCTGGCAATCCTTTATCATATGCCCTTTCTTACCACAACCAAAACATGCACCAGACGTCCACCTACATTCTGCCAACATATGACCTTTCCTTCCGCACCGATGACATTCCACAATCTTTCTCCCACCATTCGATCTCTCGTTTGCTGGGACATACCGCGGTTTCTCTCTCATATATCCGTTCCCACACTTGAAATTCATCTGCCCCCTTCCATTCGACCACCCTCCATTTGCCCGTCCATTCTGCCGGCCCAGGAAGTTTGACATCACTCCAGCTGGTGCAGCCTTCAGGGCATCCCTGTAGCTGACAAACTGCTGGGGTGGATGAAAGCTCCTGGGCTTCTTACCCCCAACATTCACACTGTACCATCCATCCTCTTCTAGATCGCTTTCATCATCAAATCGTCCATCTTCTAACAGTTCCAACACATCCTCCGACATCAACCGTTCACCTGTAAGTCTCACTCTCTCCTTTCTCTTTCCACTCAGCCATTCACTCACCTTTCGCGGGATCGTGTCCAAAAACTTCCTCATGAACACTGGTCAACAACCAAAATGTTTCCAAGACCAGAGTATCAATTTCCAACTAATTTTAGGTTGCTGATAATGAATATCATGGTTAAAATTGTTTGTTAGCTCTACTTTTCAAGATAGACCTACATGTCACTACAGTTGCCATGGTGTGTTTCTTACCACACTTACAGTCTCACTGCCCTTCAGTATTGTTCCAGCAGTTGTAGAAGATGGTCTACAACAATATTAATGGTTTGATGGAAGCACTTGGCATCAAATACGAACCCAGACACTGGAGGCTGTTCATTGATTCATCAAAAATGAGTCTGAAAGGTGTCTTGCTGCAAAACAGCAATACTAGACCATCAGTTCCTTGGGCTATGCACCGCATATGAAAGAAACTTATGAGAATATAAAGTATATGTTGCAATGCATAAAATATGATGCACATCAATGGCAGTTCTATGGTGACTTAAAGGTTGTTGCTCTTGTGATGGGCTTGCAGGGAGGATACACCAAGTACTGCTGCTTTCTGTGTGAATGGGACAGCCCTGAAAGAGGTTCCCACTGTATCAGCAGAGACTAGCCTCCTTGTCAATCATTGGACCCTGGGATTGTAGTGGGCCAAAAATCTAGACTGGCCCCAATTGATCCAAACTAATTCGGACATGAGAAATCGAAGGAGAATGAAACGAATTGTATATAGTCCTTTTACTTACAAAAAATACAATAATAATTACAAAATTGTGGGTAAATATGCACACAATGAGCCTATTTATATATAAATAAAACAATCCTATCTTGGAATCCTACCAATCGAAAATACAAAAGAAGAGACAACAAATACAAAAAGAAGAGACAACGAAAAAATACAAAAGAAGAGAACGAAAGGAGTTATCTTACATGGTACCACGGTTTATGATTTGCCGGCCTCCCCCAGGGGAAAATCTTGCCAGCAGTCACTCTTGTGACAAAATTGGGTGCGCATGTCTTATGGGGCCTGGTGCCTCGAGCTCAATTTTCTTCACGATCCGGTCACATCTTTAGGCTATTAAAGAAAGCTGGTGCCTCTGAGCTTGATACAATATATATATATATGAATCTGGTCGTACCTTCGGGGCTACAAACAGCTCTTCTCTCCCAACAGGATGCACAACTTCTGGTGTACCTCAAGCCCTACTGTCTCTGCCACCCTGTACAAATTTGGCAGGTAATAGTATTTATAATTTACTAGAGTGGTCTTTCAGAAAAACAATATCAAATTTAAATAGCTGGGGGAGAAAATAAAAGATTTTAGACAAACATGAAAATCAATTTATATTACTGTACAAAAAAAACAAACCCATTCCCATTCACACAGACACATTCTTACAGAGGATGGGAGAGGGTATTGGGAAAAAGGGTGGTAGAATGGCCATTTACACACACAGTCACATTCGCTCCACCACAGGATGAAAAATGTTCAACATCCACCTCTCACTGAACCAAACAAAATTTTGCTACCACCACTACACATAAAACTGGGGCTCATAAAAAAAAACTTTGTAAAGGCTATTGACAAATCTGGTCATGGATTCAAGTATTTAAAATCAAAATTTTCCTAACTGAGCGATGTTAAGATAAAAGAGGGAGTTTTCATTGGTCCTCAGACTTGAGAACTTCTTAAAGATGATGAATTTGAATCAGCCCTTCATGGGGAAGAGAAAGCTACTTGAGAAGCATTCAAGTTGGTGGTGAAGGGATTTCTCAGAAACTGAATGGAAGGAAACTATGAAGAATTGGTGGAAAACCTCATCAAGCATTACAAGAACATGGGATGTAATATGTCACTTAAAATCCACTTTTTGGACTCACATTTAGACTTTTTTCCAGCGAACTGTGGGGCAGTTAGTCTTGAAGATGGTGAAAGGTTTCACCAAATTATTTCAACCATGGAAAAGCGGTACCAGGGTAAATGGAGCACAACAATGCTTGCAGATTATTGCTGAACATTGGCAAGAGATGATCCTTCAGCCCACTATATAAGCGTCAAGCAAAAAGGCAGAAAGTGGATATTAATTAGAGTTTAAAACATAATGATACATACTGTATGTTATAATAAAATAATCAAATATTTAAATGTCACATATCAGAAAACCTATAGCTAATAAGCATTTTTCAAGGTGATATTTGGATTTAGTGCATGGAAATACATAAGAATTAACTAATCTCTTTTAAGAAACGCACAACTTTTTAAAAAAGATTTTGACCAGTGTAATATGAAGTTGAAGCCATAGGTAAAATAACCTCTTCAAGAAGATATGTGAGTAAATGTATATGCTTTCTATGTAATGTTCTCCATTGTATGTAACTGAAATCATATTATTTTAGGTAAAATAATTGGGGGGTGCTAAGCCCAGCATTCAATGCAAAACGTAATGTTTCCAAAAGCTGCGGGCTAGACTTTTCCTCCAGAGTGAGTTGTGCATTGATACCTTGGTGAGCGGGGCATGGCCATTCTGGTAGATTTGTTCAACAGGATCATTGGCAGAGGATATTCTTGCAGACTCATGGCGAATAACTACTGGAGAGAGATAACTCTACCCTGGGTAGTTTTTGTTACGCTCTACATGGACGACCTTTCAATCGCTCAGTCCAGCCCTGATGCCAACTCTGGAGTGTCAACTTGAACCACATCTCTTGCTATGCCGAAGAGCACAGGTTTCAGTTTTCCTTGCTCAAGACCAAGACGCTGCACTTCCACTGCCATCCACAGCTCCCCCCTAAATGGGGTTCACCTGGAAGTGGTGGATTCGCACCATTTCTTCAGTCTCGTTTTTCACCAATGGCTCACCTGTCTCATATTTGCAGCCTTAGGTTTCTCGTACCTGTGCCATGAATATTCTTCCTTCCATGATATTAACACCTGGGGTATTGATAGGGCTACTACCTTGCTTTTCTACCAATCCTTTGTTCATTTTCATGAGGTGGATGTGCAAAAGGTGCTGGCTTGGAGACTGGTGCCTTCTGCATCTCCTCAATTGAGAGTTATACTTGTCAATGCTGGGCAGATGCCACTCGCTCTGCTCTGTGCACAATGTATTATGAGCCAGTATGTGTGAGCCCAGCATCACTCTGCCACCAACAGCTTTCAGTGCATCCACAGGCAATCTTGATGGTGCCTATGCCACCAAGAGTCACCAGTCATACCTTAAGCTCTTTAGGTTTAGGGCTAGGAAACTCCTTCGACAGCTTGATGTATGTCTTGGGCTGGTGGCTCCTCTTGTTTTGCCTAGGATCCCACCCTGGAAGGTACCCCCTTTGAATATTTGTCACCACACCTCTCCCATAGCTTACACAGCACCAGAAGTATTGCATTCAGCCTTTTGGGAGAATACTATGTGTCACACTGGATTGGTTCCAGTTTACACAGATGGCTCCAAGTCTCAGGATGGGGTTTGATTTCCCCCCATCCTGGCTGCCGTGACTCAGCATCCTGTCCGACTCCAGCTTAGCCTCTTCTCCTTCCTTCAGACACTTGAGTTTCCTCGCTTTTCATACAACCTCTCCCACAACTTTCTCTGGTCAGCCTCTAATTTCACAGGGTAGATGCTGACCTTCTCAGCCAACTATCCGAGATCGGAGCTGAGGGGGAAGGGGACAATGATTCCTCACCCCTGAACTCCTTTTTGGGATGGTGGGTTTTTAATAACCTGCTTTATCCCCACCCACATATTCTTCACCTCCTCTTCCTTTCTATTTTCAAACACTATCCATTTTATGCCCTGTCGAAGGTGGAGCTGCCATGCTGAGGGACTGCCAGGCCACTAGGCGGGAAGGGAAGTCCGAAATGGAAAATGGAGGTACACCCCCCTTCCCCTGTTGTTTCACAGGGGACCCTCCATAACTCTAAAACTGAGAGGAGGCTTACTCCTTTCCAGTGCCTATGGGTGCAGGGGGCTCCCCCTCACTCCCTTCCTTGGAGTCACCACATGACTCCAGCTCAAATCTGGCAGTCCTGCCTTTGCTTTCACAGGGGACTGCCAGGAAAGCCAGCAGGCCTCCCATAACTGGCTGCTCCCCATTGAAGCGGTTCGGTAGGGCAAACCCCCTTAAGGGGGATAGGGAATCAAAGGCCCCATCGGCTGCTTCCGTCTAAAGACCTGCTGTTTCGAATATTAAATCTAGTGGAGGTGAAGGCCTATGCCCCAACAAAGAACATGGACGAGACTGACATTGTAGCGGGCCGAAAATCTAGACTAACCCCCAATTGATCCAACCCGCTTCTGACACTAATCCGGATGTGAGAAATCGAAGGAGAATGAAACGGATTGTATATACAGTCCCTTTACTTACAAAAAAAATGTACAATGATAATTACAATGGAGAGGGGTGATATATTAGAGATCTCTTTCCTATTCACACATAAAATATAGCTAAATTTCCTTTATACCCACAATAAAAAAAACAAAACAAATCCTATTAATTGATCCTAAGAAACATTAAAAAAATCAACAGCCAAAAAAAGATCCGGACTATAACAGTCAATATATAGTTTACAAAAAAAAAGAGAAGGCCTCATGTGGTACAAAGAGGGTGGGGGGGAGGATGTCCAGCCACCTACCACTTGAGAGAGCAAAATGCCTACGTCGTCCAAACACTTGGCGCCTCTGCATTTGATGGAAGATAAGTGATCTTATCACTCTTGTGTGGCTATTCTAAGCCCTCTTTCATTAACATACTAATAGGGCTCTTCGTTAAATTTACTTAAGACAAAGTAATATTTTGTTTGCTATATAAAGATGTGCTAGACTAAGTCCTTTCCAGAATATGGCGCCTGGAAAAAACAAAAAACATGGTTATTTATTTATACATAAAATAACCAAAAAACAAAACAAACCCATTCCCATTAACACACACACATTCTTACAGAAGGAGGGAGAATGGCCCCTTATACACACACTCACATTCACTCCACCACACCCCTCCTTCCTTAAGCCATTCGACCACAGTCACTCACAATACACTCTCAATCCTTACTCACAGTACCTTTTATACTCGATTGCACCCTTCTGTACCCATTCACACCCATCTACTGTTCCCTGGCTACGCGTAGCAATCGGTCGGGGTTGTTCGTCAGTTGTCCTGTCAGTCTCATCATCACTTATGATCATATCATCCACCATACTTTTAGCCCTCATTACCAGTTCTCCCATCTCACGACAGAACTCTTTCATACACTTCCGTTCAGAACCTTGACTCTTCATAGCCCCATTCATCAGCTCCTCACTCACATCCCCTGTATTCTCAACAGGCATACCAGAAACCCCTTCGACTGGTTCCCACCAGAAACCTGAAAAATCAGCCACTTCATCATTCACTACATCAAACTCACCCCTAGCCTTACCATTCATAAAACCCGAAAAATCAGCCACACTAGGTTCATTCAGCTCAAACACACTATTATTCATACTGTTCCCAAAACCAGAAAAATCAGGCACAGGCAGCTCACTCACTCGTCTACTTATACCAGCCAAATCACTTACCTGTTTACGCAAAAACTCAATCTCCCTTTCAAGATCCCCCATACCAGAAAGACTCTACTCGGACTTACTTTCATTTGTACTTGCATTCTTCCTTTCACTCTTCTTTGTACGCTTTCTACTCCTCGAGACTAAGACTAGCTCTTTCCCAGTCTCCAAAACATACATCACCCCATTTTCCCAAACTCTCACAACTCTATAAGGTCCATCAAACTTCTCACTCATCTTTGACACATTCAACCTATCCTTCACTTCTTTCACCTTCAATACTTTCGCACCCAATTCAAATGAATGGAACCTTTAATGTGCCTCACGCTGTAGCGGGCCGAAAATAGATCTCTAATCCCAATCGATAATCGATCCAACCCGCTTCCTACACTGTCCGGACGTAAGAAATCGAGGGAGAATAAAACGGATTGTATATACAGTCCCTTTACTTACAAAAATACAATGATAGCTACAGTTTATATTTACAAAAATTTTATATTTTACTAGGGAAGTGTGCACACTTCAAAATGAGGCTAAATTCCCAAATAAAAATAATGATACCAAACGAGAAGCGTATAACGGGCGGATACAACAATTTACGTAAATTCTAGACAAAACAAAAAACACAACCACAACCGAACGAAAAGGGGACACGCGCTATGTCTTGCTGGAGGTGGGCGGTAGTTGGCTAACTGGAAGGAGGCAGGATTGTCAACGAAGGCAGGTATGGCGGTTCAGGTGGATAGAGACACGAAAGCCCTCCTCTCAGGGCTGGGTGGAGCACTCCTCTATAGAACCCCTCTTGCTTCCAGTCTGCACTTCCACTCTCTCTGAAGAAGAGATATATCCTCCTTCAGTGATCCATCCATTTATACATGGATGGCGAAACCAATAATTGGGCATTACCCGAAAATACATTGACTAGCTTACCTCTTTCCAGAATAACGCTTCGTTAAAGTTCAATTTAAACAAGGAAATATCTTTTAGAGTGATATCTTAAAATTAGCTTTTATCTTTCCAGAATAACGCCTGGAAAGAAAGAAAAACATGGTAATCATTTTATACATGAATTTAACAAAAATAAAACAAACCCATTCCCATTCACACACATTCTTACAGAGGGAGGGAGAGGGTACTGAGAAAAGGGGTGGGAGAATGGCCCTTTTACACACTCTCACATTCGCCCCACCACACCCCTCCTTCCTTAAGCCATTCGACCAGCCACTCACTAAACCCTTTCAATCACTCTTCACGGTACCACTTGTGCTCAATCGCACCCTTCTGCACCCATTCACACTCGTCTACTGGTCCCTGGCTACGCGTAGCAATTAGTCGGGGTTGTTCGTCAGTCGTCCTGTCAGTCTCATCATCACTATTTATCATCTCATCAACCATACTCTTAGCCCTCATTACCAGTTCTCCCATCTCACGACAGAATTCTTTCATACTCTTCCGTTCAGAACTCTCACTCTTCATACCCCCATTCATCAGCTCCTCATTCACAGCTCTCATCCAACTCAAGGTACATTCTTGCAAAACAGACAGGTCACTCACATCCCCTGTATTCTCAACAGGCATACCAGAAACCCCTTCAACTGGTTCCCACCAGAAACCTGAAAAATCAGCCACTTCATCATTCACTACATCAAACTCACCCCTACTATTACCATTCATAAAACCCGAAAAATCAGCCACACTAGGTTCATTCTGCCCAAACACACTATCATTCATACTGTTCCCAAAACCAGAAAAATCAGGCACAGGCAGCTCACTCACTCGTCTACTTATACCAGCCAAATCACTCACCTGTTTACGCAAAAACTCAATCTCCCTTTCAAGATCCCCCATACCAGAAACACTCTGCTCAGACTTACTTTCATTCGTACTTGCATTCTTCCTTTCACCCTTCTTTGTACGCTTTCTACTCCTCGAGACTAAGACTAGCTCTTTCCCAGACAGATCCATACTATCACATTCAATCTCATCATCATGCACTTTACCTCTCTCTCTACACAGTCCATACACTGGATGGCTCACCAGGTAGTCAGGAGGTTCTCTCCATCTCCTTAACTGACTCTGATGAGCCCGCACTCTCTCAGTCATGCCGTCATTCAAACTCTCCAAAACATACGTCACTCCATTTTCCCAAACCCTCACAACTCTATAAGGTCCATCAAACTTCTCACTCATCTTTGACACATTCAACCTACCCTTCACTTCTTTCACCTTCAATACTTTTGCACCTAATTCAAATGAACGGAACCTTTCATGCGCCTCACGCCATACACTCTGCTCACTTTCACTCAAACGAAACCTATCTTTCACTCGCCTTTCAAAATTCATCACAAACTGACATGGGGACATTCCAGTTGCACTATGCACAGTTGAATTATACGCCCACAACACTCTCCCCAGACACACATCCCAGTCATTCACTGTCGTACTCATCATTCTCAACATCTCACACAAGGTTCTTATAGTCCGTTCAGCCAATCCATTTGAAGACGGTACATACGGAGTTGTTCTCACATGCTCCACACCATTCTCTCTCAACATTTGCTCAAACACTTCCCCTACAAATTCAGGCCCATTATCACTCAGACATCTTCTAGGCTTCCATACACACATAGGAAAAAACAACTGCTCAACCACACGCGCAACAGTCACACTCCTTTTATCTCTCACAGGCGCTGCATACCCAAACTTACTTTTATGGTCAACCATCACAACCATACCAACATTCCCAGCACTCGTACGCGGCAAAGACACACAATCAATCACTACCAATTCAAACGGTTCTTTCGCATCAACTTTCAACATCGGTGGTTTCACTTGCACACCTTGCACCTTTCGCTTCTGACACCTTTCACACGTAGTTGCAACATCATTCACAACAGTTCTCAGAAACGGGTGGAACACATGCTCCTTCATACACTCCCACAGCTTAAACTTACCCATATGCCCATAATTATCATGCACAACCTTCACCAGACCAATCATACCAACTAAGGACATCACAGGTACATACATATCATCACCACCCTTCACATGCCTCACAAAATATACAACATCCATACAAACAACAAAATCCTTAGCATACCTTTTAAAATCACTTAAACACTCTGGCCATTCATTCAAATCAACACGCATCATTACACACCTCTTCAACTCACTAACAAAAGGACACATCTCTTGCATCTCTAGAATATCATCATCACTTAAAATCTCATTCTCATCATCCATGACCAACTCAATCATACCGCAAAACTTGACAACATTCTTTGCACACTCATTCAACCTCATCACCTCACATTCACCTTTCATAAGACGATCCTTATCAGCATCCAAAGACAAATCATTCAATCTCATAAAGTCTACACCAAGCAAGAAACAACAAGGCATTTGCTCACCTTTCAGAATCACAAAGTCATGCTTCACATTCACACCATTACCCAAACTCACTTTCAGACTAACCAGTTCCCATGCCACTATCATGCCATTCCCTAATCCACTTATCCGTAACTTCACAGGTTTATGCTCGCAACATCTAAACTCTTCATACTTACTCAGAATATTCTCATTCACTAAAGACACCTGCGCTCCAGTATCAATCAAACCACAGAACAACCTTTCACCAACTTTCACTCTCGCTTCCATCATATCAGGTCCACCATGTTCACAATACACCGAAGGAACAAGCACGCCAACATCAGCACTTATATCCACACTGTCATTAACTCCCATATCATCACTCACCACACGCTCATCTTCATCCAGACAATCATTCTTCTCTCTTATATATGAACACTTTTCAATCACCCAATTGTAGTGCACACCGCTCAAACATTGCAGATGTACCACATTAGGATTCAAACCCTTCATCTTCTCATCCTTGTACACAATCGGCCTTTCACCACCAAAGTGCACATATACAATCACTCCATACAAACGACTCACTACAATCAACACTTCCTGAAATGGCGGGACCCCTTGCATACACATCGCTCTCAATTCTTTCATGAAGTTCCGCACCTTTGCCATACCAATGCTTTCAGGCTTCCTACACACTTCATTCATTACCTCCTTCCTTAAATCATCTACACTATCGGGCACTCTCACATCTACTCCATCACTCTTCAAATCTTGCAAACCATTCCATACACTCTCAAACAAGGAATCACCACCACCCTTACTCTCTTTTCCATTCATAATTCCTTTCGGCAAATACTCAGGATCACTCACTCCACACACATTTTCATCATTCGTACCAGGATACCTTGACATCAAATCAGCCACTCCATTCCGTTCACCAGGCACATACTCAATCACATAGTCAAAGTCACTCAAATCTTCCAAAGTCCTTGCAATCCTACTATCAGCCCACTTCATACGCTGCAGATACACAAGAGGTTGATGATCGGTTTTTATCACAAACCTCACACCATACAAAAATGGACGCAACACTTTCAAACAATATCTTATCGCAGCCAGCTCTCGTTCCACAGTCGAATACTTTCGTTCTGCAACATTCATAGCCTTGGATACATACCCAATTATTCGCCTGACATTCTCTCCATTCAAACGCTGCTCTTGCATCAGAAAACCTCCCATACAATACCCACTCGCATCTGTATACAATTCAAGCATTTTAGCATTTACACTATAATCTGGGTAAGCTAATTCAACATCTTCAACCGCTGCCTCCTTCAGTCTCTCATACGCCTCATTCATCTTATCATTCCACTTGACAACCGTACTACCTTTCTTGCCCATCCACTCAGTCAGAGGCTTACTCACACCAGAACAATCACGTATAAACTTTCGCTGGAACTCAATCAAACCCAAAAATGACTTCAGTTGCTTCACAGTCACCGGTTTAGGAAACATTCGCACCTTCTCAACATACTTCGATGATTTACGCAATCCATTCTCACTCACCATATGTCCAAGGAATTCCACTTCTTTCGCAAACCATTCACACTTCGCCACTTTCACCTTTACACCAACACTCTCCAACGTTCTCAACACATCATTCACCAATCTCATATGCTCCTCAAAAGTCTCAGTCATAATCAAAATATCATCTATAAACGCAATCACATTCTTACTCGCAAACTTACTCAACACAACATTCATTGCCCGCTGGAAGGCTCCGGGAGCATTAGCCAACCCAAAGCTGAGGTTCCGGAACTGGTAATGCCTCTTTGAGGAAGAGAAGGCAGTTACTGGCCGGCTCTCCTCAGCAATGGGCATCTGGTAATACCCCCGTACCAGATCCAGCTTCGTAAACCACTCCATCCCATGCATACTATACACACACTCAGATACCACACACATCGGAAACCTTTCTTTCACAGTCCTTTCATTCACCTTTCGATAATCCACACACAGACGCAATCTTCCATCCGGCTTACGTACAGGTACAATTGGACTATTCCATGCACTCTCACTCTCCTCAATCACCCCCAATTGCTCCAATTCCAAACACTGCTCCTCAATCTCTTCAGCAACCGGACGTGGGAAATGCCTCGGCCGCTGATAGATTGTGGCGTCCTCCTTCAGGACAATCTTGAATTCCGGGAGCTTTGCAACCCCGAAATCCAGATCACCCTTACTGAGGGCTCCCTTTCGCTCAAATATCATTCGATACACATCCTCCCTTTCATACTCAGTCAAACATCCATCCAATTTCACCATGTCCTTCACCTCATTATACATCCATTCACATGTCTTTTCATTCGCAACATTCACCCTGATATCCGTACTATCATCCATACCTACCTCATTGACAGTGGAGAGGTGGCCCAGTACATCTCCGACTTGGATTCCCCTCACCTGCCCTTTCACACTGGGGTCTGCCTGCACACATACAAAAGGATCATTCATTCTCATCAAGCCATCAAACACACAAGCAACACGCCTTACCTTATAACACGCATCCTTTCCATCCAATATCACAGTGTT
Source organism: Ceratothoa steindachneri (assembly GCA_963969495.1). Classification (NCBI taxonomy): domain Eukaryota; kingdom Metazoa; phylum Arthropoda; class Malacostraca; order Isopoda; family Cymothoidae; genus Ceratothoa; species Ceratothoa steindachneri. Next base: position 42,926,870 of record OZ018327.1, read on the forward strand.
CTCACTCACATTCAAACTAACATCCTTACTCCAACTCACTCTAACAGACACCCTTTCACCCTTCACAAGCCTTACACTCTCCATAGCAGTCACCTCTATACCAGTAAACACACTCCTCAAAACGCTACCATCTTTCCCTACATACAACTTATACACCCCATTTTTACCAATCTTTCTCTCAATCTGATCACTCGCAGGATGCACAACCATACGATTGATTTTCATAAAATCATACCCCAAAATCACACCATACTCACTACTCACCTTATCAATCACAGAAAATTCACATTCATTCATCATCATACCATGCATTCGAACAGGTGACCTTATCATTCCAATCACAGGCACTCTCCTATTACCAATACCTACTAAACTACCCTTGCTCTCAGACAGGAGGGCTTTCTCGCTAAACTTGTTATACACATCTTTATACACCAAGCTCGCCTTGCATCCAGAATCTATTAAAGCCAAACACTCAATTCCATTCAACTCCACCTTCACACTCAGACACTCATACTTCCTACCAGACAGCACTTTCACACTAGACAGACTTACCAACACATTACTCACACTCATGCACCCAGAGGATACTTCAGCAGGTACCCTCTTACCATTCAGTTTCCCGCTTCAGACTTTCCATTCACACCTTGCGCTCTCAGTCTAATCCAACACTTTTCACTTGAATGTCCTTCCATCGCACAATAGCTACATACATTCCTCTGGTCACGACACATCCTTGCATAATGACCAGCCTTTCCACAATTACCACATGCATATTTCATACTTTCCCCAGCAGTTGCTCCACCATTCAACCTCGGACAATCTTTCTTCAAATGGCCTATTTCTTTACACTCGAAGCACTCTTTCACACTTTCCTGGCAATCCTTTATCATATGCCCTTTCTTACCACACCCAAAACACGCACCAGATGTCCACCTACATTCTGCCAACATATGACCTTTCCTTCCACACCGACGACATTCCACAATCTTTCTCACACCATTCGGTCTCTCATTTGCTGGGACATACCTCGGTTTCTCTCTCATATATCCGTTCCCACGCTTGAAATTCATCTGCCCCCTTCCATTCGACCACCCTCCATTTGCCCATCCATTCTGCCGGCCCAGGAAGTTTGACATCACTCCAGCTGGTGCAGCCTTCAGGGCATCCCTGTAGCTGACAAACTGCTGGGGTGGATGAAAGCTCCTGGGCTTCTTACCCCCAACATTCACACTGTACCATCCATCCTCTTCTAGATCGCTTTCATCATCAAATCGTCCATCTTCTAACAGTTCCAACACATCCTCCCACATCAACCGTTCACCTGTCAGTCTCACTCTCTCCTTTCTCTTTCCACTCAGCCATTCACTCACCTTTCGCGGGATCGTGTCCAAAAACTTCCTCATGAGTGGTTTACATTCATTTACATCATCATCACCATACCTCGTTCTTGCCATACTCTCAAGCCTATGTGCATACATATTCACACTTTCACTCTTCCCCATTCGAGCCTTCTCAAATTCATTCACCCTCTTATACTTCACACTCTCTTTCATTCGTTTCACCTGCCCAATCAATCTCTTCTTCACTACATCGTACTTTGGCTCTCCCACACTCGTTATCACTCGCAAGAACTCCAACACTTTCCCATCCAAACAATCTCCCAGAACACTCACCCAGTGACCCTTGTTCTGCGGGTACTTGAGCTTGCAGTACCGCTCAAAATCCCCGAAGAACTCATCCATACTCTTTCCCCCATGCAATCTAAACTTATCAATCCTTGGCACTTCCCTAATCAAAATTCCTTTTCCCACATTCACTTCACTCTCCGAAGAGCTACTCTCGGTCTCACTCATTCCAATCATATCGTCACTCTCTCCCTCATCTGAGTATAGCGAATCCACACTCTTCCCTCTCGCCTTCCTATCCTTAACCTTAGAACCATGCTTACTTCCTCTCTTACTTTCCACTCTCTTCCATTCACCCCCTTTCCTACCACTCACAGTATCTTCTTTAGACTCGATCATACTGCCATCCATTCCATTTAGCGGAGTCCCTTCAGTAGGAGCAGGGGTCAGGGTTGTAGGTCCTGGGACTGATCCAGCCCCTGTCATCATGTTATACAGGTCCTGCATCCGTCGGTCCGTCTGATCCTGTCGGTGTCCCATTTCCTTCTTCATCCTATCAGTCTTTTCATTCATCCCTTTTATTTTATTCTCCATTCCCTCCATCATTCCCCGCAACATTTCACACTCCTCTTCTTTCTTCCTCAACTCCAGTCTCAATCGCACTACTTCTTCATTCAATGTTTCCGCTACAGCCATTCTTCCCAAGTTAGTAAAAGATAGGAGGAGGGAAAAATCAATCAAACTACTTGTCACACTAATTGGGTATGGACTGCAATCCAATCCAGTCACGCTCCCAGTTTCGAAGTCTCACGTCCCTATTCGGGCGCCAAATGTAGCGGGCCGAAAATAGATCTCTAATCCCAATCGATAATCGATCCAACCCGCTTCCTACACTGTCCGGACGTGAGAAATCGAGGGAGAATAAAACGGATTGTATATACAGTCCCTTTACTTACAAAAATACAATGATAGCTACAGTTTATATTTACAAAAATTTTATATTTTACTAGGGAAGTGTGCACACTTCAAAATGAGGCTAAATTCCCAAATAAAAATAATGATACCAAACGAGAAGCGTATAACGGGCGGATACAACAATTTACGTAAATTCTAGACAAAACAAAAAACACAACCACAACCGAACGAAAAGGGGACACGCGCTATGTCTTGCTGGAGGTGGGCGGTAGTTGGCTAACTGGAAGGAGGCAGGATTGTCAACGAAGGCAGGTATGGCGGTTCAGGTGGATAGAGACACGAAAGCCCTCCTCTCAGGGCTGGGTGGAGCACTCCTCTATAGAACCCCTCTTGCTTCCAGTCTGCACTTCCACTCTCTCTGAAGAAGAGATATATCCTCCTTCAGTGATCCATCCATTTATACATGGATGGCGAAACCAATAATTGGGCATTACCCGAAAATACATTGACTAGCTTACCTCTTTCCAGAATAACGCTTCGTTAAAGTTCAATTTAAACAAGGAAATATCTTTTAGAGTGATATCTTAAAATTAGCTTTTATCTTTCCAGAATAACGCCTGGAAAGAAAGAAAAACATGGTAATCATTTTATACATGAATTTAACAAAAATAAAACAAACCCATTCCCATTCACACACATTCTTACAGAGGGAGGGAGAGGGTACTGAGAAAAGGGGTGGGAGAATGGCCCTTTTACACACACTCACATTCGCCCCACCACAACGCCATACACCTGCTCACTTTCACTCAAATGAAACCTATCTTTCACTTGCCTTTCAAAATTCATCACAAACTGACATGGCGACATTCCAGTTGCACTATGCACAGTCAAATTATACGCCCACAACACTCTCCCCAGACATACATCCCAGTAATTCACTGTCATACTCATCATTCTCAACATCTCACACAAGGTTCTTATAGTACGTTCAGCCAATCCATTTGAAGACAGTACATACAGAGTTGTTCTCACATGCTCCACACCATTCTCTCTCAACATTTGCTCAAACACTTCTCCCACAAATTCAGGCCCATTATCACTCAGACATCTTCTAGGCTTCCATACACACATATGAAAAAACAACTGCTCAACCACACGCGCAACAGTCACACTCCTTTTATCTCTCACAGGTGCTGCATACACAAACTTACTTTTATGATCAACCATCACAACCATACCAACATTCCCAGCACTCGAACGCGGCAAAGACACACAATCAATCACTACCAATTCAAACGGTTCTTTCGCATCAACTTTCAACATCGGTGGTTTCACTTGCACACCTTGCACCTTTCGCTTCTGACACCTTTCACACTTAGTTGCAACATCATTCACAACAGTTCTCAGAAACGGATGGAACACACGCTCCTTCATACACTCCCACAGCTTAAACTTGCCCATATGCCCATAATTATCATGCACAACCTTCACCAGACCAATCATACCAACCAAGGACATCACAGGTACATACATATCATCACCACCCTTCACATGCCTCACAAAATATACAACATCCATACAAACAACAAAATCCTTAGCATACCTTTTAAAATCACTTAAACACTCTGGCCATTCATTCAAATCAACACGCATCATTACACACCTCTTCAACTCACTAACAAAAGGACATATCTCTTGCATCTCTAGAATATTCTCATCACCTAAAATCTCATCCTCATCATCCATGACCTACTCAATCATACCGCAAAACTTGACAACATTCTTCGCACACTCATTCAACCTCATCACCTCACATTCACCTTTCATAATACAATCCTTATCAGCATCCAAAGACAAATCATTCAATCTCATAAAGTCTACACCAAGCAGAAAACAACACGGCATTTGCTCATCTTTCAGAATTACAAGGTCATGCTTCACATTCACACGATTACCCAAACTCACTTTCAGACTAACCTGTTCCCATGCCACTATCATGCCATTCCCTAATCCACTTATCCGTAACTTCACAGGTTTATGCTCGCAACATCTAAACTCTTCATACTTGCTCAGAATATTCTCATTCACTAAAGACACTTGCGCTCCAGTATCAATCAAACCACAGAAGAACCTTTCACCAACTTTCACACTCGCTTCCATCATATCAGGTCCACCATGTTCACAATACACAGAAGGAACAAGCACACCAACATCAGCACTGATATCCACACTGTCATCAACTCCCACATCATCACTCACCACACACTCATCTTCATCCAGACAATCATTCTTCTCTCTCATATATGAACACTTTTCAATCACCCAATTGTAGTGCACACCGCTCAAACATTGCAGATGTACCGCATTAGGATTCAAACCCTTCATCTTCTCATCCTTGTACACAATCGGCCTCTCACCACCAAAGTGCACATAAACAATCACTCCATACAAACGACTCACTACAATCAAGACTTCCTGAAATGGCGGGACCCTTTGCATACACATCGCTCTCAATTCTTTCATGAAGTTCCGCACCTTTGCCATACCAATGCTTTCAGGCTTCCTACATACTTCATTCATTACCTCCTTCCTTAAGTCATCCACACTATTGGGCACTCTCACATCTACTCCATCACTCTTCAAATCTTGCAAACCATTCCATACACTCTCAAACAAGGAATCACCACCACCCTTACTCTCCTTTCCATTCATAATTTCTTTCGGCAAATACTCAGGATCACTCATTCCACATACATCTTCATCATTCATACCAGGATACCTTGACATCAAATCAGCTACTCCATTCCATTCACCAGGCACATACTCAATCACATAGTCAAAGTCACTCAAATCTTCCAAAGTCCTTGCAATCCTACTATCAGCCCACTTCATATGCTGCAGTGACCTCAATACCAATAAACACACCCCTCAAAACACTACCATCTTTCCCTACATATAACTTATACAGCCCATTTTTACCAATCTTTCTCTCAATCTGATCACTTGCAGGATGCACAACCATACGATTCATTTTCATAAAATCATAGCCCAAAATCACACCATACTCACTACTCACCTTATCAATCACCGAGAATTCACATTCATTCATCAACATACCATGCATTCGAACAGGTCACCTTATCATTCCAATCACAGGCACTCTCCTATTACCAATACCTACCAAACTACCCTTGCACTCAGACAGGAGGGCTTTCCCGCTAACCTTGTCATACACATCTTTATACACCGAGCTCACCTTGCATCCAGAATCTATTAAAGCCAAACACTGAATTCCATTCAATTCCACCTTCACACTCAGACACTCATACTTCCTACCAGACAGCACTTTCACACTAGACAGACTTACCAACACATTACTCACACTCATGCACCCAGAGGATACTTCAGCAGGTTGTCTCTTACAATTCAGTTTCCCGCTTCAGACTTTCCATTCACACCTTGCGCTCTCAGTCTAATCCAACACTTTTCACTTGAATGTCCTTCCATCGCACAATAGCTACATACATTCCTCTGGTCATGACACATCCTCGCATAATGACCAGTCTTTCCACAATTACCACAAGCATACTTTACACTCCCACTAGCAGTTGCTCCACCATTCAACCTCGGACAATCTTTCTTCAAATGGCCTATTTCTTTACACTTGAAGCACTCTTTCACACTTTCCTGGCAATCTTTTATCATATGCCCTTTCTTACCACAACCAAAACATGCACCAGACGTCCACCTACATTCTGCCAACATATGACCTTTCCTTCCGCACCGATGACATTCCACAATCTTTCTCCCACCATTCGATCTCTCGTTTGCTGGGACATACCTCGGTTTCTCTCTCATATATCCGTTCCCACGCTTGAAATTCATCTGTCCCCTTCCATTCGACCACCCTCCATTTACCCATCCATTCTGCCGGCCCAGGAAGTTCAACATCACTCCAGCTGGTGCAGCCTTCAGGGCATCCCTGTAGCTGACATACTGCTGGGGTGGATGAAAGCTCCTGGGCTTCTTACCCCCAACATTCACACTGTACCATCCATCCTCTTCTAGATCGCTTTCATCATCAAATTGTCCATCTTCCAACATCTCCAACGCATCCTCCCACATCAACCGTTCACCTGTCAGTCTCATTCTCTCCTTTCTCTTTCCACTCAGTTATTCACTCACCTTTCGTGGGATTGTGTCCAAAAACTTCCTCATCAGTGGTTTACATTCATTTACATCATCATCACCATACCTCTTTCTTGCCATACTCTCAAGCCTATGTGCATACATGTTCACACTTTCGCTCTTCCCCATTCGAGCCTTCTCAAATTCATTCACCCTTTTATACTTCACACTCTCTTTCATTCGATCCACATGCCGAATCAATCTCTCCTTCACCACATCGTACCTTGGTTCTCCCACACTTGTAATCACATGGAAAAACTCCAATACTTTTCCCTCCAAACATTCCCCCAAAACATTCATCCAGTATCCCTTATTCTCCGGGTACTTGAGCTTACAATATCGCTCAAATTCCCCGAAGAATTCTTCCACACTTTTCCCACCATGTAACCTAAATCTATCTATCTTTGGCACTTCCCTTATCAAAATACCCTTTCCCACATTCACTTCACTCTCACTTGAGCTGCCTTGACTCTCACTCATACCAATCATACCCTCACTCTCTCCTTCATCCGAGTACAATGAGTCCACACTCTTGCCTCTTACCTTCCTATCCTTCCCCTTTGCACCACTCTTCCTTCTTCTCTTGCATTCAACTCTCTTTCATTCTCCGTCCTTCCTATCACTCATAATCACCCTATCCTCTCTAGACTCGCACACACTCCCATTGATCCCATTAGTCTTATCCCCTTCAGTCGGAGCAGGGGTCAAGGTCGAGGGTCCTGGGGCCGGTTTTGACCCCTTCATCATGTCATACAAGTCCTGCATCCGTTGTTCAACCTGTGTCTGTCTCTCGTCCATTTCTTTCCTCATCCTGTCTGTCTTCTCATCCATACTCATCACATCACTCTTCAATTCATCAATCACAGTCCTCAACATCATACATTCCTCCTCTTTCTGCCTCAATTCCAGCCTCAGTCTCACAATCTCATCATGGAGGCCCTGTTCCACAGAAGCCATCCTCCCAGGTTAGTAACAGCGATAGACAAAGGTGAAAAACAACCAAACTACCTGCCACGCTAATTGGGTATGGACTGCAATCCAATCCTGTCACGCTCCCAGTTTTGAAGTCTCACATTCCTATTCGGGCACCAAATGTAGCTGGCCAAAAATCTAGACTAACCCCCAATTGATCCAACCCGCCTCTGACACTAATCCGGATGTGAGAAATCGAAGGAGAATGAAACGGATTGTATATACAGTCCTTTTACTTACAAAAAAAATGTACAATGGAGAGGGGTGATATATTAGAGATCTCTCCTATTCACACACAAAATATAGCTAAATTTCCTTTATACCCGCAATAAAAAAAACAAAAAAACAAATCCTATTAATTGATCCTAAGAAACATTAAAAAAATCCACAGCCAAAAAAAGATCCGGACTATAACAGTCAATATATAGTTTACAAAAAAAAGAGAAGGCCTCACATGGTACAAATAGGGTGGGGGGGTGGGGGGATGTCCAGCCACCTACCACTCGAGAGAGCAAAATGCCTACGTCTTCCAAACACTTGGCGCCTCTGCGCTTGATGGAAGATAAGTGATCTTATCACTCGCGTGGCTATTCTAAGCCCTCTTTCATTAACAATACTAATAGGGCTCTTTGTTAAATTTACTTAAGACAAAGTAATATTTTGTTTGCTATATAAAGATGTGCTAGACCAAGTCCTTTCCAGAATATGGCGCCTGTAAAAAAACAAAAAACATGGTAATTTATTTATACATAAAATAACCAAAAAACAAAACAAACCCATTCCCATTAACACACACACATTCTTACAGAAGGAGGGAGAGTGTATTGGAAAAAGGGTGGGAGAATGGCCCCTTATACACACACTCACATTCGCTCCACCACAACATGACCTGTGATGTCCTGAGGGGGAATGGCCAAATGAAGCCATCCCTGAGATAGACATGCTCCTTCATGCTGCCCAGCCTCAGAAGGTGGGGCCTTCCATGGGGGCAGATTCGAGCTCATCATCAAACACTGAGCCCAAGTCTGCTCCTGTGTGGGGCCTTTACCAGGAGGGTTGAGCTGCTAAGACAGCACAAGGAGGGGAAGAATCTCCTCCTCCGATGGGGCCTTCACCATCTCAGGGAAGAACCTTGAAGAGCCTGGCCCATCTAGCCTGCAGGCTCCTGCTGGGGGAGGGGAGAAGCAGGTTCATTCCCTGCCCTCTTCTCCCTTCATAGCACATCTGGCCCCAGTACTTTCGAGGGAATTCCAAAGTAAGACCAAAAATGTGTAGGATGGAACTTCGATTACGTCGGGGCCCCTCATTCAGAGATTACCTGGCATTTTTGAGCCCATTGGCTTCAAACCCTTCTTAGTTATTCGTCCCACTGATGGCAGCAAGTTGGCCAAGGGCAAAATGATCCATCAGAGGAGGGCTTTAGCTGGTATGATTGGTAGAGAGCCGAAGGTAACCTGTTTCTCAGACAGGAGCCTTCCTGTGAATGCAGCAGATCACTCCGAGGCGGCCAACATAAGTGCTCTTCAGCCACTTGATGGCACGCCTGTCTGATGCCACACTCTTCCATGAACTTTGTGAAAGGATTGGTTTATGCGAGGGAACTCGTGGACTACTCCATAGAAGATGTCACTCTAGAGCTGGCCAAACACGAGGCGGTTAAGGCCGAGCGTGTGATGAGATACCAGGGAGGGGCCTCAAGACCCACCCCTAAACTCTTCATCACGTTCAACTATGACTAGCTCCCTAAGTTGGTGCGTGCTGGTTGGTACCGCTACCGCATGAAGGCATTCGTGCCACTGCCGCGGCGGTGCTATTGCTGTCTCCACTTCGGCCATACGAATCACTCATGTAGACATGCAAAGTCGAGATCACCCAAAGTCTGTGTAAATTGCTCCAAGGTCGCACACGATAAGTCCAAATCGTGTGTGGCCAAGTGTGTCCATTGCGGAGAGCCACACCCCGCTTCTTTGAAGCAATGTGGTGCATATCTCCTCGAGAAAGAAATCCTGCCCGTTCAGGCCTAGGATCGAATCTCATTCTGCGAGGCTAAGGACTTGGTCCTGGTGCACCCGTCTCTGCCTGGGACGTCATATGCCTCAATAGTTAGAAAGGCACCCTCTGCTCCTGGCCCATCCAGCCAACGAGCATGGTTGTTTCCGCACCCATTCAGAGCTTTTCTGTGGGTTCTACTCAACCCGGGCACTCCCCTGGTAAAGCTGGTGGCACAAAGGATTCACACCCAGCTCCAGCTATAACCAGGGCTCCCCTGCCTTCCCCCCAGTGTGATTGTTTCCCATAAGGCTCACAGGATGCAATCCCCCAGAAGTTGGTCACTAGACCATCTTCTGGGGTTCCTAAAGCTGCCTCCTGAAAGGAGGACCACAATAAAGGAGTTTTTCCTCCTTTGCCTACAGCCACTGGCGAGCTGGGTGGCTCAGGGATGTTGGATCCTTCAAAAGATGGACCACCGCCCTGATGCCCCAATGCTCGCCTAAGATTTTGAGGCAGAGGGAGGAAAAGACTTGCCTGGCGAGCCCAACTTTCCCCAAAGTCCTCAAAGGTGTGTGTTCTGCCTCTGGGAAGCGTATGGCCATTCCCGTAAGGGTCTTCTGTTTGAAGAGGGCCCTGCGTCTCCTCCGAGCTAGGCCTGGAGGGCATATTCCTTCAATGAAATTGCTGCAGACTCGGGGCCAACTGGGAGGAGCTGCGGAGGCTCGTCTCCTCCCATTCCCCGTTAGCTATTTTTCTGCAGACCATGCTAGGTGTGTGCTCTTGCCCACCCTCCTGGGGTATAAGGGTTTTGCGACCCCACCTCCGCGGGATGGCTGGGCTGGGGGATGTGCGGTTTACACCCGGCATGATGTCTCCATTCTTCCTTTCTCTTTAGATACCTTCTTTCAGACAGTGGCTGTGCAGCTGCACCTGGAGAGGAGGTATACTATCATTTCTGCGTACATTCCACCATCAGCTGACTTCGACGGGGGGACTTCCGCCGCATCGTGGCACGGTTGCTGAGGCCCTATCTCTTGCTTGGAGATCTGAGCGGCAGGCATCCTCTTTGGGGAGATTACTCGATAAATCCCAAGGGACAAGTCCTTGCCGATCTGATCAAGGAGCTTGAGATGGGTGTCCTAAACATGGATGAGTTTACGCATCACTGTCAGAGAACCGCTTCATTTTCTTGCCTTGACCTATCTTTGTGCTCTTCGGATGCACAGCCTGATTTTGATTGGGGAGTGGTCGATGACCTCGATGGTAGTGACCACTTTCCCATTCAAATATCATTTTCAGGGCAACTGCCGCCTGAGAGCCCACCTCGGTGGTGCTTGGCGCGTTGGCCTGCATTTCAGGAAATGACTGAATTTTCTATCTCAGTCGAGGAGTTTAGGTTGGTAGATGAGGCCGTTGAGTTCTTCTTCGGCAACCTCATCGCCGCGGGCCTGACTACTATTCGTAGGACGTCTGGCCGTTTTGCACGCAGGACCCCCCATCCCCTCCCGTTCTCCAGGAGAATGGGACCGCAATCTCGGACCCCGCGTCCGTGGCGGAATCCTTAGCGACCGCTTTTTCCACATTCTCTAGCCGGGATGGTGCTCCGCCAGCATTCAATGCACGTCGTGATGTCGCGGAAGGCCGGTGGCTGGACTTTACCTCCAGAGGCGGACAACCCTTCAACGACAGGTTTACTGGGAGCGAGTTGCGCTCCGCTCTCGCTTCGTGCGCGGACACCGCCCATGGTCCGGACGATGTCCCTTACGCCATGCTTCGACACCTTGGTGAGCGAGGCATGGCCTTTCTGTTAGATTTGTTCAACAGGATCTGGGTGGAGGGTCTTCTCCCAGATTCCTGGCGAATCGCTACTGTGCTCGCCTTTCGCAAACCGGGGAGAGATCACTCTACTCCTACCAGTTTCCGCCCAATCTCTCTAACCTCTTGCGTGTGCAAGTTGATGGAGAAATTGGTAAATGTTAGACTAGACTTTTTTCTGGACAGCAGAGGCCATTTGTCTTCTGCACAGTGCGGCTTCTGCAAGTTCCACTCCATGTCGGATGCTCTGCTCCGACTGGAAAATGCTGTCTGCGAGGCTTTCCTTCGTAGACAGCACTACGCCACGGTGTTTTTCGATCTGGAGAAGGCCTATGATACCGCATGGCGATACGGTATCATGGAGACTCTCCACACAATGGGGGTGAGGGGACGCCTCCCAGTCTTTATATCTGAATTTTTGCGAGAGCGTCGATTCCGCGTACGGGTGGGGGGAGCGCTCTCCGGCCCAAAGGAGCAGGAAGAGGGTGTCCCGCAGGGAAGTGTCCACTCTTTGCCATGAGCATCAACGGCATCACCTCGGTGCTGCCAGAAGATGTTCTCGCTACGCTCTACGTGGACGACCTTTGGATCTCTTTTGGCGCGGCTCAGATGCCAACTCTGGAGCGTCGACTCCAACAGGCATTAAACCGCGTCTCTCGCTATGCCGAATCGCACAGGTTTCGGTTTTCTTTGGCCAAGACTAAGGTGGTGCATTTCTGCTCCACCCCGACCCAGATTTGTTTCTTAATGGGGTGTGCCTGGATGTGGTTGAGTCGCACCGTTTCCTTGGTCTTATATTCGACCGACGCCTCACCTGAGAGGCTCATATTCGCAGCCTTAGGGTCTCTTGTACCCGCGCCATGGATATTCTCCGTTCCGTAACGTTCAGCGCTTGTGGCGCTGATAGGGCTACTGCCCCACTTTTGTATCGATCCTTTGTTCGTTTGAAGCTCGACTACGGATGCGAGTTTTATGCATCCGCTGCCGAGTGTTTATTGCGGAAGGTGGATTCGATCCACCACACCGGCCTCCGCCTGCGACCGGTGCCTACCGCACTTCCCCCATTGAGAGCCTGTTGATCGATGCTGGGGAGATCCACTCGCTTTGCGCCGCGTGCAGTGCATCACTCGCCTGTACGCGCGAGCACGGTGCCTCCCTCAGTCGCCAACAGCTTTCACTGCATCCGCAGCTGATCTCGACGGTGCCTATGCCTCCGAGAGACGCCAGTCATACCCTAAGTCCTTTGGGTTTAGGGCCAGGAAACTCTTTCGAGAGCTAGATATAGCTCTCGGGCCGGTGGCGCCCCTGGTTTTGCCCAGGATGCCACCCTGGAGGGTACCACATTTGGCTATTTGTCGCCACGCCTCTGCTTCCAAAGCTTGTACGGCGCCGGGAGTATTGCGTTTGACCTTTTTGGAGCACACCTCGTGTCACGCTGGAACCGTGCCAGTGTATACGGATGGCTCCAAGTCCCAAGAGGGGGTCGGCTTCCACGCCGTATCCCCTCTGTTTGAAGTCAGCGGGGCTCTGCCAGGCGCTGCGTCTGTCTTTACGGCCGAGCTGGTGGCAATACACCACTCGGTACGGGAGATTACGTGACGTGCCCGGTTCTGAGACCGGATTGTGATCTATAGCGACTCAAAATCGCCCTGAGTGCTCTCGGGGCATTGGAATCTCCACATCCCCTGGTTCGCGATATCCATGACGCCACGGTTTTGGCGAGCCGGTCAGATGTCGAGATTATCTTCTGCTGGGTTCCTGGACATGTAGGAATTGCGGGAATGAGGGCGCCAAAGAGTCCGCGAGGACTCTGCGACCGGACCAGCGTTTGGCTCTTCCTCACACCGACTACATGGAAAGAATACGGGCAGCTCTTCGGACTGCTTAGCAAAGAAGATGGGTGACGGTCGAAGGGAACTTAAAGTTGCGTGCCATTGCGCCGCGACTGTTCCCATGGACCTATCCCTCAATGCCGCGACGGCTTCAGGTCGTTTTCTGTCGTCTCCGAATCGGACACACTCGTGTGACGCATCGCTATTTGATGGAGCGCTCGCCTGCCCCCTATTGCGATGACTGCATCGTCTCCCAGACTGTTCGGCACATTCTTGTTGAATGTCCCAGTCTGGGTGATCTTCGCGCGCGTTACCTGTCCCGGGATGGGCGGGGTCACTACCGCCTGTCCTTTGTATTCGGGACGAGTGCGTGCACATTGACTGGTGGACTTGTTGACTATTTGGGGGAGGCTGGCCTTCTCCCTTTCATTTAACTAGGTTTAGTTGTTTTTGTTATTGTTTTGTTATTGTTATTATTATTTCTTTATTGTTGTTTCCTGTTCAAATTTTTTAAAGTAGCCTAGAACTAGGCTGTTTGTTTACGGCGATTTATGCCTAAGTGGGCAGTCGCCAGATAACCCCTTAAAAAAAACAAATAAAACAACAAAAACAATCAATCAGCTAGCAAGAGCTCTCATATGATTAAATATGCAAAGTGATTAAAGGAGTGAGGTTCTGATAAAATTGAGGTTGAATGAGAGAATCAATATATATGCTCATTGACTAGAAAGGGGTATAGATATGAAAATGTGGATTACTGCAAACCAGTGATGAGAAAGTTAGAGGATACTGTTCCAAGTTATGTGGCTGAATGTGTGAATGCCAAGAAGAAAAAGAAAATGAGAAGGAAAAATGAAAGACTCAAGTGGGATGATGTATTTTGGGATATTTGAATACCATCTGTACAATTAGTATGGCAGATGAAGGGAAATAGGTGAATGTTTGGAATGAAGTAGGGATTTAAGGAACCACATAAACTTAAGTTTAAGAGCCACCTGGAGGTGTTACAGCAATCCAGTTGATGCAATGCAGGAAGTATGATGATTAGCATGAATGCTGTACATCAGATGAATAGTATGAATGCCTTACAATATTCAAATCAAAGGAATGCCATTAATCCGATGGTGTGTCATAGATATAAGAACTTGGGATTTGTGTAGGCATAATATAGATGCAAAAATACCACTTTTATAACATGCTATGGGATTATAGTACTTTGGTACTCGCAGGCTTTCTTCAATCAAACTCTGTCACACTCAGGAATGGTGCCATTGTGTGTGGTCTTTCTCTGAGGTCTCCTAAACAAGATATTATGAAAGATGCTCTGAGATGTGGGGGGGTGGGGGATGGGGCAGGATAAGATGAGATAGGCAGTGTTTTAGTGTTGTTTGAGGGTGCAGCATGGATAGTCAGTGAGGGAGGGTAGTATTTATTGTACTTTTTGTGTTTGTAGAAGTAGTGGTGTTGTCCTGACAGAAGATTGCAAAGAAATACTCTGGTTCAATGATCTATAGTGGAGTTGGGTGAAGCAATTTTGTGGCTGGTTTTGAAGTGGGTGTGTTTTATTCTGTTCTAGTTTAGTATGATTGGAAGGTGTGTGTGGGGGTTAGCAATAATTGGATGTAATGGGTGGGGAATAGGAATGGAGAGGGTGTATTGTTTTTGAGAGGGGCAGAGCAGCTTCTTAAATAATCCTGTGCCTATCATATTTAAGTGTTCTTTTATTAGAGAGAATCTCTTTTGCATGGAGTTGTTTAGGTGTGGTTTTTATGCAGTCAGTTGTGATACAGAGGGGACTTTTTATTGTGTGCTGGTTTGTGTCAGATATGGATGGTGTCCAGGCTGGGGATGGATAATTTTTGGTTGTTCTGAGTGCAGTGTCTTGAAGGATGAAAAGTGGTTGAAGTGTGGGATCTCTATGTACAGTACTTTGCATAAGTTTAAGATTGTTTTCCTATTGTTGCAGCTGATGGGTGACTTTAATTTTGGAATAGTTGGATATAAGCAGATTGCATTGGACTGTTGGGCTAGGGGGTATCTTGTTGATGAGTTGGGTAATAGGAGAGAAGAGTAGTTGAATATTTTAGATTTTGTCCAGAGATTATAAAACGTACTTGTCAATGATTTTAAACTCCTATCAAAGGTGAATCAACCCAGTGTAAGCTATAAAAAGCCTATCTTTAGAAATTCCCCCTTTTCAACTGGAATATTTGTCAACTCTGGAATTTCCTTGAATTTATCTCATAAAATATTTCTTTCAGCTACAACATTGCATTGAATATGAATCCCTACACAAATGCTGATGATAATGATGCAAAAGATCACTTGGAAAGCCATACACAGTCATTTTTGCCAAAATTGGATGAAAAGTCCAACAAAGCAAAATCTGTTAGAGTCACTGTCTCCAAAGAAATGCACTGCGAAGAAGGTAACAAACTTTTTGATTCAAAGAATAATTCAGAGTAGATGAATCAATGCATGTAATTTTCCTTACAGCTTAGCGCGCCAGAACAGTTCTAATTCATACTTGAGAGATATTTTTATCATACAGGAGCTTGTTCTTGAGGGCTCAGTACTCTCTAGCTATTCTAGGAACAAAACATGTGATTTATGTTTTTTTCTTCATAACATAGGTTGACAAAATTTAGCTTTTATTTCTCATGTGCTACTGTTTGCAAAAGCTGTGGCTTTATATCTCCTGCTCCTTTTTTCCTGTCTTCATTCACCACTTTCCTTTCAGATCTATCCTTAATGACTTTTGACTTGCAAGGAAGTGGATAGTCTAGCTAGGGGTAACACTTCTGCTGCAACTGAAACCTGAAGGAGAGTTCCACAATGACGACTAAAATATCATGGTACATTCTCCATCTCAAAACCATTGCACAATATTTCATTCTTGCTCTTGAAAGGGTGTGTGCAATTGACTAGAACACAACAGTGCACATTTTGCACCTGTCCAACAATAATAATAAGTGTTCACTTGCCCTACTACTTTGTGAACCTGCCTATGTCTATTCTTCTTTATTACATACCCTATTCTACTCCTTCCCAACTTTTCCTCTTAATATCCAGAGGTTCTGGTGGCTCGGTACACTTTTGCCCTCCTATCTGAACTTGGCTGAGTGGCAGGCCATGAAGTCCCTATTTGCTGTGAGGACTGTGTGAGATATTAGGTGTGGAGTGGGCTGGTTTACTGACTGTTCAGAGTCATCCTCTGGCAACCTGGTGATTCTCTGTCTCGGATTTGGGATGTGATGGAAAAGACAAGAACCATCATGATAGAATTGCTTGCTCACAAAGGGAGCTGCATAAGGGCCTTGTGGCACACCTTTTGGACCCTGCCTTCACTTTTTAGCCTTTGACAACAGACTTTCAACTTTTGTCAGGTTTGACATGCCAGCTGTCTCATACTTCTTGTTGGAGGCTGGCATGCTGGACCCCAAAACTTGGACCTAAAATAGGCGATATGACCATCAGGTCAGCTTTTGGGGGGGGTCCCCTATGCCATTTAGGATGGCTTAAAGCAAGTTCTGACCTGGGAGAGAACAGGTATTCAGTGGGAACCACCCCTAAGCCAAAGTCCACTCTCAGGCAATGTCCACCCAAGAGGACACAAGCCCCCAGTGATCTGTAAGGAGAGGGTGGTTCTCCTATTGCTTGGCCTTCACAGTCACCCAGGTCCTTTTTCATTTATGTTAAGGACCAGGATGAGGCTGGCTCATCCTGCCTTGGAACCCACTTCAGGGGTGGGGATGGGGGAAATAATGGTGTATACCCTACCAAGATCACCCAGACTGGGACTTTCAACTATAATGTGTCAACAATCTTGGGGACAATGTAGTCATCACAAAGTGTGGGCAAGCGCTCCATTAAATGGCAGTGTGTCCTGCAACCGTGCCTAATTCAAAGACGACAGAAAGTTGCCTGAAGCTGACGCAGCATTGGGAGGTAGATCCAAGGGAATAGGTTGGGCATGATGGCATGCAACTTTAAGTTCCCCTCAGCTATCTCAGGGAGCCTGTTACAGTTGAATGCGATAAAGAGTGTATGGGTAAGTCTTGAGGCCCTTCCATTTTTTTCTCATCACACATTTGTCCTTGAATGCCCCATGGTTGGCCAGCTCTAAGCTGATGTCTTCTATGGAGTAGAGCACAAGTTTCCTTTCATAAACCACTCCCTTCACAAAGTTAATGGTAGAGTGCTGCTTCACATTCATCGGCAAGACATTTAAGTTTCAGAAGGGCCCAATATGGGGCAATCTTGTGGTTTGGATGAGAGAGAAGGGTCTCTGTATACTGTTTATTTGACCAATGCATGACGAACTGAATGGAACCATGGAGGTGGAAATGAGAAGGATAAAGAGGTTGCATAACTAAGAGAAGAGGACAATATTCTGAAGAAAAAAATGAGAGATAGAAAAAAGGATTAGGGATAGTGAGGTATGAATGTAGGAGAAACTGGTGAGAATGATGATTTAGAGGATGGTAGAGAAAGGTGCAATTGGTGGTGATGTGGTCTCTACTGTGTTAGACATGGCTTTCAAGGTGACTGAGACAAAGAGACTGCCAGACTTGGACAAATTCTGAAAGAGAAGAAGCGTAGGAAGAAAATTAACAAGACTCAATGCTAGAACAGATACAAAAAGACAAAACTAATGATGAGCATTTACACTCCCTGTATTTTAGTTTGAATGAGAGTAGGACTGGCTGTGAGAAAGTGAGAGTGAAACTGAGGCTGAGGTGCATAGGAGCATACTCATAAAAAAAAGCCCCACTTTGGATGCCAAAATATGTGGTGGCAGACTCTGGATTACCTGCAGTCACACTGCCTGTCACATCAGGGTGAGCCTGTCTAGGTGTCTGAAGGGCATTTGAGAGATCATTTTCCACCTTTATTTACACAACTTAGAATGTCTTATATATACAAATATCTAAAAGTGAATAAATTTACACAAACAGGAATATTTACAAATATTTTTCAGTACAAACCATTTAAAAAACAGGCAAAGAAATTCACTGAAATGATTCCCCTAAAAAACAAACAAATATATAATTAACTCTTTCCAAAAATACAATCAAAATATATATTGCCACAGTCTTCTAGGTCTAAAGGAAAAAACTGTTGGGATAGTCTCCAATCTCATGCATGGTTATACAACTAAGGTATTTTCATTGGAGGGGGACCCCTCTCTCTTCCGGGGATTGGCTGTTGGTGAGTGGCACTTTTCTGGGAAATGGATGCACTTTGCCACTTGTACTTTCCAGCTGGGAGAACAACATACTACAACTAGGAGACTTGACACATGCAATGGCATTTGTAGGCCCTAAGGAGTTGGAAAAGAGAAGTCACTTTCAGTCAGTGGCAGATGAATTTTAAGCTTAAAAAATGCAATTAACATGGGAAGAGATAATAGAGAATTTAGCTATGAAATGGATGGAGTAGAGGATGAAAAGAACTTAGGAGCAAGTTCTTTGAGTTGAAAGGTAGTAATAGAACTAGGGACCACCACTTGAAAAATGAGAAAAAAAAAACAGAGGTGCAGGTTGGATGTTAGAAAGTATTTTTTCGCCAACACAATGGTAGATTACTGGAATGGCTTACCACAGGACACAATAAGCAGTCCATATTTAAATGTTTTCAAGCGCAGGTTAGATGAGTATATGGGGAGGGTAGGTTATGAGTTTTTAAGTTGTATTGTTGCAAATTACATAGTGTAACGTCAATTCATTTATCTATATTATTGATATATGTATTGCATCTTTAGTATTTTGACAAGCCATGATGGTGATTGCTTTTTCAGCATTAGCTGCAAGATTGAGTTTTCAACAAACCATGATTTGGATACTTTTTTAAGCAGTTCACACACAATTTTGTAGATGCAGCTTATGGGTTGTGTGTTGATTCAGATGACATCTAATAAGCCTTTTTGCTTTTGTCAACCTTGGAATTATGTTATCCACACAATCATACAAACACACACGGACAGGCCCATTCCTTATCTAGCAACTACAGCAGTTCCTCTTGTTTTCATCAAATATATTTTTGGCATACTCCTATCAATATCAATCAGTCAACAATTCCACTGATCTCTAACTCTTCTCTGAAAAGAAAGAAGAACTAAAAGCAGGGCATGATTGACGTCCATCAAGCCCTGCATCATCTCCATTCACCAACATCCTGAAAAAGAAAACATGGGTGATGGGAGGTGAACATATGCAACCACTACAACAGTCTCTCAAAATTCATCACTTACTTACCCAGAGACATACCAGTCATCTTATGCACTCATATCTAACGACCATAACACATGCCCTAAGCATTCATCCCAGTCTAATTCATCTTTCACCATCACCTGCAACATCTCACTCAAGGTTCTGATTGTTCACACTAGTTCCATACAACATCATTCTCAAATGAGCAATATCCCATTCACACAACATTTCTTCAAATGCATGTCCCACAAACTCAGGTCCATTATCACTCAACATTCTCTTAGGCTTACATACCCACACACATTGGTAACAGTTTCTCATTCACAACTCTGGCAACAGTCAATGGTGATTTATTCTTCAAAGGTGCAGCTTACACAAACTTGATCTTGTTAACTACCCTTAGAACCATTCCAACATGACTTCTTGCAGCCACAAGCAAAGTTGTAGATGCTCACAGAAACAACCTGCCACAAGGGTCTGCTCACTTGCTTGTGAGACACTCATTAGATCAAAGGAGGCTCAAGGAGACATATTTATTATTTTTTTTATTAAAATATATTACTATACCCATAACCCAATAAAATCTCCTATAAAAGAAATCTATACAAAATAACCAAGAAAAATGCAGAAAATACAGACCAAGTAAAAATATTAAGCGCATACAAGATAAATAAATTTGGACTTAGAATAAGGTAATTTTTGCAAAGGTCTACATGATACCTCGCAATCTCACTCTCTTACTCAATCACGGTTTTGTCACAATCACAACTACGAGCCAACTCTACTCTGTGGCCACTAATTTGCCCCAGGTTTAGAGTGAGTCCTCTCGCTCTCCTTGTTGAGTGTGGAGTGGGGGGAGGGGGGTGCTGGCTAGATCTGTTCCTCTTCATTCTCATTCTCTAGTGATGGAATAGGGGTAAGATCAGCTGTGATTTCCAAATCATGCCACACATGGGTCTCCTGGTTCCACACTCCCCGACTAATTCTTCCCTCTAAAATGAGAGCAGCCATCGATACCTTAGGAGCTATACACACCTGGCTTTCCATTCAGCTCCATTTGTTTTTGTGCACTTGGAATTATTTTTTTTTTTAATTACACAAATGGTCCACAATGAGTTAAATTCTTATTCACAACTTTTGGGAACTCCCACAGGTTGTGAATGAGATGGGGGGCCCGATACTACTTCCAGGCAGCTTTGTCCTCTATCCTCCACCAAAACCTGAAGTAAAAGTTAGGCATTAGAGTGGGCACTGTTGAGTTGAGGAGAATATCTAAAACTACCACATCCCTCCCTCATAAGTTCACCTCATCTCACCGTGCCACCAATTATTTCCTCTCCTCCATTCTCTACTTACTCTCTCACAACCATTCTAAAGCTTTTGTCATCACCCAATCATACTCTTTTGCACTGCCTCTTCTCTTAGTAACATGGCCTATCGATGTCTCAGTCATGGGACGCAATGTCCTCTCATCCGCATGACAGTCAGTCTCCCCTTCAACATGCACTTCATCTACACACACATCTGACACTCCCTGATTAATCTCACTCAAATCCTCAACCAGCTTTTATACTTCATCCATCAATCCTTCCCATTCTTTAATAGCATTCATTGAATCTTGCTCCAATTGCACACTCATCTCATTTTACTTGCTAACATAGACTCAGATTCATTCATTGAAAACTTACAAATATTATAAGTTCCATCAAATCCTCTATCCCGATCTGGCAAAAATCCTGAAAATTCACCCACCTCACTTTCATTAAACTGTTCCTTCCATCAATCCTTTCTCGTGTGCATCCTCTTAGGCTTTCTCCTTCCATGCTCAACTAACACTAACTACTTCCCCTCTAAAGAACTACCCTGTAAGGGGCGCAGCAATTTGCCATCCTGGCTGCCGTACTGATGGGACTCAGCGCCCCGTCCAACCCCAGCTTAGCCTCTTGTCCTTCCTTCAGTTTTCCTTTCAATTATTTCTATCCTTTTCAACTCCTCTTGCTATTGTTTCCATTCTGCTTCTCCAAAATACCCATTGTTTGGGTAGTTAGGTAGATTTAGGTTTTTATTTTTAACAGGTTAGTATTTAGTACCTTAGGTACCCTCTTTTACATTTTTTTCTTTTTTTTCACTTTTCCCTTCTCCTTTTCTTTTTCTGTGTTTTGACAGAAGTTGCGACTATGGCTTTGTGGGCCCCATTGTCACTTGGTACCCAACCAGGCTACGCTTTTAGACTGATCCTTTCTTACTTCTGCCTCTGTATGGGTCAACAGATTCGCCTACTGGGGGGCATCGTCTGCAGAACCATGCCCTAGAGGAGGTTTGGTTGCCTGGGTCGTCATTTTGTTTCTGGGAGTGGGAGGTCTTTGCACCGTAGTCCAGAGAATCTCCATTATGCGACTTTGCTGTTTTTAAAACAACAGTGGGGGTCAGGGTGCGGGTTACCCGCGTCTGGGCTGTATGGGCGCTCTTTGGACTCACAATGACGATTTGGTGCATGCCCTCAGCTCCAGGGAAAGCCCAAACTAAAATATTTACTTATATGGGTAAATTTAACAAAAATAACTCCCTCCACGAGACCGCAGTCTCTGGTCATCGTACCTTGGACCCTGATGGTAGACACTGATCCTTCCTGAGTTGGATTACAACCGATTTTTAGTCCTGAAAGCGAATGGTACTCCTCTTAGTAAGGCTGACATCTTCGACATAAACGAGGATTTTATTGAGAAATGTGGCCACGTAATGATGGCACATTGATACTCAAGGTGAAATCAAGCAAGCAGCATTAGCGGATTAAGACCCTACAGTCTTTAGCTTCTGTTGAAAGGCTGGTATCAAAACTTACCAATCAGAAGGTTGTAAGTGCCCACCGCATTTCCAGGTTTGTGAATTGCGCTAGGTTACCTATTGCCACCATAATCCTGACCTTCAATAGATTGGAACCGCCTAAGAACGTTAAGGCTGGCTATCTTAACATCCCAGTCAAGCCTTACGTTGAAAAACCATGGCGATGCTTCCATTGCCAACGCTTTGGCCATGTAAGCAAGTTTTGTAAACAGGCAAGGTTGTGTGTGAATTGTGGATCAGATTATCACGAGACACCCTGTTCTCAACAGCCATGCTGCCCTAACTGTGGTAAACATCCTGCAACATCACAGCAATGCACTTTCTCTATCAGAGAGAAGTCATTGCCATTAGAAACAAGAATAGGGTCAGTTTTAAAGAAGCCAGAAGAAAAGTAAAGGAGATGTGAGCTTTTCTGATGCTCTGCATTCTACCAGACCAAAGAAAGGGAGAAGCCAGAGACCTCCTACTGGTTCTCCTGTGCCTGACCAGGTAAAAAGTCCTCCCCATCCTAAACGTACATCTCCTTGTAATGAACACTCTTGGTCAGCACCTAACAGTGCTTCTGAGGTTACCAACAAGAAGAGGAACCTTCCATCCTCTCCTGGTTCCCCAAGGGTGGTTAAGCATCTTGCTACCACTCCAGAACATGTGGATGTTGATCATGTTGATCCTCAGGTGGTATCCATTCCACTTCTGGACATTCAACCTGCCCCTAAAGGACCAAGCTCTTCTTCAGCTCCAAAGCCAGTTATCACTCCAGCCCCCCTTGTTGATACTGCTTTGGAATTCCTTCGATCCCTGAATGAGAAGGAACCAACCTTTGCTCCTTCCCAGGAGACAGCTGTTGTGGAAGTTACCCCCTCATCTGAGGAGGACTCAAAAACTGACTCCACATCCTTCTCTATCAGCATCAAATTCACAACTTTTGCCGATGTCCTCGCCACCACCATTGCCTCTACCATCCCAACTAATACCACCAGCTGTGTCAACATCGTCTGCTCCCCCGACACCTGAACTGACCCCTGGAGTTACTTCCATCTTTGCTTCTCCAGTGAAGACAGTTCTCTCTTACAACCACTTATTAAAATCTGATGTGCCTCCTCTTAAACAAAAAAACAAAGGCAAAACTCAAACTCCCGATGCCTCCTTTGTCATACTCCAAGCCTAAGGCTAGTATAACACAAACTACTTCCGCTAGTAGTTCAAATCCAAAATCTCCTACCCCTAAGGGTAGGAAGAAATCTACCATTATACTTAAACAGTAACAATGTTTCCAATTATTCATTGGAACCTCCAAGGTCTCTTCCCTAAATGGGAAGAGTTTAAGCTCCTGCTTAAGGATTACCATCCCATTGTATTGCTTTACAGGAGACTTGCTTGGGTAGTCTGCGAGTACCCCACATTTCAGGTTTTGTTGGATATTATCAGAATCCTGGAGAACAAATTCATGGTTCTGCTGTCTTTGATAACAACAGGGCTCCCCACAACCAGCTCTCTCTTAACACAGACTTGCAGGCGGTTGCTGTCCACCTATTTTCCAGTCGCCATTATTCAGTCTGTTTGCTGTATCTTCCTCCTGGTGATGAAAGAGATACAGCTGTGTTAGCTAATTTAATTTCTCAACTCCCTCCCCTTTTTATTGATTGGCAACTTTAATGCTCGACACCCCCTTTGGGGGGAACATGATGATAACCCTAGAGGAAATATGATTGAGAGATTTCTGGGCACTAATGTCTGCTTTCTTAACAATGGCAGCCACACATCATTTCACATCCAGACGAACAACTTTACATGTGTGGACTTGTCTCTCTGTTCACCAAGCTGTAGAGCTGATTTTGACTGGGCAGTAGATCCTGACTTGCGAGGCAGTGATCACTTCCCCATTGTAATAATACCATGTACAAGTAGTCCTCCTCCACCACCTAGCAAAGGATGGAATACAAAAAAAGCAAACTGGCCTAAGTTCAGGCACCTCTCGAGCCATGATGAGTCCTTCTCTCATGAACATATTGAAGTGGCTATTGATGATCTTCTAGCCCATGTCAATCATGCAGCTAATTCCTCCGGCTCAACTGCTCATGGACCACAATTGCCCTGGTCATCTGCTGAATGCTACAGGCTTGCCGATGTTACCAATGGTGCCCAGCAATGGTTAAGAAACTTGCGGGCAGCACGGTGACGCACCCTTTGACTAGTTCAAAAGACCTCGTTGGATGGTTACATCGCATTTATATGTTGGCAGACCCCTGTAGACAAAATCTGGAAGAGAGTCAAAAAGCTATTGGGAAAATCCAATGGCTTTACAGCTCCCAACATTGTTCAGGCCGGAGAACTGTTGGGAGACTTGTACAATAGTTCCGATGTTTGGTTGGATTGTTTGCTAATATTTCAAGCCCAGACCCCGTAAGGGGCGCGGCGATTTGCCATCCTGGCCGCCGTGCTGACGGGACTCAGCACCCGGTCCAGCCCCAGCTTGGCCTCTCTTCCTTCCTTCAAAACACTTGTTTCCTCTCTTTTCATACAACCTCTCCCACAACTTTCTCTGGTCAGCCTCTAATTTCACAGGGTAGATGCTGACCTTCTTCTCGGCCAACCATCCTGGATCGGGGCTGAGGGGGGAGGGGCCAATGTTCCCTAACCCCTGAGCTCCGGTCTGGGGTGGTTGGTTCTTAACAACCTGCTTCATCCCCACCCATACCTTCCTCACATCCCTTTTCCTCTCCTCTTCACATTCTATCTGTTTTACGCCGCGTCTAAGGTGGAGCCGCCATGCCAATGGACTGCCAGGCCACCAGGTGGGAGGGGTGGTCTTAAATGGTGGCGCCTGGCTCTGCCGGGCTTGTAAGCACCTCTCGCAGTGCAGGCTACTGCGAGAGGTGATGCGCGATTGCATCCCGTGTTAAAAAGAGGGTCACCATGCCCAATGATGAGTATAAAAAAAAACCCCAACCCCCAACTTCCCCTATAACATCGACGGAGCCGCCCTTGGGCAGCTCCAGCAAAAAAATGGAGGTTCGTCCCCCTGTGCTTGCTCAGGGGACCCTCCATATATCTCTAACCGGAGAGGAGGCTTACTCCTCTCCTTCGCTTACGGGTGTAGGGGACTCCCCCTCACCCCCTTCTCTGGAGGTGCTTTCGGGTGCCTCCCTTTTACCAGCGGCAGTCCCCTCTGTTCTTTCCAAGGGGACTGCCAAGAAATCCAGCAGGCAGCCCTTAGCCAGCCGCTACACATCGAAGCGGCTCGGTAGGGCAAACCCCCTTAGGGGGGGAGAGGGAAGCCAGGCCCCTTCAGTCGCTTCCCTCAAAAGACCTGCTGGCAAGAATATTGAACCTTGCCGAAGTCAAGGCCCATGCCTCCCCACACAAGACTAGTGACGATACTGCCAACATGACCTGCGATGTCTTGGGGGGGGGAGGCCAACTGGAGGCCCCCCTGAGATAGACATGGTCCTTGAGGAAACCCAGCCTCAGACGGTAGGGCCTTCCATGGGGCGGAATCCTGGCTCGGCGCCAAGCACCGAACCCGAATCCGCCCCGATGCAAGGTCCTCCTCAAACGGCTGTGGTTTCCGAAACAGTACAAGGAGGGGAGGGATCTCCTCCGACCGGTGCCCCCACGACTAACAGGACCTTCTCCATTTCGGACAATGACCTGGCTGAGGCCGGTCCATCTGGCATGGGGGCTTCTTCCGGCGGAGGTGAGAAGCGGGTTCATTCCCCGCCCTCCTCTCCAAAAAAGAAAAAGACTAAAAAGACAAAGAAGACTTGGGGCTCCTCTCCATCCGCAGGAGCTTGCGGGGACGGATGGGTCTCTGCCACTCTGGCAAGCGACCAAGCCAAGATCGGCACATCCGCCCCCTCTGCCTCCCCCCGGTTGCGGAGCCCCTGACTAAAAACAAAAGTGCACAGGGCAGAGCCTCGATGACATCGGGGCCCCTGATTCAGAGGTTACCTGGCGTTTTCAAGCCTGCGGGCTTCAAACGCTTCCTCGTTATTCGCTCCACTGATGGCACCATGTTGTCCAAGGGCAACATGATCCATCAGAGGAGAGCATTAGCTAGTGCAATTGGTAGAGAGCCGAAGGTGACCCGTTTCTCGGACGGGAGCCTTCTGGTGAATGCGGCGAATCCCGCCGAGGCGGCCAAGATAAGTGCTCTTCGGACACTTGATGGCACCCCGGTGAGTGTGACGCCGCACTCTACCATGAACTTTGTGAAAGGAGTAGTTTATGCGAGGGAACTCGTTGACTACTCCATTAAGGACATCACCCTAGAGCTGGCCGACCATGGGGCGGTCAAGGTCGAACGTGTGATGAGAAAACAGGGAGAGGCCTCGAGACCCACCCTTACACTCTTCATCACGTTCGACTGTGACAAGCTCCCTGAGTCGGTGCGTGCTGGTTGGTACCGCTACCGCGTGAAGGCATTCGTGCCACTGCCGCGGCGGTGCTATTACTGTCACCGCTTTGGCCATACGAATCACTCATGTAGATGTGCAAAGTCGGGGTCACCCGAAGTCTGTGTAAATTGCTCCAAGGTCGCACACGATAAGTCCAAATCGTGTGTGGCTAAGTGTGTCAATTGCAGAGAGCCGCACCCTGCTTCTTCGAAGCAATGTGGTGCATATCTCCTTGAGAAAGAAATCCTGGCCATTCAGACCCAGGATCGACTCTCATTCCGCGAGGCTAAGGACTTGGTCCTGGCGCGCCCGGCTCTGCCTGGGACGTCATATGCCTCAATAGTTAGAAAGGCACCCTCTTCTCCTGGCCCATCCAGGCCAACGAGCACGGTTGTTTCCACGCCCATTCGGAGCCCTTCTGCAGGCTCTTCTCAACCCGGGCGCTCCCCTGGTAAAGCTGGCGGCAAAAAGGATTCCTACCCAGCCCCGGCTAAAACCAGGGCTCCCCCAGCGTGACCATTTCCCGTAAGGCGAAACGGCCACGCGCCTCCACCGAGTGGCTTGGAGACGCTGGTTCCTCGAAAAGATGGCCCCTCGCCTATGAAGCCACAACGCCTGCCTAAGGTTTCGAGGCGGAGGGTGGAAAAGACTTGCATAGCAAGCTCAACCTTTCCCAATAAGTCCTAGAAGGCGACAGCGCCTTCAGCGCTTTGTCCAGCCAACAGCGCCTGGGGTTCTGCCTCCGGGAAGTGTATGGCCATTCCTGTGAGGGTCTTCTGTTCGAGGAGGGCCCCCCGCGTCTCCGAGCTAGGCCTGGAGGGCATATTCCTTCAATGGAATTGCCATGGCCTCTGGGCCAACTGGGAGGAGCTGTGGAGGCTCGTCTCCTCCCATTCCCCGTTAGCTATTTTTCTGCAGACCATGCTAGGTGTGTGCCCCTTACCCACCCTCCTGTGGTATAAGGGTTTTGCAACCCCACCACCACAGGATGGGGGATGCGCGGTTTACACCTGGCATGTCTCCTTTCTTCTTTTCACTTTTGATACCTCCTTTCAGGCAGTGGCTGTGCAGCTGCACCTGGATAGGAGGTATACTATCATTTCTTCGTACATTCCACCGTCAGCTGACTTCGACGCGGGGGACTTCCGCCGTGTCGTTGCACGGTTGCGGAGGCCCTATCTCTTTCTTGGAGATCTGAACGGCAGGTATCCTCTCTGGGGAGATTACTCCATAAATCCCAGGGGACAAGCGTTGCCGATCTGATCGAAGAGCTTGAGATGGGTGTCCTAAACGTGGAGGAGTTTACGCATCACTGTCCGAGAACCGCTTCATTTTCATGCCTTGACCTATCTTTGTGCTCTTCGGATGCACAGCCTGATTTTGATTGGGGAGTGGTCGATGACCATGGTAGTGATCACTTTCCCATTCAAATATCATTTTCAGGGCAACTGCCGCCTGAGAGCCCACCTCAGTGGTGCTTGGCGCGTTGGCCTGCATTTCAGGAAATGACTGAATTCTCTATCTCAGTCGAGGAGTTTAGGTCGGTAGATGAGGCCGTTGAGTTCTTCTCCGGCAACCTCATCGCCGCGGGCCTGACTACTATTCGTAGGACGTCTGGCCGTTTTGCACGCCGACCACTCCCATGGTGGTCAGCCGAGTGTGAGACGGCCCTCAAACAGAAGCGTTATGCCTACATGCGCTATAAGCGCCGCCCGAACGTTTCACTATTGGTCAATTTCGTCGGGCTAGGGCTAGGTTCCGGTATATTTCGAAGCACGCCCGCCGCTCTTCTTGGCGGGCATATGTGTTTTCACTTAACGGGAAGACCCCTTTAGCAGAGGTGTGGAGGCAAGTCAAAAGGATTCGGGGCAAGTTCTCGCAGGACCCCCCTTCTCCTCCCGTTCTCGAGGAGAATGGGACTGCAATCTCGGACCCCGCGTCCGTGGCGGAATCCTTCGCAACCGCTTTTTCCGCATTCTCTAGCCGGGATGCTGCTCCACCAGCATTCAATGCACGTCGTGATGTCTCGGAAGGCCGCCGGCTGGCCTTTACCTCCAGAGGCGGAGAACCCTTCAACGACAGTTTTACTGGGAGCGAGTTGCGCTCCGCTCTTGCTTCGTGCGCGGACACCGCCCGTACGCCATGCTTCGACACCTGGGTGAGCGAGGCATGGCCTTTCTGTTAGATTTGTTCAACAGGATCTGGGTGGAGGGTCTTCTCCCAGATTCCTGGCGAATCGCTACTGTGCTCGCCTTTCGCAAGCCGGAAAGAGATCACACTACTCCGACCGGTTTCCGCCCAATCTCTCTAACCTCTTACGTGTGCAAGTTGATGGAGAAATTGGTAAATGTTAGACTAGCCTTTTTCCTGGACAGCGGAGGCCGTCTGCGAGGCTTTCCTTCGTAGACAGCACTACGCGACCGTGTTTTCGATCTGGAGAAGGCCTATGATACCGCATGGCGATACGGTATCATGGAGACTCTCCACACAATGGGGGCGAGGGGACGCCTCCCAGTCTTTATATCTGAATTTTTGCGAGATCGTTGATTCCGCGTACGGGTGAGGGGAGCCCTCTCCGCCCCAAAGGAGCAGGGAAGTGTCCTCAGTGTCACACTCTTTGCCCTGAGCATCAACGGCATCACCTCGGTGCTGCCAGAAGATGTTTTCGCTACGCTCTACGTGGAAGACCTTTCGATCTCTTTTGGCGCGGCCCAGATGCCAACTCTGGAGCGTCACAGGTTTCGGTTTTCTTTGGCCAAGACTAAGGTGGTGCATTTCTGCCGTCATCCACGGCTCCACCCCGACCCAGATTTGTTTCTTAATGGGGTGCGCCTGGAAGTGTTTGAATCGCACCCTTTCCTTGGTCTTGTATTCGACCAACGCCTCACCTGGGAGGCTCATATTCGCAGCCTTAGGGTCTCTTGTACCCGCGCTTTGGATATTCTCCGTTCCGTGATGTTCAGCGCTTGGGGCGCTGATAGGGCTACTGACCTACTCTTTATCGATCCTTTGTTCGCTCGAAGCTCGACTACGGATGCGAGTTTTATGCATCCACAGCCGAGCGTTTATTGCGGAAGGTGGATTCGATCCACCACACCGGCCTTCACCTTGCGACCGGTGCCTTCCGCACTTCCCTCATTGAGAGCCTGTTGGTCGATGCCACTCGCTCTGCGCCGCGTGCAGTGCATCACTCGCCCTCCGCGCGAGCCCGGCGCCTCCCTCAGTCGCCAACAGCTTGCACTGCATCCGCAGCTGAACTCAACGGTGCCTATGCCGCCGAGAGACGCCAGTCATACCCTAAGCCCTTTGGGTTTAGGGCTAGGAAACTCCTTCGAGAGCTCTCGAGCCGGTGGCGCCCTGGTTCTGCCCAGGACGGCTATTTGTCGCCACGCCTCTGTTCCCAAAGCTTGTACGGCGCCGGGAGTATTGCGTTCGAACTTCTTGAAGCACACCGTGTCACGCTGGAACCGTGCCAGTGTATACGGATGGCTCCAAGTCCCAAGAGGGGGTCGGCTTCCACGCCGTATCCCCTCTGTTTGAAGTCAGCGGGGCTCTACCAGGCGATGCGTCTGTCTTCACGGCCGAGCTGGTGGCAATACACCACTCGGTACGGGAGATTACGCGACGTGCCCGGTTCGGAGACGGGATTGTGATCTATAGCGACTCACAAAGCACCCTGAGTGCTCTCGGGACATTGGAATCTCCCCATCCCCTGGGTCGCGATATCCGTGACGCCACGGTTTTGGCGAGCCGGGCGAATGTCGAGATTATCTTCTGCTGGGTTCCTGGACACGTAGCAATTGCGGGGAATGAGGGCGCCAAAGAGTCCGCGAGGTCTCTGCGACCGGACCAGCGTTTCGCTCTTCCTCACACCGACTACATGGCAGGAATACGGGCAGCTCTTCGGACTGCTTAGCAAAGAAGATGGGAGACGGTCGCGTGCCAATGCGCTGCGACTGTTCCCATGGACCTATCCCCCAATGCCGCGATGGCTTCAGGTCGCTTTCTGTCGGTCTCCGAATCGGGCACACTCGTGTGACGCATCGCTATCTGATGGAGCCCTCGCCAGCGCCCTATTGCAACGACTGCGTCGTCCCCAAGACTGTTAGGCACATTCTTGTGGAATGTCTCAGTCTGGGTGATCTTCGCGCATGATACCTGTGCCGGTACCGGGATGGGCGGGGTCGCTACCGCCTGTCCCTTTTACTCGGGACGAGTTCGTGCACATTGACTTGTGGACTTGTTATTGTTTTCTTAGTAGGTTGCACGCTCCAGGTGAAGGGGACCTTCCCCCGATGCTGGAGATGTCTTCCTAATTGTTAAGTTTTTCACATTTTTATCATTATTATGTTTTCATATTTTTATTTTAAATTAGCCTAGTTCTAGGCTGTCGTGTTTCCGGCGACTTATGCACTAGTGGGCAGTTGCCAGATTGGCTCCATAAGGCACTGAAGCACTGTGGATCCACTCCACCCAGATCGTATGGCATTTCCTATGATATGATTAGGAATATGCATCCATCCCTCCTCTCACATTTGTATTAGGGGCTGCTTTCCTTTACCTTTCCAAAAACCAGGAAAGGATGGGACAGAACCCACCCATTACCGCCCCATTGCCCTTACTAGTTTTCCATGTAAATTGTTTGAGAGGATGATAAACACAAGATTCGTCTGTTTTTCTAGAGACAAACCATCTTATATCCCCCTCTCATTCAGGGTTCAGAAAAAAAACAGAGTACCATCGACCTACCTGCTTGTTAGAATGGAGTCTTATATAAGAGATGCTTTTTCAAAGAGGCAGCATTCTGTTGCTGTTTTCTTTGATATTGAGAAAGCATATGATACCACTTGGAGGCGTGGTATCCTTAAGCAACTCCATGATTAGGGCCTGCAGGGCTTTCTTCCCAGGTTTGTTGAGCAATTCCTCATGTGGCTCACACTACATGTAAAAGTTGGAAATGCCTTATCAGAGCCCATAGAGCAAGTTGAGGGTGTGCTATAGGAAAGTGTCCTCTGTGGCCATCAATAGCATTATCGCAAATCTCCCAGCTGAGATTTCCACAACTCTATATGTGGATGACTTAGCGCTTATCTATTCATCGCCTAGACTTCCATTTGTCATCCTTAAGCTACAGCTGGTTATAAATACTATAGCTGATAATGCTTCTTCCAAGGGCTTCCGCTTTTCCGCAGTAAAGACCAAGGCTGTCCACTTTTACAATCATAGATCAGTGACATGGGACCCTCCCCATTTGTCACTCTATGGTGTCCCTGTCACCTTTGAGCCTCATTTCAGATTTCTAGGGGTGATCTTTGATTTGAGGCTTTCTTGGAGGCCTCATTTGGATGCTTTGAAAAGGTCTTGTCTGAAGAGAATGGACATAATGAAATTACTGTCACACACTTCTTGGGGAAGTGATCGACGTACCTTGTGGCTTCTGTATTCAACATTGGTCCAGTCAAAGCTGGACTATGGGTCACAGGTGTACTCCTCTACCTCGCCGATACTCTGCGTAACCAGGGTGTGCGCCTGTCTTCTGGAGCCTTCAAGTCCTCCTCTGTGTGGAGTGTCTATGCAGAAAATGGGGCTCTTCCTTCTTCCTTTTCACTGGCTCAAGTCTAACCTCAATATCTTTTTAGACTTAAGCAATTACCATGGTTGTTAGTATATGAGTGCACGTCCAATTTGCAAACAGTGGCCTCATATGATAGATTTCCATCCCTGGTTCGCCCCTTTCCTCTGCGCATGGCCAAGCACATAGGATGTCTAAGGGAATTTTCTGTTATTCCGTTTTCATTACCAAAGATTCCCCCATGGCTCATACCACCTGTAGTGGTATGCAAGGGGCTTACTAGTAGGCCCAAGGATTAGTTCTTGCCTGTAGCCTTGAGAACCATGTTTGATCCACACTCCTCCCACCATCGGCGTAGCACCTTTGTGTTCACCAATGGGTCCAAGTCATCGGACGGAGTTGGAGCTGCTGCTGTCTTCCCATCTCAGACCGCATTGGTTCACCTACCAAGTGCAGCTTTTGTTTTCACAGCAGAACTTGTTGCCATTCTTGCTGCACTCTTTGTTATTGCTCCTATGCCATCTGGTTGTCTTACGATTTTCTCTGACTCCCTTAGTTCTCTGGAGGCACTGAGTGCTTTTGGTCCTAGCCATCCGCTGGTTTCCAAGATCCAGCGGTGGCTTTTTTATCTTTCTCCTATTCATAAGATTTCTTTTTGCTGGGTGCCCAGTCACGTGGGCATCCCAGGTAATGAAAGGGCGGATGCTGCGGCTAAGGGGGTGCCATCATTGGGGACACCCCCATCAGCCCCAGCCCCACTTTGTGATATCTATCCCCTCATCACCGAATATGTAGTCGGCTTATTGCATAAGATGTGGGATGAGCTTCCTCCCACGAAGTTCCATTCCATAAAACCTTCAGTCCTCCCATGGCCACGTACCATGAGACCACGTAGACTGGAGGTTATTTTGTGCCAACTGGGATAGGCCATTGCTGCCGCACTCATGGGCACTTGATGAATGGGCAGCCTCCACCTTTGTGCTTCCTGTGCGGGGTGCAGCTGTCCATCCTTCACATCTTTACCGAGTGTCCCTTTTTGAGAAATCTCGGGAGGAGGGTCTTCCCTTTCATTACTGGTCAGATGGCCCCCCAACAGTTTCTGCGGGGCATCTTGTCTGAGACTCATGTCTCTTTTAGTGTGAATAGAATTTTTAAATTTTTACAAGAATCTAATCTTTTAGCCAAAATTTAATATATTGCTTCATGATTTTATATTCTCTGTTCTTGTATCTATTTTTGATCCATCTATAGTCTATGTTTTTATCCTTTGTCGAGTTCTCAATAGTTTATTTTTTATATCCTTTCACACCCCTTGATGGTTTTAAATTCCTGTACTTCCATTCTATTGATCTTAATTTCATAGCTATATTTTTGTATATTCTCCAGATGTCTATATTTTTATTGAGAACACTCTTGCAAATTACCCGTCCTTGAATTTGGCTGCGGGCTAGTCTGTATGGGCTTTGTAGCATTTATTTTTGGCACTATTCATTCATTCATCTCTTCAAAAGCACGTCCTACATTCACACAGGCTTAGACACACACATTGGCAACAGTTTCTCACTTACAACTCTGGCAACAGTCACAGACATTTTATTTGTCAAAGGTACAGCATGAGGAAAATTGCTTTTATGATCAATCATTGACCTTGCACAGTCAAAGGCAAAGATACACAATCAATTACAACCATTTCTAACGGCTCCTTCATTAACAATTTCAAAACAGGCAGACTCACATACACTCTGATACTTCCCCTTCTGATACACTTTGCAAGTAGTCGTGACATCAGCACAAATTTTTCTCAAAAATGGACTAAACACACGTTCTTTTATGCACTACCACAGCTTGTTCTTCCCTATATGTCCAAACCTCTCTTGCACAATTTTCACCATCTCATTGTACCAGAAACTGAAAATACGGAACATACGCATCCTCCTATTCTATTCTTCTACAAAATAAATCACATCTTTACATAACACAAACTTTTGAGCAAGCCTTTTAAACTCATTCAGTATACTAGTCCATTTTACAACAGGCACACTCCTCAATACAGTATGTTTCAGCTCATGCACCATCGGATATGACTTTTGCATACTTTCAATATCATCTTCTGTCACTTGCTCTTCATTCATATTAATGCTCGCTACTCCTGCAAATCTAGTCAAACATAGAAGTTCACTCTGCATGTTTACCACAACCATACCAGCTTTCATCAAGCACTCATTCCCTACATCCACCGAAATTGCATTCATTCGCAAGAAGTCAATTCCTAGCAAAAATCAATAAGATAGCTCATTCTCACTTAACACGACAAATTCATGTATCACATTTTCCAACTTTCCCATACTTATTGCCATCAAGTTTCCTTCTCCCAATCCAGAAATTGTGACTGTAACGCCTCGCCTAGGTATATTCCAACTCAGCTTCTCTACATCCCTCACCACTTTAGCATTCACCAAAGAAATTTGTGCACCGGTATCAATCATTCCACAATACCTTTTCTCATTTATTCTTAACACAATATGCACCCTCTTTTCAATCTCATGTTCACACGCCACACTTACAACTTCCATATTTTCAACAAACACCTCAGCAGCACCCCATCATCATCATAAGCAAGCGGGCACTTCATTCACAAACTTCCATACATAATTCTTTTTCTCAAATTACCCATTTATAATGTACCCCGATCAAACATTGCAAATGCAGCTCACAGCCATTCTCTCTGCTCGCCCCCTTTCCACAATACACCACAGGCTTCTCTCCTCCATACTGCACACACACATACACACACACACACACACACACACATATCAAACACCTTACTTACTACCTCTAATATCTCCTGGAACAGTATCATTCCCTGCACACACATAACTTCCAATTCTTTCTTCAGCTTGTTCACATCATTCATACTTAACTGATCAGATCTTTTACAAGCTTCTTCCATAACAATTCTTCGTCAGTCATTTGCATTCAGGTACCTTAACTTCTAATCCATCATTAGCCAAGTCTTGCAAGCCATAAAGCACGCTCTCAAACATTGAATTACCACCACCCTCACATCTCTTCCCAACAGTTAATCCTTTCAGCAAATATTCAGGATTTATTCCAACAGTCACACTTTCATTTGCACTACCGGGTAATCTTGACATCAAATCCGCAATTTCATTTTTCTCACCTGGCAAATACTCTAACACAAAATCATAGGTGGGCGTTATTGCGATAACAATATCGGGTTATCGGTTATCCAATATTTTTTCCCCGCATTATCGATTCATCAGTATCGCCGATACTTTTGGTTCCAAACTAGCGATAATCGATCATTTCAGTTTTGGAGGCAGAAATAGGTAGGTCCAAGCTGGGAACCAAACATATACTGAACGGAGTGCGGGGGCGGCTGGTCTTGACATCTTCAAAACATTCGCTCAGTTCAGTCTCTCACCAGCTGTTGGACGAGAGGTCACGAGGTGTTGCTCCTGTGCGCTATCGGTTTTATGCGTTCTTTGATGATTTTTTTCCCTATGTTCCTGTGCTTCTTCCATTCTAATTTTTTTATGCAGGTGTATATGAATGCATGTACTATTCGGTGTTATACTTTAATATCCGTTTATTAATGCTTTGAACACTTATGAAGTTACACCCCTATTCTAAACGGCTCCTATTTTTATTGTAATTTAGTAGTGCAGTGCTTTGCTATTTTATAGTATTGAATTAGTGATGGCATCGCAAGAGACTGTGCCTGCAGTATCAGAATTTTGGATTTATCAGTTATCAACTTATCGGGCGATAAATTTATCACCAATTATCGGTTATCGCTGATAAGGTTATCATTATCGATTTATCAGTTATCGTGATACATTTTTCCGTTATCGCGCCCACCACTGCACAAAAAGCTTTTGATAGATACGCTATCACTCGCTACTTTTTCACTCCAATTTCAAACTGCCCCTGCATTATGCATCCACTCATAGAATAACCACTTGCATCCGTATGCACCTCAAGCATACTAGCATTCTCTCTCTAATCAGGATACGTGAGCTCTACATCTTTCACCACAATTGCTTTCAGCTTATCAAATGCTATTTTCATAGGCTCACTCCATTTAATCACGGTACTCTTCTTTTTTCCTCTCTATTCACTCAAGGGTTTTATTACACTTCCTTCCAAATTCAACCAGACTCCTCACAACTCTATAACAGTATTTTTCCCCGGGAAATCTCTCACCTTCTCTATGAATTTTTCAGATTTTCATAACCCTATTGCACTCACCATATCTCCCTAAAATTCCACTTCTTCTGCAAACCACACACATTTGGACAGCTTAACTTTTAGACCCATTTCTTCCAACCTTTGCAACATATCATTCACTATAGTCATGTGCTCATTCACACCTTCGCTTATTATCAGAATGTTATCCAAAAATATTTGCTCACTCTTATTTGGAAATCCACTCAAAATCACATTCATTGCATGCTGGAAAGCAGCAGGGGCATTTGCCAACCCAAAACTCAAGTTTTGGAATTGGTAATGCCTCTTAGCAGTTGAGAATGCTGTTATCAGCTGGCTTTTCTCAACAACAGGCATTTGATAATACCCACAAACCAAATCCACTTTTGTGAATACTTTCATTCCATGTATACTATAGATACACTCAGACACCACACACATACAAAATTTATCTTTCAATGTTCTTTTATTCATCTTTTGGTAGTCAATACAAATTTGCAAGCTTCCATCAGGCTTTCTTACACACACTCTCACTTGGTTCAATCACACCGATCTTCTGTAACTCTTCACACTAATTCTCTTATCCTTTGAGCAACAGGGACAGGGAGAGGGATATGAATTTAACACTATGTTAAATTCAGGCTAACAGTAATTACCAAAATCTTAATCTCCCTAGTTCAAGGCACCTCCTCTCCCACAACAACCCGTGAATTTTTTGCTTCTCACATTCACTCAGCCTTTCTCCCAATTTCACTTTAGCAACTAACTCTTCATACTTCCAATCTTTCAACAGCATACTCCCCCAAAACATAAACACATCCTTTTTGACATTTACTATCACACTCAATGTACCCAACTTATCCCCACCACATATTCATCTCAAGCTTTTCTTTCATAAACAAGGCAACACCAGCACACACACCTTCAGATTCTTTAAATCAATGACAAAATCAAAAAAATTTGCAACCCTTTTCACTTGATATTTCACACTGTCACCATTCAAAACAAATATATTCTCATCCTCTCTTATTCTTATGTCTGGACTCCATTCAATCTTCACACTCGACACTCCATCCCTTTTCAATGGTACATTCTCAATAGCAAACTCGTCCAATTCCATTATTAAATTTTGGCTTACCCTTCCATCCTGATCCACATACCATTGACACCTCAAGCTTCCATTCCTCTCACATTCTATCATCCCCTGCTCTGGATCTATCACCATACCATTGTCTTTCAGAAACTTATATCCTAACAACATATCATACTTCTTATTCATGCCATCCTCTCTCATTTGAACTCATCCTCTCTCATTTGAACAGCTCCAACTAACACCTTTTACTTTAATCTGGCAATAATTGGCACCTCTTTCTTTCCCAATCCAGCCAAAATACAGCCACTTTCATAGATTCCATTAACATTGATGCCTTCAAATGCTTCTCAAAATACCACATTCACCAGACAACCTGTATCTATCAATGCAAGGATCTTTCACCCTCCACATTTAACTATGACACACATACATTTATTCTCTCTCACTTCAATACACTCCACATCTAGAGAATCCTTCTCTCACATTTAATACCCGCAGACCAGAGGGTTTCCCGGAAAGGGCCCTCTCACTACTCAGTTTTCCTGATTTGTATTTTCCCCATCAGTCACACGATTCGTTCTCTCATTTCTCCCTTTCAGATCTCCTTTCAGTTTGACACAACCTTGTCAGATGACCAACTACACCACAATTCTCACACATACTCCTTGGGCTAGCACACATTCTTGCATAATGTTCTGTCTGTATACAGTTTCCATATACTCCATCCCCATTTACATTCACTCTTCCACCTTTGCCACAGGTTCAAGCAAAATGGCCCATCTTCCCACACTGGTAGCACTGGATCATTCTGGCAATCCTTGATAAGGTAGCCTGATTGACCACAGCCAAAACAGGTCCTTGCTACTAGGTGACATTCTGCTCTCACATGGCCAACCTTATTACACTCTCAACACCTCACTTGTTGATTCATAAGTCCATCCATTCTTCCTAAATTTTGGTTCCCTTTATTCATACAATTACTACTAGTAAATTTTCTCCCATTGCTAGTCATACTTGTATTGCTCTTGCCTCTCATTGTGCTACCCTTTCTACTTTAGACTTGCTCCCGGCCTGTATCTCTTCCTCTTGGCCATAGTACTCATCCAGGAACTTGGCCATGACCTCCACTGGATTTGACATTAATGCCTCCTTGTATGACCGAAACTCAGGTGCGCCACTTTTATTTCCTCCCCCCTACATACATAGATGCTCCCCCTCAACCATACCCTTCAGACTTCAATCTTCTACAATTTCCAAAACATCTTTCTACAACAATCTTTCCCCCATCCATCACATCTTCTCTTTCCTTTTTACATTCGCATATTCACACACAACACTTGGGACTATACTCAAAAACTTTCTCATTAACTCCCTATTGTCATTTATCCCTCCATCACCAAACTTCTGCTCAAGCCTATGAGCATACAAATCAATTCTTTCATTCTTACCCATTTTTGCTTCCTCAAACTCATTTGTCTTTCAATATTTCATGCCAGCATTCACCCTTTTCACCTGATTTATAATACGCTCCTTCACTACCTTGTACCTCAGCTCACCTACACTCACAATACTATTATAAAAATCACATAATCTCTCATCCCAAAATTCACCTAATTCTTTCAAACAGAAATGACTATTCTCCCAAACTTTTCTGAACAATAACTTTCATACTCCTTTGGACCTTACTCACCCAACTTACTCACCCTCGGCACCTCTCATCAAAATGCTTCTGTGTACTTCCACCTCATTTCCACTCTCACTGAAAATCTATACTCTTTGATTTCATCTGTCTCTCTTCCTAGCAGTCATTCTTACCCCTTTTAATAACCCTTACCTGACTCATCTATATCTGATGTTACTTCCTTTTCCAATCTTTCCTTTTTTCTGACTTGTCTAGCTGCTGGAGTTGAGGACACATTCACACCAATTACACTCTGTTCACCGATTCCCTCTTCTCTCAACCTCATCCAATTCTCTATTTTCATTTCCAGTTGTGCTAACATCATCTCAATCTGACTTTCACTATCCTTGATTCTCTCTTCCATCCTAGCTTCCATTTCCCTCATTTTCCTTTCCAAAGTCATTCTCCTCTCTCACCTGTGCATTCTCACTGTCTTTCTGCTGCAACACATCCTGAAATCGCTTCAACTCCAATTCCATACTTTCATACCTTTCACTCTCCATTTTATTTTTATTTTGGAGTAAGAAATGGACAATTGTCCCCTGTCTCCTCCAAATCCTGTGTTTGTTTTCATCAAGGATTTTATGGGTATGGGCCTTGCAGGAAGATCACAGGATGTCTGTGTACACACGAGTTGTCAACCGTTGAATTATGTTATCCACACAATCTCATCTACACGATCATATACATAGAGGCAGGCCCAATCCTTACCTGGCAACTACACCAGCTACTCTTGTTTTCATCACATATTTTCGGCATACTCCTATCCAAGGTCCGCTCACTTGCTTGTGAGATGCCCACTAGATCGGAAGGAAGCTCAAGGAGATACATATACTTCTTTTTTGTATATATTAAAAAATATCACCACTACCCAACCCTATCACCTATGAGTAAATATACCCAATATACAATTTCCAAGCAGAGCAATATATAA